>CM018685.1:48652184-49196811 GCA_009363875.1 Mikania micrantha | reverse complement strand
AATTGAATCACCTCCAGGATTTCTCCAATAACACTTTGTACTCAAATGAACAAGTCACATTCCTGATTTTCTCATTCCAATACATCAAAGATGCAAGGAGTAATCTTACAATCTATTTCCACGAAATGACAATAACATTAAGTATTTCAATTAAAACACTCTCCCGAATAATTATCATGAAAACCCTAATGTTAAAGATCACCCGACAAGTCTATCACCTTCCGATTTCTAAACTTAGATACACAAAGAACCCTAAAAACATCAATTATATCTTTTCCTATGGCTAGTGATATCAAACAGCCACAAACTAGTCATAACACCAAGTCGATGACCTAATACGTGTCTAACACCGAAAGACATTCAATAAACACGTATGGAACATGATATAAACTGATATAATCAAGATTAATATGCAAAACTCATCAAAATGACACAATAAGATCTGTTACAAAAGTGTTTTCCATCATATATCAAACAATAGTCAATAGTCATCAATAATCATTCAAACATTCATTCTAACCTAAGTAGAAGTAAACTATTAGCCTACTAACATCATCATCAGTCAAGAAATCCCAGAAATATCATAACAAGATGAAATATAATACTGAAAATTAAGAACAATTGAGAACAAAGATTGACCAAGATGATATCACATGTAAACAAGGTCTTCTAGCCCTCCAATGCTTCCCAAATGCCTCCTCAAGCTCCTGGATAGCTCTCCTGCTTCAAAAATGGTCGAGAATGATTAATGAAACGGCTGGGGAGCGTCTCCTATTTAATCTCGCTTGAATCTTGACTTTTTTCAAATTTCAAACCTGTCGCGTACCGCGGAGACTAATTCAAAATAACACCGCGTACCGCGATGGACAAAACAAGCGGGGAACCCCCGAAATCCTTCGCGTACCGCGAAGGTGAATTTCTTCCTCATCGCGTACCGCGATGACGTCATAATTATGAAAACTTGTCTTTTTCTCTTGATTCAACCGGGGCTCGATCCTTGGGTTTCGAACTCGATTTCCCTTATTTCATTCGACAAGCCCTGTAAAAACAATAAACATGTAAAAAGAATCTAAAAATAAACAAAACGACATATTTACAACTTAAAATCAACTAAAAACTATTTAAAAACCAGATGTGTTTTACAACCCATCAAACACTATCGAGTAATAAATCGAAATAACCTAAACCGAACTACACACTACAGGCAAGTGTACCTGACGTATGAAGTATAGCTAAGAAAGTCCGGATATCGAACCCGGACACAGAATCTAAGAATTAACCCTAAATAAAGACAAAGCTAAGACTAAAGAGGGAAACTAAATAATGAAATAATTTTTGTTTTTAGCAAATGTTTTATAAGAAAGAAATAAAGAAATAAAATAACCTCGACAACTGAAACGAATTAAGGAACTAAAAAATCAGATAGAGAAGGGTACTACCTAGACTTGGAATCCTAACGGTAACTTTAATAGTTTCGGGAATGAGATACGGGATATCCGGTCAAAGGATATGACAGCAAAGGAAACACTCAGAACATTAGATCACAAGGTCAGTCTCACTAATACCAAAGAATGTTCCAACGAGTCATGTGAAAGATCACCGGGATGTGTAATGGATTACCTAGTCAGTCTCTCCAAACACGGATCGTTTAAGGATTCAGAAGATCGTATCACGTGGTCAGTTTCAACAATCTCGATACATCAAAATATATAAGTTAATACCTTGAATCAAGGAATTCTAAGGAATAAACAGAAACCCGATGGTCACGTAATTTGCCTGAAAAACCCTAAAACCCTAATAATCCAAATTCCCTTACGTGATTAGTCTCAGGAATGAAATCGTACTGTTTATAATCCAATTACAGATAATATCCTAAGGTTTAATTGGCCAAAGCAAACCCAAATAGAATTAGATACGAAATCTAAGCCTAAAACTGATAAACCGGTCAAAACACGTAGTAAACAACCAAGACTTATCAATTGGACATCATCATGCATTTATCGATCATCATAACAGCAATAAATAATCAATATTAACCATATATAATCTGATCCTAATCATAAACAATCGAAATCCCACAAAAACAAACCCGAAAACCGAATTAAATTAACCGTTATTCATCCGAATCTAGGTAATACAAGGAGTTTAGCCAAGAAACATGTTTAGAACAGTAAAATTATGAAAAACATTCAGAAACATGTTCATAGATTCGAGTACAAACGAGAAATAATCAAGAAAACAAGAAAAAGAACCCGAAAACGCGTTTCCGGACACTTTCATATGCGTTCTGAGCCTCCCCCGAGCATCAAATTCAGCCCCAAACCTTCAAAATCTTCAAAAATATGTTTATTCTTCGTTCCAGCCGTCTAGCCTTGATTTTTTTCCGAATTAGGGCTTCAAATGGCTTAAATAGGTGAAATTAAGCCTAAGGTTCACGACTGGGGTCAAAAGCAGGTTCATGGGCTTGACAGGGGGTTCAAAAGGCCGGTCAAAGGCCAAAGAGGCCTGGTCAACGCGGGTCAAAGGTCCAGAAGCTGGTCAACGGGCGAGAAGGGCACGCGGGTTACTGGGTCGTCCGGATGGATCCACGCGCGGATCTGTATGTGTGTGTATCTGGGTTTCGCGCGGGTCATGGGTCGCTCCAGCTGGATCTCGCGGGTCAAAGAGTTTTCTAGGGCTGACGTGGCGCGCCCTGATGCTGCCACGTGTCCCCTGCGCTAGAACTTTGGCAGATTTGCAAAAACACCCCTGGACTTGCTGAAATTCATTTTTAAGCTCCGAAACTTCTTGAAATGCCATTTTTTTAACCCGGAACTTCTAAAAATTATATTTTTAGCTTCCAACTTCATCAAATTTATTCCGAGCTTCAGTTTTCTTCGCAATTACGAACGTTTATTTTCGCGAAACCTATAAAAATGACATTAAAAATAAAAATAAGTAAAAATTCATTAAAATCTAATAAAAGTAAATAAAAATCTAATAAAATAAAATAAAATCTTATGAATTAAATACGAAAATGATGTGTAAATTACGACACATCAAAAATCCCCACACTTGAACTTTGCTTGTCCCTAAGCAAACCTTAAACAACACAAAACGAAATCTAATTCACAAACGCTTCACATCAAGCAAAACCGAACATGGGTTTACGAATTAATTACACAATCAATCACAAGACTTACAACGGTCAATAGATTTACAACCCAACCGGACATGAATGAAACAAATTTTCGCAAAAATGGGATTTCCCAATCAAGATTCACTTGTTTTCAAGAATTCAACCAATTACGTTCACACCCTCACAATTTTCACTCAACACTCGGTTAAATATATGCATGTTTATTAAGTGAACTCTCATAACCTAACACTGCAACAATGCTAACATAAGCTTGTGCTATAATCAAATCTCCACATAATATCAAGATTTAAACAGATCAAAAGGACTTTAAAAGGGTGGGCTTAGGCTAAAGGTAGGTCATGTAGGGTTTTAAAGTGGCTAAAACACAACGAAGAATCCGGTAGTTGACTTTATTCACAAACAAGCATTTAAACGAAACAAACTACCAACACATGGTCCCATTTTTGACCTTTTATTCACACATTTTTCTTCTTTTTTTTTTTCATTTTCTTTTTTTTTTTTTTTTTTTTTTTTTAGAATTAATCAACATAAACACGTAACTGTCTAACTAACCGGATGTCTTGAAATTAAACTGGGTGATCAAAGAAAAGGGTTTAGGCTCAACAGGGTGTCTAATTGGTATATTTAAGGGTTTCAAACAAAAGAAATAGGAAAGGCTAAGAAATGGGTGAACCTAATGCCTTAATCATCTCTGTGTCATATCTCAATCAAAGTCTCAATTTGTATACAAGCACAAGTTCTAAAGCAATGCAACAGGTAGGTCAAATCACACACAAACGAATCAGTGAATAAACATAGACTGTTAAGGCTCAAAATCTCACAGGAAACGTGTGTAATAGGGTTAACGATATGAACATAAACGGTTTTCAACTATCAAACAAGTTTCACTATCTTAAGAATCCCAACCCATAAGTTTTGAAAACAAGTCCAATTGGGAAAACTTTATCACGCAACTTAAAGACTAACTGTATAACAAACTCAATAACCCATGCCGGCCTGCCTTTTGTTAACGAATTACAATGAACTAGACTTGTAAAGCATTAGCAAAAGGTAACCAGGACTTACAAAAGTTCAAGTTAACTAGACTCAAAATAAAGAAAGAAAAAGAATGGAATTTCCCCATCCCCACACTTGAAACACACATTGTCCCTAATGTGTCTAAAAACAGGGAAAAACTAAAATAAAATAGAAACAAAATAATAAACGACAGTAAAAAGAAAGAAAAATGAGATACTTCCCTGACAAGCAATCCATGCAAACGCGTAAGCTCCAAAGTGACCTGCTGAGATCCAAGTAGAATGAAACAACCATGAAAGTACCTGGGATCCTGTAACAAATGCTCATGCGTGACTGCATGGCTCGACAATCAGGTTAGCACACAAACAAACATAAAATAACACTAAAAATGCAAAATAATAAACAAAAACAAGAACGAAACTATACAAAATGTGGGTTGCCTCCCAAAAGCGCTTGGTTTATTAACGAGTCTTCAGCCAGACTCGGACCCACACCCATATCTATGGGGGGTCAAAGCAGACAGTCTTACCCCCGTACTCAGTAAACATCCGGGGTCGGCGGTGCTCGTATACATAGCCACCGCCTAAGTCCTCAAACTCAGGATTCCTATCAGAGCCAAAGTCCCTCAACATGAAAGCTCTTAGTCGTGGGGATCCGTGTGAAGCTGCGTGATCCCCACACTTGGACTTTACTCTATCAACAAATCCACTGTAAACCACCCCTATGTCGGATGGTTTATCTCTCACTAGCACCTGGTACTCAATATCAACATTCTGTGCAGCCAAGTTCTCCTCCTCACTAACATAGGTACTGGTAAGAGGCATATGTGTATCAACAAGGCACAAGGTGCCTTTCTGCTCTATCGTCTCCCTCTTACCATTCTCAAAGGTCACCGACTCGTTCTCAACTTGTAAGGTCAACCTACCATCGCCCACGTCTATCAATGCTCTCGCAGTGGCTAAAAACGGACGACCTAAAATTAGTGGTACCCTTTCATCCTCCTCCATGTCCAAGATCACGAAGTCCACGGGAAACAAGAATTTATCGATCTTCACTAACACATTCTGCACTATTCCCCGAGGATACTTCACTGATTTATCTGCCAGCTGTATAGTCATGCGTGTCGGCATCGGCTCGCCTAGATTAAGCTTAGAAAAAATCGAATATGGCATCAGATTAATGCTAGCACCTAGATCTGCCAATGCATAGCTGACAGACGAGCCACCCAAATCACACGGGATAGTAAAACTTCCCGGATCACTCATCTTCTGCGCTGGCTCTTTCGGTGATCCTGCAAAACATCTCTCACTCAGTGTTACAGCCGAGATCTCCTCCCAATTCTTCTTCTTCATCAGGAGATCTTTTAGAAACTTAGCATATTTGGGCATATGCTGTAACACATCAGAAAATGGGAGGTTCACCTTAAGCTGCCTGAACAACTCAAGAAACTTCCCATACTCCTTCTCATACTTTTGCTGAAGGATCCTAGCTGGATATGGCACCCTAGAGAGATCAATTTCAACTTCCTTCGGCTTCTCCTTCTCCACATGAGGTTGAACAGGCTGTGCAGTACTTGCTGGGCTTAGCCTAGTAGGGGGCTCCTTGCCTGAAACCTCTACCTCAATCTCCTCATCCACCGGTTCCTCTTCCTGAACCGGCTCAGCAGACAACTCCTCTTCACCCATAGACTTGCCACATCTAGTAGTGATTGCATTCACAAAACCTTTCGGAATTTTCTCTGTGTTGCTTGGCGAGTCACATGGCTTCCTCTCTTTAAGTTGATCAGCTAACTCTTCTAACTTCCTGTCCAAACTCAAAATGGTTGCCCCTTGGGTCTTAATTAGCTCATCATGTCTAGCACTAACAGTCTGATTGGCAGCAATAACCTGAGTCAACATCTGTGTCTGTTGGACCATTAACTCCTCCAATCTAGCCATCCTCTCATCAGTAACACCACTCTGCTCATGCGGATGCTGATTGAACCCAGATGGGTTCCCATTTTTCCATGTAAAATCAGGCTGGTTTCTTCCTCGCGAGTTATAGGAATTGCCATAGGCATTTCCCGGACCCCGGTTAAAATTACCAGCATACTTCACCTGCTCGTGAGAATCATTGGCCAACATAGGGCATTGTCGAGTATCGTGGCCTCCTCTACAGATCTCACACTTAGCATTTCCCTTCGCCTGCAAATCCTTCACCATCTTGGTGAGTGCCTCCACCTGTGCTACCAATGCAGTGTTAGAGTCTACAGGCAAGACTCCAGATTTCTGAACAGTGGCCTTCCCTTGGGTGGGATACTGATAGCTGCTCATGGCCATGTTCTCAAATAATTGCAGACACTCCTCAGGGGTTAGGTTGGTAAGCAAATTACCCCCAGCAGTAGAATCGAGTGTGTGTCTGGTGGCAAAGGTGACTCCATTGTAGAATTTCTCGACTAAAGCCCAATTTTCCAATCCATGATGCGGGCACTTATTCAGGAGCTCTTTGAACCTCTCCCAAGTGGTGAAGAAGCTCTCTCCCTCCTCCTGCTGAAAAGAATGAATAAGACTCCTCAGGCGAGCAGTCTTTGCAGGAGGGAAGTACTTAGTCAAGAACATTTCCTGCATCTCGTCCCATGTAGTGATTGATCCAGTTGGAAGGGACTCAAGCCAAGTGATGGCTTTGTCCTCAAGTGAGAATGGGAAGAGACGCAGAAAGACCGCATCATCAGAGACACCCTTGATTTTGAAGGTGTCACAAATACGAAGGAATTGCCCCACGTGGGCATTCGGGTCCTCATCAGGCAACCCATGAAACTTAGGAGAATGAATGATAAGATTGATGATCTGAGCAGGAATGTGCCAGTTGTCCTCGGTGACAACTGGTCGAGCAATAGAAGATCTAGTGCCAGCAGCAGTCGGCTTGGCATAATCAGCGACCGTTCTCCTCGGTGGAGCGGCCATGTCAGTAGAATGTAAAGGTAATCGACAAAGTCTAAACCTTCGGTGAAACTCTCTCTCCGGCTCGTCAGATGAAGCAAACTGTGGTGGACCGCTAAGACGGGTTTGGTGCATACAACGCACAGAAGTGGTGAGAAAGAATGACACAAACTCAACGAAACAAAAAGGAAAGCGACTAACTAGAAAAGGAAATAAAAAAAAAGAAACCTAGAATTAAGAACTTACTAAAAATGGAAAGTTTCTAAAGATGGAAAATTACTAAATCTGGAAAGACACTACGAATAAGAACTTACTACGAAAACACTAAACTAAAAGGAAATCTAAGTCTAAAGATAAGGTAAATCAAAGAATTACCGTGTCCCCGGCAACGGCGCCAAAAACTTGATGTGTCGGTTTATATATATAGAAAAATGATGTTTCAACACTATCGAGTAATAAATCGAAATAACCTAAACCGAACTACACACTACAGGCAAGTGTACCTGACGTATGAAGTATAGCTAAGGAAAGTCCGGATATCGAACCCAAGGACACAGAATCTAAGAATCAACCCTAAATAAAGATAAAGCTAAGACTAAAGAAGGGAATTACTAAATAAGGAAATTTGTGTTTTTAGCAAAATGTTTTATAAGAAAGAAATAAAGAAATAAAATAACCTCGACAACTGAAACGAATTAAGGAACTAAAAAAATCAGATAGAGAAGGGTACTACCTAGACTTGGAATCCTAACGGTAACTTTAATAGTTTCGGGAATGAGATACGGGATATCCGGTCAAAGGATATGACAGCAAAGGAAACACTCAGAAACATTAGATCACAAGGTCAGTCTCACTAATACCAAAGAATGTTCCAACGAGTCATGTGAAAGATCACCGGGATGTGTAATGGATTACCTAGTCAGTCTCTCCAAACACGGATCGTTTAAGGATTCAGAAGATCGTATCACGTGGTCAGTTTCAACAATCTCGATACATCAAAATATATAAGTTAATACCTTGAATCGCAAGGAATTCTAAGGAATAAACAAGAAAACCCGATGGTCACGTAATTTGCCTGAAAAACCCTAAAACCCTAATAATCCAAATTCCCTTACGTGATTAGTCTCAGGAATGAAAATCGTACTGTTTATAATCCAATTACAGATAATATCCTAAGGTTTAATTGGCCAAAGCAAACCCAAATAGAATTAGATACGAAATCTAAGCCTAAAACTGATAAAACCGGTCAAAACACGTAGTAAACAACCAAGACTTATCAATTGGACATCATCATGCATTTATCGATCATCATAACAGCAATAAATAATCAATATTAACCATATATAATCTGATCCTAATCATAAACAATCGAAATCCCACAAAAACAAACCCGAAAACCGAATTAAATTAACCGTTATTCATCCGAATCTAGGTAATACAAGGAGTTTAGCCAAGAAACATGTTTAGAACAGTAAAATTATGAAAAACATTCAGAAACATGTTCATAGATTCGAGTACAAACGAGAAATAATCAAGAAAACAAGAAAAAGAACCCGAAAACGCGTTTCCGGACACTTTCATATGCGTTCTGAGCCTCCCCCGAGCATCAAATTCAGCCCCAAACCTTCAAAATCTTCAAAAATATGTTTATTCTTCGTTCCAGCCGTCTAGCCTTGATTTTTTTCCGAATTAGGGCTTCAAATGGCTTAAATAGGTGAAATTAAGCCTAAGGTTCACGACATGGGGTCATTAGCAGGTTCATGGGCTTGACAGGGGGTTCAAAAGGCCGGTCAAAGGGCCAAAGAGGCCTGGTCAACGCGGGTCAAAGGTCCAGAAGCTGGTCAACGGGCGAGAAGGGCACGCGGGTTACTGGGTCGTCCGGATGGATCCACGCGCGGATCTGTATGTGTGTGTATCTGGGTTTCGCGCGGGTCATGGGTCGCTCCAGCTGGATCTCGCGGGTCAAAGAGTTTTCTAGGGCTGACGTGGCGCGCCCTGATGCTGCCACGTGTCCCCTGCGCTAGAACTTTGGCAGATTTGCAAAAACACCCCCTGGACTTGCTGAAATGCATTTTTAAGCTCCGAAACTTCTTGAAATGCCATTTTTTTAATCCCGGAACTTCTAAAAATCATATTTTTAGCTTCCAACTTCATCAAATTTATTCCGGCTTCAGTTTCTTCACAATTACGAACGTTTATTTTCGCGAAACCTATAAAAATGACATTAAAAATAAAAATAAGTAAAAATTCATTAAAATCTAATAAAAGTAAATAAAAATCTAATAAAATAAAATAAAATCTTATGAATTAAATACGAAAATGATGTGTAAATTACGACACATCAAGTACAATATAAATTTTTAATAATTACAAAAACAGATTTACGGAAACAGATTACAGAAAAGAAAATACTATGATTTAAATAAACGGAATCTGTACCTTAGCCTTAGCAATTAACTCAGTTAATAATCATAAAATAAACACAAGCACGTAGTCCACTTCTTCGACAATTCATAAATCTGTGTTTTTGTGTAATTTCATGCTAGTTTAACGATATTTAATTCGTATACTTAATCGGCTAATTTCTAGGGGGTTGAATCTTTTTAACTTTAAATTTTTAAATAAACCAGATATGCAAACAATATTAATGTCATCTGGTCACAAAAAGAAATTTGAATGCTGGAAGATGAATTCAATCATGCAACATATTCTTGATATCCATCAAGCCTTAACCATTTGCTTTAAAATGTCAAATATTTTTTTTAAGGTATAAATATAAATCTCAAACATTCTTAACTTCTTCATCACCATTTCTTAATTCCTTATTCATATATTTGTCACGTTTTCTTGCAGGTTCTTAAAACCTACTATAAAACCTTACAACCTTATATTTTCAACTAAAGATCAAAGACCCAAAGTATTAAAGATTCTTAAGTGTTATGTAAACGACGACCCAATGAAACAATTTGGTAAATCGGTTTCTTTAACCGTTGAACCGAAGCACCGCCTTGTAGTGAAGCAGCAACGATTTGGCGGTTGTAAGGTGCTGATGAGGCTGGTTTGTGTCTCCGAGTGAAACTAGTGGTTAGGATGATTGTATGGCAGTGGTAAAAAGAGACGATGGATGACAATATATATATATATATATATATAGGGACGTATTCTATTGAGAACTAAAATTTTGGTAGGAACTAAAGAACTGCATAATACATTTGTACATTGTGCATAAAAATTTTAAAATAACAAGAGAAAAAAGTGGAGCAGTTAAAAAACCAACTCATGTATAAAACTTAAAGCATAATGTACAAGTGTATTATACAGTTCTTTAGTTCCTATCAAAATTTTAGTTCTCAATAGAACACGTCCCTATATATATATATATATATATATATATATATTTCTGTAGAAATTTCATACTAATATATATATGTTAAGTCAGTTAACATTTTTTGGAATGGAAGATTTAGTTTTTTTTTAAACATATAATAAATAGGATTAAAACATGGTTCGGGTAAGGGTCAGTTTCTAAGGCGGTTTCAATTTTAGTTGAATATGGTTGTGCGTGTTAGTCGGGAAATATTTAATTTAATTTTACCAAATTAATCAAGTGATATTGAAATAAATGAAAATTTTTATTCTTAGAAACAAAAAAACAATTATAACATTCGTTTCGGTTTGTTTATAATAACCGTGTCAAAGTTTAGTAAATTAAATATTTCGGTATTAACTCGTTATTTCTTAGAAACTTGCAATTTAATTTATCAGAATATTCTTAATCATATTCATCATTAGATTTCATTTATTGAGTTCTAATTAAATAATAATTATTTTCTTTTTATATATAATAGTTTATTTATGGGAAAACTTCATAGAAATGTAACCAACTTTTCATTTTATCCCAATCAAGTCACTCAAACTTTTTTTGTTTCAATTAAGTCATTCAAGTTATTTTTGTGTTTGAAATAAATGTTTTTAACATAAATTGTAGGTAATACATGTTGATATAAGTTTGAGTGAATAATTTTTTTTTAAAAAAATGATTGAATTGAATAAGTAATTATTAATTATTAAGTTTTTGCTCTTTGTCAGATACTAGTTAAAATTAATAATTATTGATTCAAATCAGTCAACATGTAATACCTATTATTCAAGTTAAAAACATAGAATTTAAAATGATTTAATTAGAACAAAAAAAGTTTGAGTGACTTGATTAACATAAAATGAAAATTTGGTTTCATTTTTACAAAGTTATCCCTTTATATATTTATTTGTTTGTTTGTTTTGTTTTTACGGGTATTATAAACTCCTTCGACGTCGGGAGAGAAGCCTCAATTGCCGGAAGATGACGATGGCGTTCACAACATTCGATTTTTAACGTGAAATGGATTCCTCCAACTCCTGTTTCTTTCTGAATTCTAAATTTCTAATTGATATACTCTGAGTTTTAGCAGATAGAATCTACAAATTTGAAAACGTGGCTACGTTTCTTCACAGATGAGCCGATGTTGATCTAGAAATTAATGTGATCACGCAAGCAATTTGATTTCATATCCATTTCCAATACTTTTGTTAACCTGATTTCCTCAATCTATATTAGAATTGTGTTATAGGTGTCATTAGGTTAAATAATTTGTTTCAATTTCGTATTTAAGCCACCAATTAGAGTTCTTGGATATATAGTTAAGGAAAATGTTCAAATAATAACCCACTCTTAAAGCAATAACCCAGATAACTTTGCCAAGATGAAGCCAAATCTTGGATTTTTTTTTGAACATCATTGTAACACATTTAGAACACTATGTTCTTTTATGAGTTTGTGAAAATTCATCATCGTTTAAGAGATATCATCGTTGTAAGTTTTTGCTTTAAAGCACTGTAACTGTCTTAGGACCAAAACTTACAACGATGTAAACTCTCAAACGGTGATGAATTTTAGCAAACTCATAAAAGAACATAGTATTCTAAATGTGTTACAATAATGTTCAAAAAAAAATTCAAGATTTGGCTTCATCTTAGCAAAGTTATCTGGGTTATTGCTTTAAGAGTGTGTTATTGTTTGATCCCAATCCATATTGTTAAATACATCTTCTATGGATTATGTGCACTTGGTTATGTGAACTTCTAATGATCATACCTTTGGATTTTATTAGTCAATTCTAAAGCTGTATGTTACATGTTTTCAGAAAACAACATCATATTAGCATTTAGAACAACATAACTGCATTCATTCTTAAATTTATAAAACACAAATACACCTAAAAGTTAAAGCAAGGAAATCCATAATGGAAATTACATATCATAAAGAAAGTAAAATAAGAATATGCATAATGGAAACCATATATTAATTATTATTAAATGGTTTCTTGTTTTATTCAGCAAACTGCATAGTATATGTTGTATGAAATTGAGTCATCTTCTGCGAGATGCATTTTGTCTTTGAGCATTGAAGTAGATACCAGAAACAGGCAACCCTAAGTTATTTTGCTCTGAGAAGATTCGAGTGTTGAAATGATCTCTAGAAACAGGTGGCATCACTGTTTGTCTAGTCATCTGCTTGAACAATAACAACACATATCGGTGGATTCCTATCAATGGATTTGGTTTTTCATAGCTCACAATCTCCCTTCCTGTTATGTCACATAATTTAAAATACTTTAGCATATGTTTGTTTCTAGAGTCAATTTGATCTAGTGTACCGACGTACCAAAAGTTGCATTAGTTGTACCGGGAATGTCTGTGACGATCCTGTATCATAGAGTTTAGTTAGTTCTCCTTTATTCAACTTATCCTTTTACAAGAAACTATATATATATGGACGTCGGTGAACTTAACCGACTTCAAATGAATTCTCATCTGTTGAAATTCATCAAGATTAAATCATGACCCTTTAAATTAGGCGGTTACATCAATTTTGTGGCGGTTTTCAGCGATTTCTGACGGTTTTCAACGGATTATGCCGGTTTTTCGATTACCTACAGATCATTGACACATGTCCCATGTTTTGACACACGTCACATATCATTATTGTTTTTTTTAAATAATTTAAGAAACATAATTTGAATTTGATTATACCATACTACCCGACGGGTATAAAACTAGCTAATGATAGTTGAGAATTGCTCTCTTCTTAGAACTAGCAATATGTTGAGAACTGTGAGAACCTCCTCATCCCTTTATTTTATCGTATAAATTGACTAGAATGCATTATGCATGTGTATTTCAATATATTTAAATTTTATTTTTGAAAAAATATGTAATTTGTAGTTTTTTTTTTTTACTAAAATGCATATATGTAAATACACTATATCCACATGTATAAGCATCGGTGCACATGTTTATACTTTTATAAAAATTTTGGAGAGAGGGGTTAAATTTAAAGAAAGAGTGGAAAAGGATAAATAAACCATTGTTTTGCAATTTAATCTCTTTAATTGAAGCGGTCTTATGTGATTTTCACAGTTTTTGACATACTATTTATCTATACTACTATACTAGGTTATTAACCCGTGTATTATACGGATTAATCATAAAATACTAAATAGCTAGTAATAAAAACTTAAGAATTATAGAACAATATTTTCGTATAGAATGATTAAAGTAAGTCTAGACAAAGATTTTATATAATAGACTAACAATTAAAAACTCTAATAACTAAATACTTATTATCTAATCTTCTTAGTTTGTTACAGCTAAGATTTTTAAAATCTTTCGTTGAAAACTTTATATAGTTTTTTATGGCAAAAGTATAGTTTTCCCTATCGTTTCTTTAAACTTTTGGTTTAAAAAAAATCATTTTTAAATATTTTGTTTAAAAAATGTCAATTGTTTATAAAAATCATATTGTTGAAGTTTTATAGTTAATTTCATTTTAAAAAGATCATCCTTTTAAGAAAACTTGTTTTTTACAAAATTGTTAATTTCCTAAAAATAATGATTTTAAAAATTTCTTATTTATAAGAAAATTCTAATTTTTAGAAAAAAAGTACATATTTTTTTAATAAAAATTAAATTTTAATTTATTTAAAACTATTTTAATTCTTAATATGAAGAAGGTAAATAATATGATTAATATTATAATTATTTGATAGGAGAGATGGTATAATTATTTATTAAGAAAGAGAATTAAATGAAATTACAATAAGATGACATGTGGCATTAGTATTCTAAAAAAATGACAATTGGCAAAAATGATTTTTGTTTATTATAGTAGTATGATATGATATGATATGATATGATATGATATGATAATACATATAAGAAGGACAAAATAATAATTTTCTTAAATCTCTTAAAATTAAGAGTTTTACAACTCTTATAGCATATGGTACAATTTTTTAATTCTAATATAAATGTTTATTTGTGTTTTCACTTTGTCCCACATTGGTAGCTTTTAAGATTTTAAGTAAGATAGAGTGATTATAAAAGAAAACTCTTCAAAACAAATGAATCACTTCTTGACATTTTTGGTACATTTGACATTTTATGTTAGTAGTTAAAGTCAGTTTTAGTTAACTACCAAGTTACAAAAATTGTTTTTGTTATGGTTATGACCCAAAAACGAACCATGCAAACCTTTAAAAACATCCAACTTAAGTGTTGTGTTTTCCGCTGCAACGTGCGGGTACTAGACTAGTCTATACTAATAAATAAACGTTTTAGTGTCACATGGAATGATTCTAGAACATCTCAACATTTATATCCCTTCTCTCTCCTATTAAATACATCTAACATTAAATAATAATATTAAATATTAAATATACTTTTTATGCATTTTTAAAATAAAAAAGATTTTTTCATACATGAAAATATATTAATATTAAAAGCACACTTTTTTTAAAAAAATTATTATAAATGATAAAATTTTTAAAAACAATTATTTGAACACAATGTTTAAGGAAAAACAAACTATAAAAAAAGTTGTTTAAAAAAATAGTAATATTATTGTAATACATAATATATTAAATAGAGTAAATTACAGGATTCATCCTTTCTATATGTAAGTAATTATGGATTAGATCCTTTATCTATGCTAATTACAAATAACATCCTTTATTTCAATAATTTGTAACAATTTCATCTTTTAACTTAACTATTGTTAATTTGATAGGTTAACTAAAAGGGAAAAAAAGGAAAATACAACCCTTTTATTGTAATTAGTCGCATTTTATTGCTTCACAATTTAGGGTCTCTCCACATTTTTCCACAAAAAAGAAGGTGATGTCAACGGTGTATGGCAATTTTAAGATCAGACCTAGCCCAGTTGAATATGATATAGACAAATTATACGTTATTAATTCAAAATTTTTTTTAAAGTTTGTTGTTTGTTGATTATATAAGGAAGGATGATGGATTGAGGGATAATAAAATGATAACCCAAATAGTACCCTTAGGGCTTAATGTTTTATTTTGACTTTTACATTTTGATAATGCTTGATCTGTGATTCTTTTTTTTTTCTAATAGCTTCATTGTTTTGGAAATTTGCAAGTGATCCAAATGACTCAGGAATAAATGTAATAATGTTTTAGGCTTATAACTGGTTTTGGAACAATTATGTATGGTTTTGGTTATGGATTTGGATTTGGAACTATTATGTAAGGCTTTGGATTATGGATGTTGAATTTGAAAGTATTATATATGGTTATATTGATAATTTTTTATAGTGAGAACTTACATATAAATTTCTTATAATCTATTGTGAATGAAACACATGTTTTAAACATTGTAATGAGGTAGTTTTCATGAAAAAGAACCTATTCATCAACCCAAAGTTTGATAAGTATTGGATTATGTCGTTTAATTAAAAAGATTAAATACAAATAATTAAAGGGGTGTATTATACTTTTTTGCCCTTTTATTTAGAGTAAATTACAAGATTCATCCTTTATATATACATGTAATTATGTATTAAGTCATTTATCTTTGCTAATTACATATAACATCCTTTATTTCAATAATTTATAACAATTTCATCCTTTAATTTAACCACTATTAATTTGATGGGTTATCTAAAAGGGCAAAAAACTAAAATTCATCCCTTTAATTATTTTTTTATTTAATCTTTTTAATTAAACTACGTAATCCAAAATAATCAAATTTTGAGTTGATGAATTGATTCTTTCTCACGAAAACTACCTTTTTACAATGTTTAAAACATTTATTTAATTCACAATAAATTATAGGAAAATTGTATGCAGGTTATCACTCTAAAAAATATCAACAAAACTAAAGATAATAGTTTCAAATTCAAAATCCATAAAACAATTACCATTCCAAAAACTAACATATATTTATTTAATTCACATAATCTTCGTATTAGAGTAAATTACAAGATTCAAAATCCATAACCAATTGCCATTCAAAATCCATAAACCAATTGCCGTAAACCGTTGTAATAAGGTATATGTTAAATAGTAGTCTTTTCCAATTGTTAAATAAATACTTGGTTTATGGATTTTGAATATTGTGATATACTCTTTTAGTTAACCCATCAAATTAACAATAGTTAAGTTAAATGATGAAATTTTTACAAATTAATGAAATAAAAGATGTTATTTGTAATTATCATAGATAAAGGAGCTGATTCAATTCATAATTACTTATACACATAAAGAATGAATATTGTAATTTACTCTATTAAATAATACGAAATTGTAACCCTGTTTTATATTAAAAATCATTTTATATTTTCTAAATTTTCATTGATAATTATTCGTTATATGTTTTTATTTAAACCATGTAATACAATACACGGAACTAACCTAGTTGGTTATAAAGAGAGCACGTCCCCGTGACAGTTAATTGTTACTTCTAGCAAAATTATATATCATATCAAAAACTGTTGGGAAAACCTGTGTTTAATCAATCATACGTAGTCAACACTTACCAATGCAGATATTCTTTCAAGTATGGATCACTTGGACTTGGAGCATCTGGGTCAGTCATGATCTTCAAGAAATGCAAACATAGTTTAGTACGTGGATATATATATATATATATATATATATATATGTATGTATAAAAGACATATAGATATAGATTTGTCCGAGAGTAAAGAGAGAGATAATTACAATAGTATAAGATGATCTCATGTCTACACCACCAACATTAACATGAGGTTTGGAGGCAATTAGATTGGGCATCAGCTCTTGGCCATTAGAGACTGGTTGATCAGGAGTATAGGTGACATCCATTGCCACACTTGGTGTGAATTGGTCGACAATATCTCCTATCACCCTTCCTAGTATGAGTGACATGCTGCTATACTTGTGATTTGATTAGAACCATGAATTCAAATTTTGTTTTGTGAATGAAACAATTAATACATAAGGCCCCTTTTATAGACATAAAACTATTGTAGCTAGTAAAGATGCATGAAAAATGAAGTGTCGGGGCCGGGTGGACTAATCATAAAAGCTAAAAAGATTCAATTCCATAGTCAAGTTGAGTTAATCATACCTTTATTATTATTTTTTTTGAACGGCGAAGGTCTTAATCGTGTGAACCCACTGTTTCCAGGCCATGTCACTAAGGTCTAGTTATCTGGACCTCCCATGAGCCACCACAACCACCCCAGGAGGAAAACCCTCAGACCCCTATTTCGTTGCGGAAAGGATTTGAATCCAAGACCTCTCATTTGGAAGAATCTTGAGGTACCATTGAGACAATGCCTCATTGGTAATCATACCTTTATTTAACCTTACCAAATCATGAAGTTATCATGTCTTTAGGTTTATGGAATGAAAAAGAATACAATGCAAATGAAGAATAAAGGTACTGCCTTTTCTTTACCCATTCCTTTTTTCTACCTTCAAAATATATACTTATGTTATCTCCTAATTCGCCTTTTCAGTATTCAGTTTAGAATCATTAAATAAATTGAGAATTTAATGCCCATTTTATGCAATTTTTATATCAATTCACCCATCCTTAAAAGTTTTGTTAAAAACATAAAAACGATGAAGATTTTCAACTAGGATGCTATTCAAGTCAGTAAATACTAATTAAAGTGAGCAAGGCGCAAGCCCAGGCACAACAAAGCCAAGGTATCTTTCTTCCTTCAAGGCTCACAGGCGTACTTACTGACCAAAATCCAGTCAAAACTGGTATTGAACATATAAAACTAGCCAGATGCTGGAACATGTCTAAACTAACATAAACCGTCTAAAACATGCCTAAACGTGTCTAAAACCTTACAAGTGCCATGCTTATAATGTGTGTCTTGCTTAAAAAAAAAAACATCGATCAGATGCCTAGTCTCAAGGCTCATCATTTGTGTCAAGCGTGACTAGTGCTTTTACTACTATGATTCTTCAGTTGAGTTGAATAGAATTGGCACATTCATGTTTTTTTATATTGCGTTATATTCACTAAAAACACATAATTTTGTTGGATTAATCTTAATTGGGTCAAATGGGTATTTGTTTAGATGGGTCAAGTTATGAGTCTTAGTATTTTAGCATGTGTTTTAATTAGATTATTCAGCTTGTTTAGTTTGAAAGAGCCTTAGTAGTTGTGTCTAATTAGTGGGCTAAGTTTTAGGAAGTAGTGAGATTAACATGAGAACATGGTCTCACATGTCTGCACGTATTTAGTCATGTTTGAGTCTATTTAATGTAAGTATTAGTATGAATGAAAGTGAGTGAGTTTTTCTACAGAAAATTCTTGTTTGTGAGCATTAGTTTGTGTGTGAATTGGGGCCTGAACCAACAAATTTTATGCTTGTATATTGTTTTTTTAAAATAACGTACAAAAAAGCAAAAGTTTGGTTAAAAAAAACAAAGCTAGTGCAAATAGCAAGTGCATTAGGCTTTTAGGAAAAAAACTTTTTATTTTATTTTATTTTATCTCGTCTCTCTCTACATATGTGTATATATAGACACGCATATATCTGTGTGCATTTGTATACGATGAATGAATGAATGAAAAGGGTAAAATGTTAAAAGGGGATGTAATTAGTCTGAACATGATGGAAATTAAATAGATAGACTTGGATAAAGGGATGCAAATACGTCTTTCTCAGGGATTCTTTAGAGCCAAGTAGAATGCTTGTAACAAAGGGCTTGTAACAAAGGGCTTCTAGCGTGATGATTACCCTTTTGGCTTTTCTGTGGGAGGTCACGGGTTCAAATCCCTCCCAAGGCGAAATAGGGGTCCTTGGGAGGTCAAGGGGTTTCCGGTGCGGTTTCCTCCTGGGGTGGTGGTGGGGTCTCAACGGAGGTCATGGTAACTAGACCTTGGTGATGTGACCTTAAAATCAGTGGTTCACACGTTGAGATCAAATGCCGTTTCTGTGATTAATTCCCGAGGACTTGTAAATGCATCCACCACAGTTAACTAAACGATGTAATATAATGCATCGTAGCTGGTCCATCGTCACTTTTGTCTTATTCTTTTTCGCTTTGATTTCATATACAAACAAGTACAAATGACATGTGTCGTCATACTAATGAAACTGATGTCATCCATCAAACCTTATCGTTACCAAATCATTCATAGCCATAAACTGTCGCTCTGAATTCCCAAAGGGCCGTTATCTGGGCTTACGATATTATATCTTGATTTCAAAAATAAAACTTGCCATTTTGTATGAATTACATGTTGGTAAATTATTGATAAACGTGTTAGTATCAACACTTAAGAATTTTTTATACGACCGTGTATCAAATTACTTTTCAAAATCAATATTTTAACCATTTCGAGTACTAAGAAATTTGATTTGGGATAATCCAAATAATTATGCAATTAGATATGATGTTTTCGTACGAATTTGTTTCCAATATATTTCACCAAGAAAACGGTAGCTTATTGGCTGTTGAATCCACGGTAAAAGTCGTAGAAATTTACAATTTTGGTCATTTAAACTTTATATCTAGCTAGGGATGCTAGGGGTGCGAGCCCTTTGACCTTGATTAGTACAAAGCTTAGAATTCTTAAATCATTCCTTACTTTGAAGTCTTTAAAACTCTTCCTTTCCTTTCATATCACACTAAAATATACAACATTATATTAGGTATGGGTGTAAACGAATCAAGTCGTCTCGTGAAATACTTAGGATCAAGTCGAGCCAAGCCTAAACAAGCATGAGCCGAGCCTAAAATATGGCTTGTTTAGTCTAAATTGATTTCAGAAAAGAAGAACAAAATCAATTTGAAAGCAAATTGATTTAACACAGGGTAAGCTTTTCAATAACAAAATCAAAGATAGAAACAACAATCAGTTCGGTAAAAAATCGAAGTCAGTAACATACATGTTGCATCGATACTCAAAGAAGAACAAATCAATCCAAATGCCCTGTTATTCGTAAAAATACCACCTTTTATGATTATAACACCTAATTGTAACATCCACAACTAAACCTGGTTCACCTCCAAAAATTACTATTATTTTCGTCGTTTTAACGAGCTAAAGCCTAATTAATGCGTAAGTTCGATTTATGCATTACATTTATTTATCAAAATTCGTACGGCGTATAAAATAGTCTTTGGTTGCGGGAAAATAATAAAAGTAATTATTGTATCATATATTAAAAATATTAATCAAATAAACGATCAGAACGAAATAAAAACAACAAATAAACCCATGATGCCCGGCCAAGGCTTCATGGCTAGTCCAAACGTTCAAATTTTAAGATTTTATATATAAGTTTTTCAAACCAAATAAATTACGAGAGAGAAAAAAATCAATTCTTTAAGCACAAATTTTATAAAAAAAACTTTATTCTTCTTATAATTTTTTTTATTTTTTTAAGTCTTACACCATTTTATAAAAATAATACAAAAATCCATTAAATTGAAAGAAAAAATAAAAATAGATTTAATAATTACAAAACATGGATTAAATCTAATATCCACTTACACACTCAACACATCAAACCCAACCATCACCCATTATTCACCACCCAAAAGACTTGGAATTGCATAACGAATATTTAAGAAAAGTGAATGTTCTTACAAAAGCCCATCTTTGACTTAAAGTGAATGGATCAACGCGGCATGACTTAATATCATAGAGTCAACAAATATGCCAACTTAATATAAATCTTGAGATGACTTAATATTATAGAGCCAACAAAAATGTCATGATTTAACTTATTAAAAATTCACTTGCTTAACTTGGTAGAATTTTATTATTTAAGAGTCAAACCACTACCAAGTTAAAAGCAAACTTTGGCATGGCTCATGTATATGGTGGCACCACAAATGTTGGGTTTGATTTTGTCACACCCCCAAATTCCCACTCGTGGTGTCAGTCCACGTGGGTGTGACGTGGCCAGAATCACAGCTCAAGGTCATAGAGAACAACTCTATATGCGTTTCAAATACACAGTTTGACATATAATAACGAAATAGTTTGCAGCGGAATACATATGATATTGCAGCGGAAAATAATAAGTTAGATAAAATGCAGCGGAAAATACGAATTGTTGAACACTACATTGTAACATTACAAAACATAATTAAAAACTGTTTTCAAATGACAAAACAGGAATGCATGCGGTTCCTATTGCTCGTCCCTTAATGTGCATCCTGTTCCATAGCAGTTAGTTACCTAAGAATACAAGTTTAGAAAAGTGTCAATACAATGGTTGGTGAGTTCACAGGTTTGGATAGATACATATAGTAATCGAAAATGTGTGTCATGCTGTTTATCAAGTGTTAGTACCGAGCCCTAGGCTCCAAGTGTCAGTGCATCACTACCGAACTAGACTTGTTTGTCCTTGCCTCCGCTGTGTCTCGTATACATATCAAGTTAGGTCAGAGTTTCATGGGTTATGACATCCAGTCAATATTGTGCCCGTGGGGTTAGTCACACCCAAACGGATCAATTCAAATCTATCATGTTGTTCGTATATTAATGGTAAGACTTTGTGAGGGCTTGTTACGAGTTCAACACTTAATGTTTGTCTAATAAACCAGCATACACATAAAATGTTTGTACAGTATAAATGTTTGTGACACCCCGTAATTTCCAGGTCAGCAACTTATTTATTTAAATGTTTATTTAAATGCATTATGTACACGTGGCACTAGAATTAGATTAATTTAGTGTGACACGTGGCACGATAGTACGAACACCGGCACACGACAAGATAATTCGTGAAATTATCGACAAACAACACACACGTGTCAAAACACACGAACGTTGGTGAACGCCTAACACATTGTGTAGCACAACACTCGAAACTTCACGAAACACTGTCACAAGTCAATTATGGCTAATAATTGACCAATAGAGTCTAAACGACGCTCGAATGATGTTTTACAGTCGAGAAACGGGCAAGAATGGGCCAGAACAACAAAACAAGCTTATTGGGCTTGAAATTCAGGCCAGGCGGTACGCCTGACCCGAGACGCCCACGTCAGGCGATGCGCGCGGATGGGAAATTGGGCGTCCCATCCGTTCCAATCCGCGCGTAACGACAGGCTATGTCCGCCCACGCCAGGCGTTACGCCTGGGGCGCCAGAGTCGCCAAACAGCTTTTTAAACCCCCAAGATCATCATAACACCTACTATCATCATTTTTTCTCGACCACACACGCCACCATTCGACCATAACCGATCCAGGAGCTCTGCTACACCCTTCTTCAACCTTTAGAAAGCCATTGGAAGCCATTGAAGCCACCTTGAAGCTTGAAGAGCTTGAGGAGAGGAGTTGGAGGCCACACCACCACCATCACCATCGTTTTTCTGCTCGAACCTGCTGTCCAGGAGCTCGAGTGACTGCTCTCATCATCATCTCAGGGTCTTTGAGGCTTTGGAAGGTAGATTGATGTTCCTTGTAGCTTAAAATGCATTATTTTCACTTCTACACACACATGCAATACATGAATCACACATGCAAGTACCTATAGTGCACATGCACGAGATTATGATCTGGGTTTGTTGATTTTAAAGTGTTTAATGATGATCTAGAGTGATTAGAATGTATTTCATGACGATCCATGATGATGTGAGTCATTAAAGTGTGTTATTTGGTCTTGGATTGATGAAATAATGCCATGCATGTATGATCCATGATGGTAGGAATGATTTTGAGTATATGGATATGCTTATTGATGGTATTAGAATGATTACTCATGGTTAGATTTGGTTGAAAGGATTAAAACTATGATTTTTTTTGAATCTTTCCATTTATAGTAACTTTTTAATTGCAAGTTGATGATTTAGTGGAAATGATGAACATGCATGTATGTGGAATTGTTGTTAGGATGATAATGTGATGATTTGACTTGTTGAAAAGTGGTTTTGATGTTGTTTGTAGCCATACTTGTCATTATTACTATATTTAGAAACTTTTCTAGTTGAAATATTAATAGACGATGAAATCGGTTACGTTGACATGATTAAATGTTGATAGATGATATAGTAGGATGATTTGTGACATGAACAATGGATTAGAAATGTTAAACGGTCATTTTTATGCAAAAACCACAAAGTTACTATTTATAGTAACTTTATTTTTAGAAAAACCGACTTGTCAACGTGTTGTGTTATTTGAGCATGCTAAATGACTTATTATGTTATAATATGCGTATTAGATGCTAAGTTAGATGGTTTCCGATGTCACGTATGCTAAAAATGGAAACTTTCCATTTTAGGAAACTTTTATGTGCAAACATGTTATAAACGATTTATGTGACCTTGTATGATAAGGTGCTATGTGTTAACATGATCATGTAGGGCTATTGAACATGCTAGAACTGTAAAACCGATATGCTTTGTGAACTTTCTAAAAATGGAAACTTACTATAAATAGTAAGTTGTCCATAAACGCGACCTACGCGTTTTGCACACGACAAACACTTACACGATTGCTACACGATACACAAACCGTCACACGGTTCACCAACGGGTCGTTGACTTGACATGGTCAACTTTGGTCAAACACGGTCAAACATGGTCAAACACGGTCAATGTGGACCAACACGAGCAAACACGGTCATAGTGGACCGACACGGACAAACATGAACAACCAAGGGTTGTCGGACACGAACACGAACACTAACACAAACACTATCACGGTCACTTACACGAACTCACGAACGGTATACGATATAGGTTACCGGTGACCGACGTGCCTACTACATCAGGAGCTTACGCTTACGTACGTACAAATCACTAAGGTGAGTTTACGGCCCCTCTTTACTCTTTTTCAAACGCTTTTAAATAGGGGGAGAATACTAGTTGCATCGAGTCAAACATCTATTACTGTACAAACACTATGTGTATGCTGGTTTATTGGACAAACATTAAGTGTTGAACTCGTAACAAGCCCTCACAAAGTCTTACCGTTAATGATCAAACAACGTGGTAGATTTGGATGGATCCATTAGGGAATGACTAACCCCACGGGGCACTATGTTGACTGGATGTCATAACCCGTGCAAATTCTGACCTAACTTGCTATGCATACGAGGCATAGCGGAGGCAAGGACAAACAAGTCTAGTTCAGTAGTGACGCACTGACACTTTGGGCCTAGGGCTCGGTACTAACATTTGATAAACAGCATGACACACTTTCTTACTATATGTATATCAAAACCTGTGAACTCACCAACCATTGTGTTGACGCTTTTTCTAACTTGTATTCTCAGGTAACTAGCAAGCTATGGATAGCAGGAATGTACACGTTAAGAGACGAGCATTAGGAACCGCATGCATTCCTGTCATAATATTCGAAAACAATTTCATTTATGTTTTGAATTGATACAATGTTTTGATCTGACAATTTACTTTTCCGCTGCATGTATTCAAACATATTATTCCGCTGCTATGACATATTTTTCCGCTGCAAATTATTTTGTTATGTGTATGTGTCAAACTTGGATTTGTAAACGCATATAGTGTTGTTCTATATGACCTTGAGCTGTGATTCTGGCCACGTCACACCCACGTGGACGGACGCCACGAGTGGGAAATTGGGGGTGTGACAGACTGGTATCAGAGCCTTGGTTATAGGGAACTAGGTTTGCATGTAGTAAACTTAGACTATAGCCATTGCTCAACTCTAGACACTACACGTAGAACTTGCACATTGATGACACTGTTACTTATTGAACTGTTGCTTACTAACGTGAACCTTACAGGATGGCCGACAACAACAGCAACGCTAACAGGAGCGCGACTAGACCCACGGGCACAGATGATTTGGCGGCAGAGAGTCGTCGAAGGATCGACGATATCGTAGCCCAGGTTGACGCAGAGATGGATAGACGTGCACAACACGCAGAGCGAGCTCGGTATTGGGGATGGCTTCCGCAGATCATCCGAGGTTGGATCATAGCCGAGAGGGTACCTACACCCCGGTATCGCAGTGACGCGCCGACCGATCACCGACTGCCACCACTCGGAGTGCCGCTGGAGCAGGCATTCGCTGCCCACGTGGCATTCTCTCGACGGGAGGCCATGAGGAGTGGCGAACTGTCGAACGAAGTCCGAGTTCTTCGCGAGAAGAACGATCGACTGGAGAGGCAGAACGAGAGACTGGAAGAACGCAACGACAGACTGGAGGCACAGGTGGAGACTCTACGTCTCCAAGTGTCCCAACTGATGACCCAGCACGGACAGATCGTTGATATCATGCAGGAGCATGATGTACGCATTACTGAGAATCGGACAGACATAACCGAGACTCAGGCGATGGTGCAGGCCAGTGATGCCATGTTTAACGCATGGGCTGCACAGTTTATTGAGGAACCACCACAGGAGGATGGTCCTGAGTTCGAGGCCGAGGACCTCGAAGATGAGGACCTTGATGAGGATCCTAATGAGGATCCGGAGGAGGATGATGATGACGGAGACGCTGCTAGCGATATTTCACATGTCTCCATGGATTCTGACTAGTGGACTGTTGTATTTTGTACTTTCTTTATTTTGGCCTAGACGAGCGGGATGTGCTCGAAGAACTTATTATGTATTTCCTTTTGAAATTATTGTACTTCAAGCTTATTATTAATGAGAATTATGTTTTGTCTTACTTATTACATATTGACCATGATTGCTTTGACTTGACAACTAACATGACATATGATCTGACTTCCGACACAACATCTGACTAACATTCTGACTTACTAACATTCTATCCCTTCCGTATAGAAAATATCTATGGCGGGAAGAGGACCACATGCACGCCCTCCTAGACGAACACTGGACGCAGCCGTCATTAAGATGATGGTTGACAGACGAGTTAACAAGATACTGGCAGAGCACGAGGCAAACCGCCTTGCTAGTGAAACCAGTGGCTCGAACAACGGTACTAACACTCGCCTAACATGACTAACATAGTATAGCTGACACGCTCTGACACACGACATTGGTTTCTGACTGACAGGATCACAAGGCAACAGCAACAAAGGGTGTTCTTTTAAATCCTTCCTGAACTGCCACCCACACAAATTCAAGGGGACTGAGGGAGCTGTGGGGATGCTCCGCTGGGTGGAGAAAGTTGAATCTGTATTCGCCATGTGCGAATGTGCTGAAGAGAACCGGGTGAAGTTCGCAACTGGAACGCTGGAAGGACCAGCCCTCACATGGTGGAATACCCATGTACAAACCCTGGGGTTGGACGGTGCCAACTCCATGCCATGGGCTGATTTCACTCGATTACTGCAAGAGGAATATTGTCCTCGTGATGAGATCAGAAAGCTAGAGGCCGAATTCTGGGTACTGAAGATGGTCGGCTCTGAGATCGAGCAATACTGCACTCGATTCCATGAGCTGTGTAAGCTATGTCCGGCTATGGTGACGCCGGAGTACAAGAAGGTCGAGCAGTTCATCAGTGGGCTACCCGAACAGATTCAGAGCATGGTGACTGCGTCTGACCTCACCACCATCCAACCACTGATCAGACTGGCTCATAAACTGACTGATCAAGCTGTAGCTCAGGGCAAGCTACCCAAGACGAGGCGAACATCTAAAGCCTCAGGAAAGCCAGAAAAGGAAGTGGGAACCCAGCCACCACCAATCTCATCAACCCCAACAACAACAACGATCTGCACCTGCCAGAGCATTCACTGCCACCCAACCCGATGACAAGGGAAAGGGTGTGTACCAAGGGAAATACCCCTTGTGTAACCGATGTTCATACCACCACTTTGGGCAATGTGAACGATACCGTTGTCTGAAGTGCGGAAGACATGGCCATATGGCCAAAGACTGTAGATCCAGATTCCCTATCAACAACAATCCCAACCACAACCAGAACCAGAACAACAATAACAACCAAAACACTCTCAAGGGGTGTTATGAATGTGGCAAGCCAGGCCACATAAGGAGGGATTGCCCTCAACTAAAGAAGGCCGGAGGAGGAGCGGCCAAGGGTCGAGCGTTTGTGATTGGCTCGGGGGAAGCCAAAGACGATCCTAACATCGTAACTGGTACGTTTCTTTTAAATAATGTCTATGCTAGCATATTATTTGATACCGGTGCCGATAGGAGCTTTATATCTAGGGAGTTTAGTAAACTGCTAGATATTACCCCAACGCCACTAGACTACAAGTATACCGTAGAGTTAGCGGACGGCAAACTAATTGAAACACAACACATCTTTCGAGGATGTGTCATGGTTTTGGCGGATCATGAACTCGAAATCGATTTGATGCCGGTGACTCTCGGGAGCTTCGATGTGGTCGTTGGAATGGATTGGTTATCCGCTAACCAAGCTGAGATCGGATGCAACGAGAAGATCGTACGGGTGACGTTGCAGAACGGAGAACAGATCTCGATTCAGGGGGAAAGACGGGGAGTACCTCTGAACATCATGTCATGCATGAAGGCGAACAAGTACCTACAAAAGGGATACACTGCCATACTAGCCCTCATCGCAGAACAACCGAAGAAGGAGAGGAAGATAGAGGACATCGTCGTAGTCCGCGATTTTCCCGAAGTGTTTCCCGAGGATCTACCTGGATTGCCTCCGAAACGACAAGTCGAGTTCCAGATAGATCTTACACCTGGAGCAGCACCGATTGCCAAAGCTCCATACCGACTAGCACCGACTGAGATGCAGGAACTGTCTAACCAGTTGCAGGAGCTGTTAGACAAGGGATTTATCAGACCGAGCTTCTCACCTTGGGGAGCACCGGTCTTGTTCGTAAAGAAGAAAGACGGATCATTCCGTATGTGTATCGACTACAGAGAGCTGAACAAGGTGACGATCAAGAATCGATATCCCTTACCGCGAATAGACGATCTGTTTGACCAGTTGCAAGGGTCAAGCTACTATTCGAAGATCGATTTAAGATCGGGTTACCACCAACTAAGGATACAGGAAAACGATATCCCTAAGACTGCTTTTCGAACCCGATATGGACACTACGAATTCTTTGTTATGCCCTTCGGACTAACCAACGCACCAGCTGTATTCATGGATCTCATGAATAGAGTGTGCAAACCTTACCTTGACAAATTCGTAATAGTATTCATTGACGACATTCTGATCTACTCTAAGAATCAGGAAGAACATGTTGAACACCTGAGGCTAGTTTTGGAATTACTAAAGAAAGAGCAATTGTACGCGAAGTTTTCAAAATGCGACTTTTGGATACGCGAAGTCCAATTCCTTGGGCACGTGGTTAATGAGCAGGGAATTCACGTAGACCCAGCTAAGATCGAAGCCATTAAGAACTGGGAAGCACCCAAGACTCCGACGGAGGTGCGACAATTCTTAGGTCTGGCCGGGTACTACAGAAGATTCATTGAGGGATTTTCAAAGATTGCTCAAACACTGACATCCCTGACACATAAAGACAAAAGTTTCGATTGGGGAGACAAACAAGAGGCTGCTTTCAATCTGTTGAAACAGAAACTATGCACTGCACCCATCCTATCCCTACCGGAAGGATGTGATGACTTCGTGGTGTATTGCGACGCTTCGAAACAAGGACTCGGTTGCGTGCTGATGCAACGCGAGAAAGTGATAGCATACGCTTCACGCCAACTGAAGGTGCATGAGAAGAACTACACGACTCATGACCTAGAGTTGGGAGCCGTGGTGTTTGCCTTGAAGATCTGGCAACACTACTTGTACGGCACGAAATGTACAATCTTTACCGATCATAAGAGCCTACAACACATCTTCGACCAGAAAGAGTTGAACATGAGACAACGAAGGTGGGTTGAACTCATAGGTGATTATGATTGCACCATCAAGTACCATCCCGGTAAAGCCAACGTAGTGGCCGACGCGTTGAGCCGAAAAGAAACGACAAAACGCGTGCGCGCACTACAACTCACGATCCATTCCGAATTGCCGAATCAAATTCGGATAGCACAACAGGAAGCTCTGAAAACTGAAAACCTCACTCTTGAAGCCATGCGTGGCATGGATAAGCAAATAAAGGCAAAAGACGACGGAGCTTACTATTTAATGGATCGAATCTGGATTCCACGCTACGGAGGATTGAGAGAAGTAGTGATGGATGAAGCTCACAAGAGCCGGTATTCCGTACACCTAGGCTCTGATAAGATGTATCACGATTTGAAGACAACCTATTGGTGGCCAAACATGAAAGCTGAGATAGCAACATACGTGAGTAAATGCCTAACGTGCTCAAAAGTCAAAGTTGAGTACCAGAAGCCATCAGGGTTACTTCAACAACCGGAACTACCAATGTGGAAATGGGAGCAGATTTCCATGGATTTCATCACTAAACTGCCAAAGACGGCAAGTGGTTGCGATACCATCTGGGTTATCGTAGACCGACTGACAAAGTCTGCACATTTTCTACCCATCAAGGAGACTGACAAGCTAGACAAACTCACTCGGATTTATTTAAAGGAAGTGGTCACTCGACATGGAGTGCCAATCTCAATCATATCTGATCGCGACAGTCGATTCACGTCGCATTTCTGGAAGTCCTTGCATAAGGCTTTGGGCACGAGATTGGACATGAGCACCGCTTATCACCCGCAGACGGACGGGCAAAGTGAGCGAACGATACAGACACTGGAGGACATGCTCCGGGCATGTGTCATTGACTTTGGTAGTAGCTGGGAATCTCATCTACCATTAGTTGAGTTCTCCTATAACAATAGCTACCACACTAGCATTCAAGCTGCACCATTCGAGGCACTTTACGGACGTAAGTGTCGATCACCCATATGTTGGGCGGAAGTTGGAGACAGCCAACTGACTGGTCCAGAACTGGTGCACGAGACGACTGAGAAGATCGTGCAAATACGCAAACGAATGGCAGCAGCTCGGGACAGACAGAAAAGCTATGCCGACAAGCGACGCAAACCGTTGGAGTTCCAGGTGGGAGACAGAGTGTTACTCAAGGTCTCGCCCTGGAAAGGTGTCATACGGTTTGGCAAACGAGGAAAGTTGAACCCTCGTTACATCGGACCTTTCGAGATTACAAAACGAATAGGCCCTGTAGCCTACGAACTGAACCTGCCAGTTGAACTGAGCAGTGTACACAACGTATTCCACATCTCGAACCTCAAGAAGTGCCTATCTGATGAAACACTTGTTATTCCTCTCGAGGAAATACAAATCGACGAACAATTGAACTTCGTTGAGGAACCGGTGGAGATTATGGACCGGGAAACCAAGAAGCTCAAGCTCAGCAAGATTCCAATAGTGAAAGTACGATGGAATTCGCGACGAGGACCGGAATTCACGTGGGAACGTGAAGACCAGATGAAACAAAAGTACCCACACCTGTTCGCGGAACAGGCAAATACTAGCAACGCAAGTTGAATTTCGGGACGAAATTCTTTCTAACAAGGGGAGGATGTGACACCCCGTAATTTCCAGGTCAGCAACTTATTTATTTAAATGTTTATTTAAATGCATTATGTACACGTGGCACTAGAATTAGATTAATTTAGTGTGACACGTGGCACGATAGTACAAACACCGGCACACGACAAGATAATTCGTGAAATTATCGACAAACAACACACACGTGTCAAAACACACGAACGTTGGTGAACGCCTAACACATTGTGTAGCACAACACTCGAAACTTCACGAAACACTGTCACAAGTCAATTATGGCTAATAATTGACCAATAGAGTCTAAACGACGCTCGAATGATGTTTTACAGTCGAGAAACGGGCAAGAATGGGCCAGAACAACAAAACAAGCTTATTGGGCTTGAAATTCAGGCCAGGCGGTACGCCTGACCCGAGACACCCACGTCAGGCGATGCGCGCGAATGGGAAATTGGGCGTCCCATCCGTTCCAATCCGCGCGTAACGACAGGCTATGTCCGCCCACGCCAGGCGTTGCGCCTGGGGCGCCAGAGTCGCCAAACAGCTTTTTAAACCCCCAAGATCATCATAACACCTACTATCATCATTTTTTCTCGACCACACACGCCACCATTCGACCATAACCGATCCAGGAGCTCTGCTACACCCTTCTTCAACCTTTAGAAAGCCATTGGAAGCCATTGAAGCCACCTTGAAGCTTGAAGAGCTTGAGGAGAGGAGTTGGAGGCCACACCACCACCATCACCATCGTTTTTCTGCTCGAACCTGCTGTCCAGGAGCTCGAGTGACTGCTCTCATCATCATCTCAGGGTCTTTGAGGCTTTGGAAGGTAGATTGATGTTCCTTGTAGCTTAAAATGCATTATTTTCACTTCTACACACACATGCAATACATGAATCACACATGCAAGTACCTATAGTGCACATGCACGAGATTATGATCTGGGTTAGTTGATTTTAAAGTGTTTAATGATGATCTAGAGTGATTAGAATGTATTTCATGACGATCCATGATGATGTGAGTCATTAAAGTGTGTTATTTGGTCTTGGATTGATGAAATAATGCCATGCATGTATGATCCATGATGGTAGGAATGATTTTGAGTATATGGATATGCTTATTGATGGTATTAGAATGATTACTCATGGTTAGATTTGGTTGAAAGGATTAAAACTATGATTTTTTTTTGAATCTTTCCATTTATAGTAACTTTTTAATTGCAAGTTGATGATTTAGTGGAAATGATGAACATGCATGTATGTGGAATTGTTGTTAGGATGATAATGTGATGATTTGACTTGTTGAAAAGTGGTTTTGATGTTGTTTGTAGCCATACTTGTCATTATTACTATATTTAGAAACTTTTCTAGTTGAAATATTAATAGACGATGAAATCGGTTACGTTGACATGATTAAATGTTGATAGATGATATAGTAGGATGATTTGTGACATGAACAATGGATTAGAAATGTTAAACGGTCATTTTTATGCAAAAACCACAAAGTTACTATTTATAGTAACTTTATTTTTAGAAAAACCGACTTGTCAACGTGTTGTGTTATTTGAGCATGCTAAATGACTTATTATGTTATAATATGCGTATTAGATGCTAAGTTAGATGGTTTCCGATGTCACGTATGCTAAAAATGGAAACTTTCCATTTTAGGAAACTTTTATGTGCAAACATGTTATAAACGATTTATGTGACCTTGTATGATAAGGTGCTATGTGTTAACATGATCATGTAGGGCTATTGAACATGCTAGAACTGTAAAACCGATATGCTTTGTGAACTTTCTAAAAATGGAAACTTACTATAAATAGTAAGTTGTCCATAAACGCGACCTACGCGTTTTGCACACGACAAACACTTACACGATTGCTACACGATACACAAACCGTCACACGGTTCACCAACGGGTCGTTGACTTGACATGGTCAACTTTGGTCAAACACGGTCAAACATGGTCAAACACGGTCAATGTGGACCAACACGAGCAAACACGGTCATAGTGGACCGACACGGACAAACATGAACAACCAAGGGTTGTCGGACACGAACACGAACACTAACACAAACACTATCACGGTCACTTACACGAACTCACGAACGGTATACGATATAGGTTACCGGTGACCGACGTGCCTACTACATCAGGAGCTTACGCTTACGTACGTACAAATCACTAAGGTGAGTTTACGGCCCCTCTTTACTCTTTTTTCAAACGCTTTTAAATAGGGGGAGAATACTAGTTGCATCGAGTCAAACATCTATTACTGTACAAACACTATGTGTATGCTGGTTTATTGGACAAACATTAAGTGTTGAACTCGTAACAAGCCCTCACAAAGTCTTACCGTTAATGATCAAACAACGTGGTAGATTTGGATGGATCCATTAGGGAATGACTAACCCCACGGGGCACTATGTTGACTGGATGTCATAACCCGTGCAAATTCTGACCTAACTTGCTATGCATACGAGGCATAGCGGAGGCAAGGACAAACAAGTCTAGTTCAGTAGTGACGCACTGACACTTTGGGCCTAGGGCTCGGTACTAACATTTGATAAACAGCATGACACACTTTCTTACTATATGTATATCAAAACCTGTGAACTCACCAACCATTGTGTTGACGCTTTTTCTAACTTGTATTCTCAGGTAACTAGCAAGCTATGGATAGCAGGAATGTACACGTTAAGAGACGAGCATTAGGAACCGCATGCATTCCTGTCATAATATTCGAAAACAATTTCATTTATGTTTTGAATTGATACAATGTTTTGATCTGACAATTTACTTTTCCGCTGCATGTATTCAAACATATTATTCCGCTGCTATGACATATTTTTCCGCTGCAAATTATTTTGTTATGTGTATGTGTCAAACTTGGATTTGTAAACGCATATAGTGTTGTTCTATATGACCTTGAGCTGTGATTCTGGCCACGTCACACCCACGTGGACTGACGCCACGAGTGGGAAATTGGGGGTGTGACAATGTTTGACTCAATGCAACTAGTATTCTCTCCCTGTTTAAAACGTTTGAAAAGAGTAAAGAGGGGCCGTAAACTCACCTTAATGATCAAGTAAAATATCGTACGCATAAGCTCCCGTGTAGTCTGCACGTCGGTCACTGGCAACCTATATCGTATACCATACGTGAGTTTGTGTAACGACCGTTCTCGTGTTCGTGTTAGTGCTCGTGTTTGTGCACAACAACCATCGGTTGTTCATGTTTGTCCGTGTCGGTCCACAATGACCGTGTTTGCTCATGTTGGTCCACATTGACCGTGTTTGACCAAAGTTGACCGTGTCAAGTCAACGACCCGTTGGTGAACCGTGTGTCGGTTGTGAATCTTGTAGCAAATCGTGCAAGCGCTCGTCGTGTGCAAAACGCGCAAGTCGCGTCTATGGACAACTTACTATATATAGTAAGTTTCCATTTGTGGAAAGTTTCACAAAGCATAACGATTTTAGAGTTCTAGCATGCCCGTTAGTCCTACGTGATCATGTTAACACATGGCACATTATTATACGAAATCCAATAAGCCATTTATGTCATGCTTGCACATAAAAGTTTCCTAAAATGGAAAGTTTCCATTTCTAGCATATGCGATATTGGAAACTATCTAACTTAGCATTCATTCATCATGTTAAAACATAATAAACCATTTAGCATGCTCAAATCGTACAAAATATTCATAAGTCGGTTTTTGTAAAAATAAAGTTACTATAAATAGTAACTTTGTAGTTTTTGCATAAAGATAACAACTCTAAACATTTCTAACCCATTTTTATAACACATAACACCATAATGAGTCGTCTAACATCATTTGAACATACCAACATAGTCCAAATCATCATCTAACAATATTTGACCTGCAAAAGTTACTATATTTAGTAACTTTGTTAAAAATGACCATTTTCCACATCAAGATCTCATTCTAAACATTAATATCATCATATTATTCATCAAATAACATATCTACATACATGCATGCTCATTCCTATCACCAAATCGCCATTTTGCAACTAAAAAGTTACTAAAAATAGCAAGTTTTGTAAATAACCACATTTTAACCATTCATATCATGATCTAATCTTGCAAGAACACTTATACATTATCAAGAATCATTCCAACATCAACAAAATCATCTAGAATGCTTTAGATCATGCATGCATGGCATTATTTCATTATGTCATGACCAAATCACACACTTTAATGACCCACATCATCATGGGTCGTCGTGAAATGCATTCCAATCACTTTAGATCATCAAGAAACATATTAAAATCCACAAACCCAGACCAAGATTTCGTGTGTGTGCAATAAGGGTGCTTGCATGTGAGCTTAAAGACTTGCATGTGAGTTTAAATGTGTTTTTAAGCTACTAGGGAGGTGAAACTACCTTTAAAAGCTTTTAAATCCCTGCAATGATGCTCCAACCAACTCCTAATGTTCATGGGTCGTGAGGTTTGGCAGCCACAAGATGGTGTTGGTGGTGGTTTGAGCACTAACTCCTCTTCAAGCCTCCAAAGCTTCAATAATCTCAACAATGGCTTCAATGGTGTTCTAGGAGGTGTAGAGGAAATAACAGAGGTTTTTGGGAAGATAAAACCGTGCTAGTTGCGTCTAGTATCGACTAAAATGATTTGGGTAGGATTGATGATGGTTTTGAGTAGCTCAAGAAGATTTTAAGCTGTCAGGGATGTGAGGCGTATTGCCTGACGTGTGGGTTTGGTGCCTGGCGTTGCGCGCGGGTGAGCCGGCCAAGAGACGCCCTTGATCCTTCCTCGCGGATCGCCAGAGGTCGAAGCTTCGGGTCAGGCATAGCGCCTGGCCCATATGTTAGGCCCAATAAGTCTATTTTGTTGTTCTAGGCCCATTTTCGCCCGTTTCTCGACTGTAAAACATCGTTCAAGCATCGTTTGGACTCTAATTGCCAATTATTAACCATAATTGACTTCTGACACATGTGTGTGGTTTCTGATAATTCCTCGAGTTATCTTGTCGTGTGTCAGTGTTCGTACCGTCATGCCACGTGTCACACTTAATTAAACTAATTCTGGTGCCACGTGTACAATAATCATTTAAATAAACATTTAAATAAATAGTAAGCTGACCTGGATTTTATGGGGTGTCACAGATTTACCTTATGCTAAGTTAATACGACTTAATATTATAGAGTTGATAAAAATATTATGTTAACACATTTTTTATATAAATCGATATGATTATAGAGTCGACAAAATATCAAGTTGAACCTCTTCATAGAATATATTCATTTTTACCATAAAAATAATCGTAAAATTTAAATCCACACGCGACTTAATATTATAAGTCATAAAAATATCGAGTTGACGCATCTTCATATACATTTATTGTAAATAATGATCATAAATCTAAACTATACATTTATTTTAATATAGGCTTTTGAGCTCGTAAAATTCCACCAAGACATCATCCTAACTCGACTAAGAATCGTAAGTTCTAGTAGCCCCTTTCTATTTTATTTGTTTCTATGGGGTGAAATGCTTACTACCTTCAAAACATCCATACGTGTTTAAAAATTTAATATGACATTCGTGATGATTATTTTATGAAGTATACGAGTTCACATAGTTATACTTCTTAACGTTTTATGATGTAATGTATGCTTAATTTTAAACATCTATATGGATGAATTATATGCTTTATTTCATTTTATTGAGTCGAAAACATACAGACTCACCAACTATTTTTAGTTGACATTTTAAGCATGTATTTCAAGAAATGCTTAAGCTACGAATTATAGGCCCATTTTGGAAAGAAGATTTTGAAGATATTTTTAAAAAATAGTTTTAAGCTATATAGAAAAATCTTCGTGTTTTAGTGTTCAATGTTAGTAATTTACTTAATATTTGTACTACATTTTGGATTATGAATGCAACTATAATGTTCTTTGTTAACAATGTGTTCGTGATCCAACTTCGTGATACCCTCGTGATTCCGCTTTAGCAGGGGTGTGACACTAATTCACCTCCCTCACCCTTTTAACATGTTTTAAATGTCAAAATCAAATTGTTGACATTTCATCAAACAACTTACATGGATGTAACATCTCAATTTTTAAATTTATAAATTAAAGTTTTATAAAAAAATGGTAAAGTTAAATAAATAAATCAGATATATATATATATATAGGGGAGGGTTATTCTAAGAAGGCAAAAAACCATGAGAAGTGTGAGAAGCCATGAGAATGTGACACGTGTATTTTAGGGTAAAGGGTATAAACGTCAACACATAAATGGAGGCTGCACATGCAAGTCACATGTTAATTCCACCAAATTTTTTAAACGTATGTAACTATTTTATACGTTAAAATTTTTAAAAAATAATTACACCATAAAATCACAAATTTCTTTACCTTTCTAATGAGTATAATCTATACTCTATAATAAAAGAGTAACAAATTTGCCACATGTCACATTTTTACACCACTAATGCCACATGTCACCTTCTTACACTACAATTGCCACTTGTCAACACCTTATAATTCCACTTAATTCTCCCTCCTATTAAATAATTATATTCTATCTCTTATTAAATAAATAATTATAATACTAATAACTAACATATTATTTATCTTATTATTACAGAGCACACTTTAAATTTTTTTTATAAAATATGAAATTCTCTAAAATCAAAACTTTTAAAGTAAGAAATATTTTATTTTCAAAAAACAAAATTTATGTAAAAAAACAAGTTATCTTAAAAAATGATTTTTTTAAAAAATAAAATTATATTATAAAAGGATTTTTTAAACAATGAGATTTTTATCATCCAATGACGTTTTTTAATTTAATATTTTACATTAAATACGTGTAATACACAGATTTATAACGTAGTTCAATATATACAAGTATTCTAAAAGCATAATATTTCATTTATTTCACCCGTGTAACACACGGGATTTAACCTAGTATTGTTATATTTAACAATAGAAAAAGAACAAACCTGATTGTTCTTGAAACTTGTGCGTTTTTATGGTGTTTTCATATTGTTTGTGAAACTATACGTTTTATGGTGTTTTGAACATAAACAAAACACAACGTTTTTTAATTGCGTCATTTACACATGACGTTTTATGTTGTTTCTGTACTGTGTAATTTTCATAGACATTTTATGGTGTTTTTGAATTGTAATTTTATTTATGGTGTTTTTGAACTGTAATTTTATTTATGGTGTTTTTGAACTGTAATTTTATTCATGGTGTTTTTGGACTGTATAATTTTACACATTGTGTTTTATGGCGTTTTTGAAAACTAAAAAACATGTCGCTCTAAACTTTGTGTTTTTACACATTTAAGTTTAAAACGTCATGTATAAAATGTTTATGAACCAGGTGTTTTTGTTATGGTGTTTTTCAAATGTTTATGAAATATAGCGATTTATGGTGTTTTTAGTATTCAAAAACACCATAAAAATGCCTGGTCTTAGTTTCATGAATATTCGAACACAAAAACACAATAAAATGTTAACACCATAAACACAATAACATATCTTGAAAAAACGCCATAAAAAATAAAATATCTCGAAAAAACATCATAAACTAAGTTAAAAACAACACGTACAAACTTAGGTGTCTATGGTGTTTTTCGTTTTCAAAAACACCAAAAAAATGCCCTCTTTTAGTTTTATTAATACGCAAACACCAAAAAATAACATAAAATTTCAACATCATAAACACCATAAAATATCTTTGAAAACACCATAAAACATACATATGTGTAAAAAACACCATAAAAGATCAGTTTCGTATATATTGGAAAAACACCATAAACATATGGTTCGTGAAACTCATTTTAGGTTGTTATTTTAATTTTAAAAAATATATTAATATTATACTCATTAGAAAGATAAAAAAATGCTCGATTTTATGGTGTAATTTTTTTAAAAAAATACTAACGTATAAAAAAGTTATGAACGTTTAAAAAAGATGGAGGAAAATGCATGTGACTTGCATGTGCAGGTTTTTGGCTAGATCTTCCCATTCTACCCCTACTGATGGTTTTAACTTATAACTATTTACGAAAATACCACTAAATTAATCTCAACCACAAAACCAATTGATCTAATGGTTGAGATCTCTTCTCACACTTCTCATGGTTTTAAAACTTTTTAGTCAAACCTTATACTATATATATATATATATATATATTGATGTAAACGTGGATTCATGAATCATCAACAAAAAAAATAAATAAAATAAATAAATACATGGTAGATATGTAATGGAAATGTGTGGTGGATATTGAACTTATGGAAACAACATTCAAAAAGAAAAAAATAAGAATAAAAAGAAGAAGTGGAGTCGACAGAAGCAAGGAGAAGAAAAAAAACAACAAAGAAAAAAACAAGAAGAACAAGCAGAGAGACGTGAAATCGAGCAACAATCCATGATTCCGAGCTTAGATCGCGAGACTAGGTCTTGAAACACACGAGGAAAACGAGATTTCAATCGAAAGGATAATCAAGCAGGATCCTTTACAGATAGAGGTAAGTGATCTAACCGGATTACTATATGAGAAATGATGTAAACATGATTCGATGCAGAGTCATGTGTTTTTATGGTGGGTTAGAGTTATTATGGTGGTTTTACTAATAATGGCTGAACAAGATTAGTGTATAGATATAGTAGAATACACGTGGATTGTACATATGATGGATTCATAGTAGTTTATAAAATATATGGTGGATTCATAGTAGTTTATAAAATATATGGTGGATTCATAGTAGTTTATAAAATATACGGTGGTTAAATAGAGGATACACCTCTATTATGGTGGTGAAAATTTATTTTCCTTGTAGTAGAAAAATGTATGGTTTGTACCTTCATTATAGTGGAAAAATGTAAGATTTATATCTTACTTATGGTGGTAGTAATCCTATTATAGGGTGGTTATGTAAGAGATAATTTCTCTTACTATATGGTGGATGATGGATGGTGGACTCTGACTAATGTCAGTTTAAACAAAACGGTGGCAAGTATTAATTAACGTGGGTGGTGATAACTATTCTTTTGTACAAATATGGTGGCATTGATTACTTACTTAGCGTTTTGCTAATTTAAAATGTTGAGTGAAAATTGTAGGTAAAGATCCAATGCAATAAGGAATGGAACACGTCTCGGATCGGTTATCTAATATGTCGCATGACCCGTTATTAAATGGTTTTGGTGAAACTTAAATTTTATAATAAGTGTGGTATCGTTTTGGGTTTCTGTTGGTAAATAGTTATAACGAGTTGGAGTTTTCTATAGTGTTGTTGTCAAATAGTACTAGTTACTATGGCATGAATTAGTTATGGTGGTAATACTTGGTTATTGTATGAATTATTGGTTTTGAACAGGTTTATTTCGTAAGGAAATAGATGTTTTAGGATGGGTCATGCCGAAATTTTGAAAAATCTGGGGCCATATTTCCGCTTATTTTAAGTAAAACTTTATAAAGAGTTAGGTGTTACAAATTTGGTATTAGAGCACTGGTTTGAGAGAATTAAGTATTGGGTGTAAAGATACTTAAACTCAAACATTTTGTGCTCGTAAACCGGAAGGGTGAAAACTTGGATCCAAGACGTTCCAAAGATATTGCACGAGCTTACAGGCATGTTGATTTTATCCTAGTGTAACATTTGATACGTGTAGAATAACGTGAATATAATTATTTGGATGAAGTGTGTAACAACCACCAAAAATTCAGGTCCGTTTAGGATTTTTTTTATTAATTAAAAATCATACTTGCTAGTTTTAGCAAATAGAACGTGAATCATATATAGTGGTCTCATAAAATATGAATTTGGAAGAATATATATATTCTAGTAGTAAGATTTAAGGCTCACATAATTTTGCTAAGCCCAAAAACAATTTAGTGCAATAATCAAACATAAGCTAATTCGACAACGAATATGTATTGAGAAGGAATGCTTATAAACTTAACCCGATATGTTTAACATGAGAAACTCGAGAATACGAGGTTCATAAATTATTAAATAATATAGATACATATTAATATGATCCATGCATTTATCATTTCATAATAAGTTGTGTATATATTAGTAGATATACGATCGCGATCACAAGCGTGATAATATTACACAACAAAATGAATATTATTGGGTATTATACATTTGACATGTATAATAATTAAAACTATAGACGTATAAAAAAATAAAAAATAAATAAATATAACGATAATAAGTTTGTAAATATTATCTAGTATTGAACTATCTATCCTAATTTAAAAGAATGTATACTCCGTTAAAGTAAACTAGATACACATGCATACTTTTAGCCACACATATATATATATATATATGTGTGTGTGTGTGTGTGTGTGTGTATAGCAAGAAACATGCATACATGAATGGGTATGTTCATATACACATGCATATGTGAGTATATGCAAATACACACACACATATATATATAAAGGAACTAATAATAATATCTCTAATGATATAAATCTACATAAAATCTACCCAAATCCTTCTAAAATCTCTGCACCATATCTTACTAATTCCAAGACAATATCTTAGCAAGATCCTCACTCCACCATCTTTTCTTTATATCTCAAATCTGCCAAAGTCACTTCAAATCTCGTCACTCTCTTTCCTTGAGCATAAAACCCCTCCAAAACTCTCTCAAATAATCCTATCTTCTGCAGAAACCACCCTCTATCTCCTCCAAGGAGATCTCCACCGATTTGGCTTCAATCCACCTAGTTTTCGACCTCCAAACAGCCCTCAAACGAAGACTGCGCGAGAAGACGACTTGCAGTGACATCTCATCTTTATCACCCTCAACCAAAGTTGGTTCATGATGACCATTTGCCTAAGAAAACATTAAACCGTTAGAAAACATTAAAACCGGTACCTTCGTTTTGTAAAGCAATTGTTTATTAAAAATCGAATCACAATCAAATAAAATAATATAATTAGTTATGAGCTTTTGAAATATTATATGAGTATATAATAACATAAAAGAAGTAGCAAAAACGTTGGATGCATTATATATGCAAGTATCCAAAGACCCAGACGAATATAACCGTTACTAATTTCTATAAAATAAAACTAAATCATTTTATTATCAAAAATTTATAAAATGCTCCAGAATAGTTATTTATAAGATTAAGTTATGAAAAATAACTAAAATAATATTTTATAAATTTATTTACTATTTTATAGAAAAATACGAATTAAAGTCATTAACCAACGTAAAAATCGTTTAAAGCATCAAAACAAGTTAAACTTTAGATTCTATAAATTCTAATAATTTTGTGAACATATAATAATATTATAAAAGCATTAAAACTTGTTAATGAGCTTGGTAGACGTCGTACACAAAAACCCGACCGATTGAAACCGTCACATTATATAAAAGTCTATATTTAATCATTTTTATGTCAATATATTATCAAAGATTATATAAGTGTTATTATAACATAATAGTATGAAAAAATATTTTAAATATTTATTTTATCATTTCTTTTAAGACTTTAATTTAAAAGCGTTTGTAAATACTTGAAATTTAAAATAAAACATTTTTGCATTGAACAAACACATAAAAAAATGATTTCTTATGTATAAAAGTTATGATAATGAGATAAAAAAAATTATCTATTTATATTATATTATTAAAGCATTGAAAATGGCTATCGACTTAAACCGTCGGAACCGACACGAACTCGAGTCTAGAAATTTTCAAACTAATTTTGTATATTTATTATTGTATATTTAATTTAATGATTAATACAATCAAATGATATATTAGTTATATCATAACCCAAAATCATGTAAAAATAAAATAAAAACACGTATCGAGTTTAAAATTTTAAAACTAATGAAAATGTAAAAATCATTAAATTTTCATAATCAATCCATGAATTATTCATTCACACAAGTAACTCATCAACATATAAAATGTTGAAAGTTCATATTGTTAAGGATGTAATGAATGACAATATTCAAGTAAATAAACTTCACCAAATAAAGTTTCTACAATGAAAACTTATTAAATATAGAAACTTTAAAAAACAATAACAACCATCTAAATAAATAACATTTTCAGAAATATCAGAAATGGGCTATAGAGCATAAGTCAATATACTAATGTTAAAGAATAATAACAATAATAATAATAATAATAATAATAATAATAATAATAATAATAATAATAATAATAATAATAATAATAATAATAATAATAGGTAGGCGTGTAGAAGCCTCAACCTAACTGTGACATAATTTCAAGTGACCAAAGATCTTATACTCGGTGAGTTCTCGTGCTTTTAACTTCCCCTTTTTGTTATACTATCTTGGGGTGAATGCATGCTATTATATAAAAACAGTGTATGAATAATCAAGATTTCCCCATTCTAAGTTATCTCTGTATAGCACTCCATTAACTCTCCTGCGTAGAGGCATTAGTAACGTGGATAGTACTATTTTGGGAAGCCCCCTCGTTGTCACAACCCACGCCGCATGCGGAATCCACGGCGCGTGACTATGTGTTCATGTGCCATTGTTGGAGAATAACCCAAGATTTACTAATGTTTCATAGTTATTAGATAGATTAACACAAACGCACACAATATTATACATTAAAGTATAAACATAATGATAATATTACAAAACGTCTAGTTTGTTTCTTGTTTCTAGGTCACCCTAAACATTCATGGCATCTTGACCTAGCTGAGTTTCCTGATCCTGATTACCTGAAACATGTAAAGAAAACTTGGATCAACCACACGTGGTTGAGTGAGAAACATGTATTTTGAATTAACATGTTTTGTATAACTTGAGTAGTAATTATAGCACAAACTCATCATATAAATGTATTGAAATACAAACCCAATGAACATGCAAATATCAAACCTATTGCAATAGCTTTCCATGTGCGATACAACACGTGTATCCAGTTCGTGTGGTGTCCAATCCGCAGTTGGAGCACGCGTTTTTGTGTTCGCGGTTTCCCGCATATGGACCATACCAGTACTACCGGGGGCTTGACGAATCAAGTTAATGATATTGCATAAGAATAGCATCATTCAGCATTTGTATAACCAAAACATGTAAATGATTTGCATTGTATCAATAGTTTGCTTTCACAAAAGTTTACATGTTCCACCCCGTGGTTTTAGCAAAAGAAAAGAAAAGGGGTTATGAGTCTCACCTGTGTTATTGAAGTGTCACGCAAAATTTGAGGAGAATTCTGCAATTCATTAATGTTTTATGAGTTCTTTGTATTTGAATTGGATTATCAGAATATTCCTTGACTTTTGATGACAAGGAATCGCAGTTCAAGTCATCAAGCTGATCTTAATTCTTAATCAGTCTCCTTAAGTTAATATTGCACAAAGTGCGATAAACAGGAACCTATAATGATTTAGGCTCCTATTAAGGAGTTAATGACTAACTGGATTAATCACGACATTTTCGGATTAATCAAATAGATATTGTTGTTGATTATTCACTTAAAACAATTCCTAGACGAATTTCTGGCTTAGGAATAGTCAATCATTGTTATTGATCATTTAGGTATCATGAAACATGAGAATGCGATATTAGAATAGGTTTAATAACCATTCTTAATGTACTAATATGACTGTTATCATAAACATCAGATCATTATTCTGGTGATTATCTATGCTTGTCATTAATTTGAAACACGTGGATTTAACCTAGCATTTCAAGAAATGATCAAGACAATCATAATCATTGTTAGAATCAAATGGTTTAAACCATTATAACCATTATTGTGGTTTCATGAAAACCGGGCATTATAACAGCTCAAAACAAGGATTAACCCGTTAACATATCAAGTTCTTTGTTTATATTCATTCCTAGTCGTCATCTTGGCAATAATCAACAATCCTAACTATTGTATTATATTCAAAACAAGATTTAATCTTAACCATTATCAAACTAGAAGGTTAAAATGAACTGTTACCTAATCTGACAGATTTCTGCGGGTAGAACAGCGATCTAGACTTGTAGAAACGTTCCTGGGTGCGATCCGGATGTTTGAAAGGCTTTGAAATGGAGTTTTAATGCTAAATTTATATGTATGCTCGTCTGGAGGTCGTACAAGGTCGAGATAGAAGAAAAATAACATTCTGGAAGCAATCTGATCAAGAAAATCAGATTTTTATGCGTGCTGCGTCCGTCGCGTACCGCCGAGGGTGGCAAAGGGGTTCTTCGCGTACCTCCACCGTCTTAGTTAGACCCGATTTTGTTTTCGTGATTCCGGGAGCATATGAACTCCGTTTTGCGAACGGTTTTCGCCTACGTTCACGATTTTTCGAGCTCTTTCCAATGGTTATAATCTCAATACCTAAAGAGTTCAAAATATTTGACCTCTTATTTAACGCTATCTTTGACTCAGTGTATCTTGAAATCAGAGCCTCGTTTCCCGATTTCGCTTCCACTCATTCTCTTCATTTTCGAGTTATGATTCTAAATATGAAATCGGTTGGTCACCTATTTGAACAAGCATTAGGTTATGGATGTTTCTTTGCGATCTACTAACACCATATTCCTGAGTAACTAAAAGTCATGAACTGATATGATATGATATGATATGATATAGTCATCCCGGCACATACGTAACAATGAATATGGATATTATGATTCACCAGTTTTAGTCAGATATGATATGAACTTTGTTTTTGGTAAGGACATGTAATTACATTGTATAGCCAATCTAGTCACATTACCCGATTCAGTTTGCTATACAACATGATTAGTTTGTTTTAGTCAGAAATACACCTTACATGAAAAGTTTTTTTTTTTGAGTTCATGGTGAATACACAAATACATACTCATACACGTATATAACCAGAATGGATTTAGATGGATTGTCACACTCGTGTAGTGGAAACACCACCGCGCATGTTCACTAATTACTATATGTCCAACCATGGGAATATGGACATTGGGATGCTTAGGCAATTGACTAAAACATTGTGCATGTTATGGCAATGTGACTAGATCAAAGATTGGATGTGCGACTTGTATTATATTACACTGGTTATTCAAATTGTTTATAAATCATTGTTTAATGTTTTAAAAACTCGCGAGTTCTCACCAGCTTTTGCTGATAAAATATTTTTAAGCATGTATTTCAGGAAAGTAATGAATGGAAGAAAGCACTTAAGAATGGAGCATAGCAGAGGGGTCACATTATTAGCGTCCGCATGTTATTTGATTTTTATGTTATCTTAAAGACTATGTGATGTAATGTAAAGGCTCAGTGTAGACAATGTAGACACCGTGACCTATTATGGTTGTATGCCAAGACAACTTAATTGTAATGATGCAAGGTGTTGGGCCTTGTCATCTAAATAAAGATTTGCTTATTTAAGTTAAATTTTGGTATGCAATCTATTTATTCCTCGCACCCCCGTGTCGGGGTGTGACAGATTGGTATCAGAGCCCAACGGTTTTAGCGAATTAGGTTCGCCTTGGCTCTAACCAAAGGTTCAAAGGGATATGACTTAGACATAGCTAGATTATTGATAACCAAACTTTATAACACTTTAGACACTGTTAGAGGACTTAGATCATTAACTAATATTTACTTATATTTATAGAACAATATGGCACCAAAGAAAGCAAGGACCACTGGTGGGATCAACAACAAGAACAAGGCACCCGTTGATCCTAGGAAAGAAGGATCAGTTCACACTGTTCGTGATGAGACCTCCGGAACTCATGGTCATAATCATGAAAATGAAGAGGCAAGGATTGAGAGATTAGTAGAAGCAAGAGTTATTGCTGCATTGGAGTGATTGAAGGTCGGTCCATCAAATAAAAACAAAATACCAAATGAAGAAGAAACTACCAAACAGAGGGAATGCACTTACAAGATGTTCAAGTCATGTGATCCTACCACATTTGATGGAAAGGAAGGAGCTACATGAGTAATTCAGTGGTTAGAAGAAACCGAGTCAGTCCTCGAGATAAGTTGATGCAAGGACGAAGATAAAGTTAAATTTACTGCCCAACAACTTAAAGGTGAGGCATTGTTTTGGTGGAAAACAGTCCTACAGGTCCAGGGAAGAGATGCAGTTAATCGCATGAATTGGGAGGAATTCAAAGAAATCGTCAAGGAGAAATATTGTCCAATCAATGAAATTGAGCGAATAAAAGAAGAGTTCTTAAACCTTGAAATGATTTCCCCTGATATAATAACGTATGTTTCAAGATTTGAGCAGTTATCACATCTGGTACCACACCTCAAATTCGTACGCATGTCAAAGCCAACAAGCCAGTCACCATGCAGTCAGCCGTGGATCTAGCTAGTACTGTGAATGATGACATACTCAGAGCTGAGCAACAAAAGGAGCGTGTTGGCAGCAAAAGGAAATTTGATGGTGGTCAATCTGAAGGAAAATCAGGAGAAAGAAGGTTTGAAGCACCATTCACTAAGAAGGGAAAGCCTAATGATGATAAAAGGAATGACTATAAAAGTAAACCCACATGTAAGAGATGCAAGAAGCAACACTTTGGTTAGTGTCGGACACCCCAATGTCTCAAATGCCATAAGCTCGGCCACTTAGCTAAAAACTGTCGAACCAAAAGAATTGTTAAGTGCTATGGTTGTGGAGAAGAGGGATACATAAGGCCTAAATGTCCAAAAATAGTTGGAGAAAAGAACAAGGAAAACCCAAGTAAAAGTGGAGCTAAAGCAAGGGCATTTGTGATGGATATGGGTAATGCTAGTGATGAACCTGAAGTCATGACCGGTATGTTTTTACTTCACAATATTTATGCAAGAGTTTTATTTGATACTGGGGCTACACGTAGTTTTGTTTCAGTTGCTTTTAGACATAAGATTGAACAAAAAACATCTGACCTGCCAAATGCTTACACTGTAGAATTAGCTAATGGAGAGATTTTAAGATCTAGTGAGATAATTAAAAATTGTGCCTTAGAACTAGATGATCATAAGTTTACCATTGATTTGTTGCCAATAGAACTTGGTTCTTTCGACGTAGTCGTTGGAATGGATTGGTTGACCAAAAACCAAGCAGAAATTATATGTGGGCGAAAGATGGTAAAGATACCACTTAAAGAAGGAAAAATTTTGGTAATACATGGAGAGAAACCAAAAACTGCATTAGACATTATCTCATGTCTGAAGGCCAACAAATGTATGAGGAAACGATGTCAAGCATTCTTAGCTTACGTGCTAGAAGCAAATATTGAAAACATGATTGAAGACATTTCAGTTGTTTCTCGATATCAAGATGTATTCCCAGATGAATTACCAGGAATGTCTCCACCAAGAGAAGTAGAATTCAGAATCGACTTGATACCAGGAGCGACCCTATCGACTAGCACCATCTGAAATGCAAGAGCTAATGAAACAGTTGCAAGAACTTTTGGATAAAGGATTCATATGCCCGAGCTTCTCACCCTGGGAGCCCCGGTGCTATTTGTAAAGAAGAAAGATGGAACACTAAGGATGTGCATAGATTACCGTGATCTCAATAAAGTAATAATCAAAAATAGGTATTCTTTACCTAGGATTGACGACATTTTTGACCAATTTCAAGGGTCAAGTTACTTCAATTGATTTGAGATATGGATACCATCAGCTGAGGATTAAAGAAGATGACGTGCCAAAAACCGCGTTTTGAACAAGATATGGTCATTATGAATTTTTAGTGATGCCATTTGGTTTATCCAACGCCCCTGCTATCTTCATGGACTTGATGAATCGTGTATGCAAGCCATATTTAGATAAATTTGTCATAGTCTTCATAGACGATATATTGATCTATTCTAAGACAAAGGAGGAACATAAAAAACATCTAAAACTCATATTAGAACTCCTTAGGGAAGAACAACTCTACGCAAAATTTTCGAAGTGTGAGTTTTGGATGCGTGAAGTACCATTTTTGCGGCATATTGTTAGTGAAAAAGGAATCCATGTAGATCCTACAAAAATAGAGGCGATTAAGAATTGGGAGGCACCTAAGACGCCAACTGAGGTAGGACAATTCTTAGGACTAGCAGGGTACTACCGTCGTTTTATCCAAGATTTTTCAAAGGTAGCTGTACCATTAACTATGTTTACCCACAAAGACAAGAATTTTGAGTGGGGAGAAACGCAAAGAGAAGCTTTTGAGTTGCTAAAACATAAATTGTGTAGTGCACTGATACTATCACTACCTGAAGGAACTGAGAATTTTGTTGTCTATTGTGATGCATCGCACCAGGGTATGGGATGCGTGCTAATGCAAGGGAACAAAGTGATTGCATACGCATCACGACAACTAAAGATACATGAGAAAAACTATACTACTCATGATCTAGAGCTTGGAGCCGTATTATTTGCCCTCAAGATCTGGAGGCATTACTTATACGGAACAAAATGTGTAGTATACACTGATCATAAAAGTCTACAACATATTTTTTATCAAAAAATGCTTAACATGAGGCAAAGAAGATGGGTTGAGCTGTTAAATGACTATGATTGTGAAATTAGATATCATCCTGGAAAGGAAAATGTGGTTGCCGACACGCTATGCCAAAAGGACAGAATAAAACCTTTGCTCGTGAAGTCTTTACAAATTTTGGTAAAACTAAACTTGTTAGAGCAAGTTAAGAAAGCACAAGAAAAAGTACTTAAATACACCGATCCAAAGGATGTGGAAGTCAAAGGCATAGAGAAAATTTTGACTCGTGATGACAATGGAATTTGGAAATACAACAACAGGCTATGGATTCCAGCTTGTGATGGTTTACGGGAGACAATAATGGATGAAGCACATAAGTCTAGGTACTCAGTCCATCCAGGGAATGACAAAATGTACCAAGACCTAAAGAATGAGTACTGGTGGCAAGGAATGAAAAAGCATATCGCTCAGTATGTGGAAAAATGTTTAACGTGCTCAAGAGTGAAAGCTGAGCATCAGAAACCATCAGGATATCTTCAACAACCAGCAATCTCAGAATGGAAATGGGAACAAATTACCATGGACTTCGTTACCAAATTGCCACGAACGTCTAGTGGGAATGATGCCATATGGGTAATTGTTGATAGATTAACCAAATCAGCTCATTTGCTAGCGATTAAAGAAAGCTACAGCATGGAAAGATTGTCTAAACTTTATGTAGACGAAATAGTCACGCGACATGGTGTACCTATCTCCATCATTTCTGATCGGGATAGCCGATTTACATCCATATTTTGGCAAACATTTCAAAAGGCTTTAGGTACCCGCTTAGATCTAAGTACTACTTATCACCCACAAACGAATGGTCAAAGCGAAAGAACAATACAAACGTTGGAAGATATGCTAAGAGCTTGCGTATTGGACTTTGGTGGAAGTTGGGATAATCACTTATCATCGGTAGAATTTTCATATAACAACAGCCACCACTCAAGTATTAAAGCTGCACCATTTGAAGCCTTGTATGGCCGTAAATGTAGATCGCCAGTTTGTCGGGCTGAAGTCGATGACAACCAACAAACAGGTCCCGAAATAGTTCAAGAAACCACAGATAAAGCATTCAAGATCAAGAAAAGGTTGAAAGCAGCAAGAGATAGACAAAAGAGTTATGCTGATAAAAGACGAAAACCATTGGAGTTTGAAGTTGGAGACAAAGTGTTATTAAAGGTATCGCCATGGAAGGGCATGGTGAGATTTGGGAAAAGAGGAAAATTAAGCCCTATATGTTAGACCTTTTGAGGTGATCTCAAGGGTTGGACCGGTGGCTTATCACCTTAAATTACCTCAAGAACTAAGTAACATCCATGACACATTCCACGTATCAAATTTAAGAAAATGCTTAATTAATGAGGAATTGGCAAATACTCATGATGAGATAGCAATTAAATTTCACTGAAGAACCGGTGGAAGTAATGGATCGTCAAGAAAAACGGTTGAAAAGGAGTAGAATCCCCATTATCAAAGTAAGGTGGAATTCTAAACGTGGACCAGAATTTACCTGGGAACGTGAAGATGAAATGAAAAGAAAATATCCACACTTATTCGCTCATACAACCGAAGATAATGCAAACTGAATTTCGAGGACGGAATTCTTTTAACAAGAGGAGACTGTAACTGTAGGATTAGATGTTCTCATTTGATCAATAATAGATTATAGCAGCGGAATTCAAAGATGAATTAGCTCAATATTAGCAAGAACAAAGTAAATTCAATCAAACAGTAAAGAACAAGTTTGTTATAGAAAGAAAAATTCTGCAAAAGAAATAATTCATTCAATCGCACTAACTTCGTTACCAATACAAAATGTCAACTGCCCTTATATAGAAACAGTGACGTCTGATGATGTCACATGATGTTGACACCTAACAGACAAAAGATAACTACTGATTTAACTAAACTACTGAGAATGTCTACAACATCTGAAGACATTCTCTTACAACTACTGAAGACATAAAACTACTTAATTAAGACTACAACGTCTGATGAGTAAAATACTCATCAGACTTTTTACAAGTACTGAATGAAAACTACTGAAGACAAAACGAAACACCACAACATCTGAAGACTTATACTTCAGCTGTTGTATATAACTTCAGATCTTGTAACTTCTGCAAAGTGAATGTCAGCCGTTGTGTTCTTCTTCATTTGTTGTAAGTGTTGTGAGACTTAGAGATTTTTCTGATCAGGCTCATTGGTTCTTTTAGTCCAACAAACTCCCCCTGAACCAATGCAGCCAAAAACCTCTAATTTATTGATTGTCTCACTTATTTTTATCCCAGGCAGAATGATTTGTCTTTTTCTTTGAGATCAGTATCAAAATGACCAGTTTGAGTGTATGCCTGATAATCAACAGCTTCTAAAAAATCTAACAGACAAAATATGAGAGGGAACTCCATTGGGGAAATGGACTATGAGCATTAACCCCTCTCATTAAAGCTATTGATCATATAATAACCTGAATGACTCCCTGACATAGGCTTCAAGCAAAATTACCTTCTCTTCTGGAGTCAGCCTTTCAGGTTCACCTTCAAAGAATGACTCAGGTCCATAATACTCAGATAAGTACCTGGCCGTTGTCCCATCATGTAGCTCCACTCTGGTTATCTCTCTGTAAACAAATTCATCTGGATGCTTCCCTTCCAGAAATAAGGGAAGCTCATTTTGCTTAACTCCTTCCAGCTTTCTGTACACTAATCCTTTCTTGATCATCTTGTTTTCTATGAACTTTGGAGCTTTCAAACCAGAGTTGTACACACTCTTAAAATCACTAATTATCTCCCAAGGATCAAGTACAGACCCTAACATAATATCAGCACTTAATACCTTCTTGATCCTTCTGGCATAAGCAACTGGAGCCTCTCTCTTGTGGATCCTGTTAATGATTCTTGGATCAGGCCACATCCTAATCTGTTCCTTCCTATACTGATATGTGAACCTCAGAGCATACAACCTTTGGGCTTCTTTCTTCATTGCTATAATGGTTGATGTCTGAGGATATTCCTTGTCAACCATTCTTAAGATATGCTCATCATGCTTTTTCTGGTTCTCTTCCTCTTCAAGCTTAACTTTCACTGCTAACGTCTGAGATTCTGGTGTAATCTTTGGATCCTGTCCAAACACCAGAGGCTTTTCAGGCACATAGTTGGCAGGTAAGGTTACTTTCTTCTTTTGAACAACCAGTTCTGAACCAGTTTTTGATGATTGAGGCTTTTGAACTTTTGCTTTAATTACAGTGGAGATAGGAAGCCTGTCTTCCTCATCAGATTCCTCCTCTTCTTGAATCCTTAATAATCTCCTTTTCTTGGGAGGAGCACCAACATCAGCAATTTCTTCTTGTTCAATTTCTTGTGATTCAGAGGTTGTAACCTCTTCTGCTGTTACTTTCTCAACATTGTCCTCAACTTCTTTATCACCAATTTCTTCAATTTCCTTTTCCACATTCTTTATATTAACTTGCTCAACCTCCTCCTCAGCAACAGTATCAACCTCAGCAGGTTTATTCTTCTTTTGTCTCTTGTATGTAACTTGAATAGCTGGAGACCTTTCAGAAGCAATATCTTCATCTACATTTCTTTGCCTTTTAGAAGCTGAAGCTGTGACAGAATCTGTTCCTAACTCCCCCTTTTTGGCTGCAGGGGAAGAAGGAGTGTAAAGAGAAGTAAGCTTGGCAGCCACAGCATCATCTACCATTTGCTGGATTTGAGATTGTGAGGGTAGCCTCTCATCAAGGGCTTGGGTGATGATGTTCTTTAGTAAGGGAGTGATGAGAGGTATAACAGTGAGAAGGGCAGCAGCTAATGCCTCTGGGGGGCTGGAACCCAAAGGATTAGTGCCTGAAGCAGAGGCTAGTGGCTTGTTAAATTGTGGAGTAGAGGTGGAAGTGTTTGTGTGACCTTCAAGATTAGAAGGTGCCATCTGTGGGGTAATAGGGGAAGATGGACTTTTGTCCTTGGACATCTTGGTGAGTAGCTCATTGAGCCTACAGACCTCAGCCTCAAGGAGTTTGTTCTGTTGCAGAACATCAGCAAGGGTCCTTTGGTCATCATTAGCCTTGGCTAAATCATCTGACCTCCTGAGAGTATCAGGATCTACCTGAGTTGAGTGTGGCTCAACATGATCAGGTGCCCCTTTTTCTTGGAACTGGGGACTTCCAACCTCAGGGGTAATCCCTTCATCAGTTGTTGCCTCTGACAGGGTCTTAGCTATGTTACTACTATCAATCACTCCAAATGATGGAGGTGAAGAAGTAGCAGCCCTGTCAGATATCAGAATCTCTTTTTCCACACTAGGAGATCTAATTTGGTAGTCAAAATCCTGTGGGTTATCAGAGACACTTTGATCCTCCCCCTCAATGTTGGAGCTAATCCCAGTAGTGATAGGTGTCTGGGTGGGGATAGGAGTGTTCAACTGATCCAGGATATGTTCAATGACAAAAGTTGGGCTTTGTTGGGTGGTTTCCATAGGATTTGGCGGTGAAACAGAGTGCACCCGGGGAGATTGGTGCTATTCAATAGAAACCTTTTCAAATGAAAGAGGTTCTAGAAATGTGTCTGCCCCTTCAATGGTTGCACCAGGTTCCTGTTGAGAGGAAGCCTGGGCGGTTTGAGCTGGTTGAGTCTGATGGACCACTGGTTGACTACTTCCAGTGGCCATTTCATGCCTTGGTGAAGCATGGGCAGACTCAGGGGACTCATTTCCCTGAGCAGCCTTTTTGGGCTTTTTGGATTTTGGTTTGGTGGGGACTTTGGATTTTGATTTTGAAGTGGAGACTGTGGGTTCCCGAAGCTTGGGTTTTAGCTTTCGGGCAGCCTCTTTGAGAGTGAGGTTTGAGTTGTGTCGGGAATATACCTCCAACAGAACTGCTGGAGCAGATATCCCCTGACCAACAAGGCCATTGTGCTGTAACTGTTTTTCTATGATGGCCATGATAAATCGTGGATAAAGTAGCCATCTAGAAGAAACAGGCTTAGCAGCATGTTCAGTTAATTCTGAAAACAAAATTTGTGAAAAATTTAGTTTTTGAGATTCCAGAATTGAATACAATACCTGTTGCCACCTGGAGGACATCTGGTCCCATGAAGAAGATTTCGGAGCCAAGCAAATGTTGATCATGTGAAATATCAGGCGCTCCGGATCATTGAAATGCTTCTTGTATAGAGTTGAATCGCTTAAATCACCTTGGTATTCATGACTTGTGAAACAGAGGTCAGTTAAGTTCTTTGGGAATTGCGTAACCAAGTTCGCATCATCAAGGTGAAGAACCTCCAGTAGTTCAGCTGGGCTGATGTGCACATTATGACCATTTACTGTTGAACGAAGAGATATCACACCTGTGCCAACATTGATGAGTTCTACATTCATCCAGAATTGATGAATGGATTCGACATGAAGTGTTGGATTTATGAGAAAGGCGGTTTGGAATTGTGATGCATTCATTAAGTCAACTGCTTCATCAAACTTGGACCAGAAAGAGGATTTTGAAAGATAAGCGACGGAGTTATGACGAGGTTTCAGGTTCATGGTCGCCATGGATGCAAAGACTTGAGAGGGAAGATAGGTTTTTGAAAAAGGTTGAAAGTTCTGAGGAATTGATAATGAAACAACTGAAGAAGGTTTGAGTTAAATAGGGAAAACAACAGAGGTTGAAACATCTGAAGAGTAAAGTTACTCATCAGATGTTGTCGACAGATACTGCTCATCAGTTGTTTTCAGCAGTTGCTCATCAGACTTTGTGAAAAATATGTTCATCAGAACTTGTGAACATTTTGGTCATCAGACTTTGTGAAAAAGTTGTTCATCAGAACTTGTGAACATTTTGGTCATCAGACTTTGTGAAAAAGTTGTTCATCAGAACTTGTGAACATTTTGGTCATCAGACTTTGTGAAAAAGTTGTTCATCAGAACTTGTGAGAAATGTGTGACCTTCAGTACTTAGTGAACCAACACCCATCAGTACTTGTAACTTAGAGTATTGGTAAAGGTCAAAGCTTTCCTTGAATCAGTACTTCTGATATTTATCAAAATTTACTGAAAATATCAAAAATTTCAAGGTAATAAAGAAAAAATTTTATTAAAAATTGAATATTTTTGGATTTTTGTAAAATGTAAAGTTTATTTATTGAAAAAAAACCAATCTATTCAAGTTGCAGCATACCAAGCCTAAGAACTAAATTTTGAAAAGTGGAGGTGTCTAAAGGCTTAGTAAAGATGTCTGCAAGCTCATCAGCACTAGGAACAAACTTTGGATCAATCAGACCCTTTTCAAAACAATCTCTTATAAAATGATGTCTGATCTCAATATGTTTGGTCCTAGAGTGCTGAACTGGATTCTTGACAATACAAAGAGCTGAGGCACTATCCATTAACAATGGTGTCTTAGACTCTTTGATGCCATAATCCAAAAGTTGAGTCTGAAGCCAGAGAATTTGTGAAGTACAGCTTGCAGCAGCAATGTACTCGGCTTCAGCTGTTGAAGTGGCCACAGATGTTTGTTTCTTACTTTGCCAAGAAACCAAACAATTTCCTAGAAACTGACAACCACCAGAAGTTGATTTTCTGGTGAGTTTGCATCCTGTATAGTCACTATCAGAGAAAGCAACAAGTTTGCAGGAATGCCCAGTGGAATACCAAATTCCCAGTGATTGAGTGCCCTGCAAGTATCTGAAAATTCTTTTAACAGCAATCAAATGAGATTCTTTAGGTGCAGCCTGAAATCTAGCACAAACACATGTAGCAAACATAATGTCTGGCCTAGATGCAGTCAGATACATCAAGGAACCAATCATACATCTATAAAGAGTTTCATCAACTGAGTTACCTTTCAAATCGGCATCAAGTTGTGTGGTGCTGCTCATGGGGTTAGAACATGGTTTACAGTTTTGCAAGTCAAATTTCTTTAATAACTCTTTTGTGTATTTGGATTGGTGAATAAAAATTCCATCAGGATTTTGTTTGATTTGAAGACCCAAGAAAAACTGTAATTCCCCCATGGCACTCATTTCAAAATTTTTGGTCATTAACTCAGTGAAATCAGCACACAACTTTGGATCAGATGAAGCGAATATAATGTCATCAACATAAATTTGAACAAGTAGCTTATGCTGTCCTACATTCTTTATGAATAAAGTTTTATCAATGGAGCCTCTAGTGAAGTTATTTTTGAGGAGAAAAGTGGATAGAGTGTCATACCAGGCTCTAGGTGCTTGTTTCAGCCCATAAAGAGCTTTATCAAGCTTGTACACCCAATCAGGATGTTTATTGTCCTCAAAACCTGGTGGTTGACACACATACACTTCCTCTTTTATTTTACCATATAAGAAAGCACTTTTGACATCCATTTGAAAAACTTTTAGTTTGTATAAGGCAGCATATGCTAAAAACAATCTAATTGCTTCCAGTCTGGCTACAGGGGCAAAAGTTTCATCATAATCAATACCTTCTTCCTGAGAGAGCCCCTGTACAACCAGTCTGGCCTTGTTCTTAACTATTTGACCATTTTCATCAGTTTTATTCCTAAACACCCATTTAGTGCCTATTGCACACTTACCTTGGGGTAAAGGAACCAGCTCCCAGACTTGTTGTTTCTTGAACTGCAACAACTCCAACTGCATTGCCTCCACCCAACCATTGTCTTTGAGTGCTGTGTGATAGTTCTTTGGCTCTTGCTGACTCACAAATAAAGCATGAAGACAGAAATTTGACAATTGACTTCTTGTGGAAACACCAGCAGAAATGTCACCAAGAACTTGAGATAATGGATGATCCTTTAGTTCTTGATATGGAATAAGATCAGTGCAAGTGTTTGCTGGGGGTTCATCTGCTGCAGATGTTGATGAAGAACCAGGGAACAGTTCAGCAGGAATTTCAAATGATGTAGAAGAATCCAGAATTTCATCAGCATTTGTAGTTGGAGGAACAACTGGAGCAGGAGGAGCATCAGATTTAGCAGACAATGGCAGATTGTCTCTAAATCTGAACAAATGAGTACTTTCATCTTCATCATCATGGCATCCTTGTGTGGTTGCTGTAGAAGCTGTTGGTGGAAATGATTTAGGTGCATCATCTTCCACACCAATAGACTTATCTTGGGATGGATAGGATTCATGTTGCAAGATGTCTAGATCAAACATCTCAGCAGGATTTTGAGGAATGGAATCTTTGGGACATTCATTGAATTTAACATGAAGAGTTTCTTCAACAATCTTTGTTCTACAATTGAACACTCTATAAGCCTTACAAGTTGAAGAATAGCCAACAAAATAACCTGCATCAACTTTGGAATCAAATTTAGTAAGTTGATCTTTGGTGTTGAGGATATAACATGGACACCCAAAAGCTCTGAAGAAGGAAATCAAAGGGGTTAGAGAGTGAAGTATTTCATATGGAGTTTTCAACCATCTTTGATTTACCAGAACCCTGTTTTGCACATAGCAAGCTGTGTTAACAGCTTCTGCCCAGAAGGTCAATGGCAAACCAGAATCAGCAAGCATTGTTCTGGCAGCTTCAATCAAAGTCCTATTTTTCCTTTCTACAACTCCATTTTGTTCAGGAGTTCTGGGAATACTGTACTGCCTCTGAATTCCCTTTGACAAATAAAATTCATCCAAAATGTGATTTCTAAATTCTGTGCCATTATCACTCCTTACACACTTGACAGGTATAGAATATTGCTTTTCAACATACAACACAAAGTTCATAATAGCCTTGGCAACCTCACCTTTTGAGTGCAAGAAGAAAGTCCAGACAAACCTTGAGTAGTCATCTACAATAACTAGACAATACTTCTTCTTTGCCATAGACATTATCTGAACTGGCCCAAACAAATCCATGTGCAACATGTTCAAACAACCAGTGGACTTGGAATCTCCAATTGGAGGAAAAGAGACTTTGTGTTGCTTTCCTTTCAAGCATGCAGTGCAATTCTCATCACAACTAAAATCCTTTAAGGGAAGACCTCTAACCAATCCATGTTTCACCAATTGATTCATGTTTTTGATGTTCACATGACCTAATCTTCTATGCCACAGATTGGATTCCTTGAAAGAAGCCTTAGAGAATAGACAAGGATGACCCTTAATAAAGATTTTCTTTGATAAATCAAAGGCATATACCTTTCCCACTCTGTTAGCCTTAAGGAGTGTATACTCATCTAAGACTTTGCCAATCAGAGGCAACACATCAGAAGATAAGATCCTACAGTCTTGCTTGGCGAAAAGAGAAATATGACCCTTATCACACATTTGACTAACACTCAGAAGATTATACTTAAGATTCTCAACATGATTTACATCATCAAACCTAATCTCACCATTTGTCACAACACCTTTCCCTATAATGTAACCCTTAGCATCATTTCCAAAGGACACAAATCCTTTCCTTCCAGTAAAATAGTTATGAAGGAGAGATATGCTCCCAGTCATATGCATGGATCCTCCACTGTCAACATACCAGATGCTATTTTGGCATGCTGAAGGACCCTGCATACATCAACACACTCAGTTAGACTTTGGGACCCAAACCAGTTTGGTTTTGGGTCTGTTAACATATGAAGAAACAAAATTAACATTTTCATTTGAACCAACACTTGAATCATTCTTGTTAAAAGATTTAACCTTGGTTTTTGACCTTGGTTTCTTCTTATGAAATGAAGCAACAGATGCCTCTGCTAGATTGACTCTTCCTAGCAATTGTTGCATCATTAACATCAGTTAATTATGGTTTTGTGTCAATATTTTGATTTCATTAGACACATTAGGACCTGACTTTTGATTTTTGTTTTTGATCACCTTAGTGTCCTTAATTGATGAAGAATCTTTCAAGTGTTGTTTCTTTGAATCTGGAACAACCCCTTTACCTTTCTTGGAGTTACTTGATTCATTTCCTTGTGAGGTTTTTCCAGATTTTGAAACGACTGATGATTCTGGTACAAACTTGGAACTAAATTCATTTTTCATTTTAAGTATGTTCTTGTTTTTGTTCTTAATTTTATTGAATTTAGAACCTTTCCTGTACCAGCATTCATCAGAGGAATGATTAAACAACCTACAAATTTCACAAGGCACCCTCTTGTGTTTCTCCTTGTGAGTATCGACAAGTACTGAAGACTTAGATACAGAATTTTTCTTCTTCAGTACTTGTGTAACATCAGATTTTGTAGACTTTGTGACAACAACTGATGTGTTGACAACCTCTGAAGAGTTATTCTTCAGTACTTGTCTATCAACACAATTGTCATCAGCAGTTGTAACAATACCAGCTTTTTCTATAACTGCTGATGAGACACTTTGGCTTATCAAAAGCCGTGCATTTTTCTCTCCAGTGCCATGCCCATCTGACTCAATCAGGTGTAAATTTAAAACATTTGAAACTTTTTCATCAGGATCAATCTCAACTAAGACACTATCCTGACATGTGTCATTCTGAATGACATTTGTACACCCAATTGAATAAGAATATGTCTCAATCTCAACATTTTCAGACTCAGATTTGCATGCACTTAACTCACTTTCAAATGATTCTTCAGCATCAGACTTTTCTGAAGATTTGGTGGATTGGTATACACTGTCCCCTTCAGACTCACAATCAAGATTTTTTGGTGTATAATCAGCTGGGGGGGCAGTGTGATTGTATCTAATACCAAACTTCACATTTGATGCTGTTTGTTTGTTTAATAACATCTCAAACCCCTTGCAAGACTTAACCCATCTTTCACACTCTACTTGGGTTGCTGCAAGTGTTTGTTTCAGATCATTGTGTTTTACAAGCATGACTTCCACCCTAGCCATTTCATCAGACAATTGACACTTGAGTTTATAAATTTCAGACTCTTTTTCATTCAAAACTTTCTCAAATTCAGTTTTATTCTTAGTCACAGCCTTTTCTAAAGCCAACTTCTCATTGATTAATTCAACATTTATTTCTCTAATGGAAGCAAATGCTGAAATACATGATTCTGAACACAACTTAGCTTTTGATTCAGATGATACCTGAGATGTTGAAGAAGTTGAACTTGAGGTGTCAGTTGAATCAATAGCCATCAAGGCAAGATTCCCAAATGGGTTATCTCCACCATGTGGACCAGCTTCAGAGTACAGCTGCATATTGAAGTCAGATAAGTCATCAGGTAAACTACTCCAATCAGCTACTCCAGGGGTGAAGAAGCTCTGATGTTGTTGTTGTTGAGGCTGTTGATTTGTTTGAGATTTGCTGGGATCAGGAAGAGCAGGTGATTGTGAAGGAATTAATGCTGGAGTGTGAGTAGTTTGAGGCATGTAAAAGCAGGGATATGGATACGGCATAGGACTTTGTGGAACAAAATGGGCGGGATAACATTGTTGTTGACTGGTTCCAGAAGATTGTTGTCCTTTGTTTGGTGTGTTGTTGTTTGGAAAAGTCACAAAAGGTGCAGAAGAGCTAGATCCAGTAGATTTGCACTCTCTAGCAAAATGACCAAGCCTGTGACACTTATGGCATCTCAACTTCCCTTTGTCAAAACCAACTTTGGTTTTGCCAGATAATCCAGGGAATTTTCTTCCTGTTCTTTTGTAGAACTTTTGAGATCTGATGTTAATTAATGCCATTTGACTCAAAATGTCCATTTCCTCTAGATCATCATCTGGGATTCCTTTCAAGTCATCCATCACAAAACACAAATTATCACCATAATTTCCTGCATTACCATCAACTCTCACAAAATCATGTTCAGTATTGTTAGTAGAAAAATCAATATGTTCATCATAAGAACATTCAGACCCATTAAACTCTGACTCTTGACCAATCAATGCAGTGTTACCAGGAACAAAATCATCAGCAAGTTTTCCAGAGGAAGACAGTTTTCTCTTCTGTTCTACCTCTCTCTCAAAAGTTAAGAGTTTCGCATGGAGTTGGGTGAGAGATAGATTTTCTAAATTAGCATTAGAGCGTAGAAAAATTGTATATGTGTCCCATCTCTCAGGCAATGATCTGAGAAATCTGTTATTCATCTGACTATTTGTATATTCCTGCTTAACCATTTTCAATTCAGAAATCAAACATGAGAACCGCTCAAATTGTTGAGTCAATGATTCACCCTTTCTATGAGAAAAGGTCTCATACTGCTGAGCAAGGATTTCTCTAGTGTTTGCTAAAACCTCATCGGTTCCACCGAATTGTTCTTTCAGTGCAACCCAGAGATCATGAGCAGTATCATGATGCATTAAGCCTGAATAAATCTCATTCGGCAAAGCCATGGCCAGAATACCATGAGCTTTCGCATCAATTTCACACAGTTTAATATCCTCATCCGAGTACATATCAGAAGGTTTCGGAATCATGATTTTAGTTTCAGGATCAGTGATCATGGGTTTATACGGACCATGCACTACAGATTTCCAACATCCTGCACTGTTAATCGACAGGTGATGTAGCATTCTGCGTTGCCAAATGTTGTACTCACTCCGAACAAGCATCGGAGGCTTGGTTGCGGAGCCTGTATTGTGCGGATCATTGTTTGGAGTTGTCATGATTTCAGATTCAATCAATTTCACACAAATTAATGCAAATTTCAATCAATTGATTCAAAACAGATTGATATTGAAAGACAAATCAACAGAAGTTAACAGAAAACTTCAATCTATAACAAATTCTTACTAATCGGCTAATTCGATCAACTTAGAGAACAAAATTTGAGCAGTTTCAGAGATCAATTGTTTAATCGATCAATGATTAACCATCTCTGATACCAATTGTAGGATCAGATGTTCTCATTTGATCAATAATAGATTATAGCAGTGGAATTCAAAGATGAATTAGCTCAATATTAGCAAGAACAAAGTAAATTCAATCAAACAGTAAAGAACAAGTTTGTTATAGAAAGAAAAATTCTGCAAAAGAAATAATTCATTCAATCGCACTAACTTCGTTACCAATACAAAATGTCAACTGCCCTTATATAGAAACAGTGACGTCTGATGATGTCACATGATGTTGACACCTAACAGACAAAAGATAACTACTGATTTAACTAAACTACTGAGAATGTCTACAACATCTGAAGACATTCTCTTACAACTACTGAAGACATAAAACTACTTAATTAAGACTACAACGTCTGATGAGTAAAATACTCATCAGACTTTTTACAAGTACTGAATGAAAACTACTGAAGACAAAACGAAACACCACAACATCTGAAGACTTATACTTCAGCTGTTGTATATAACTTCAGATCTTGTAACTTCTGCAAAGTGAATGTCAGCCGTTGTGTTCTTCTTCAGTTGTTGTAAGTGTTGTGAGACTTAGAGATTTTTCTGATCAGGCTCATAGGTTCTTTTAGTCCAACAGTAACAAACCACCAAAAATTCAGGTCTGTTTTGAATTTTTTTTATTAATTAGAAATCATACTTGCTAGTTTTAGCAAATAGAACGTGAACCATATATAGTGGTCTCATAGAATATGAATTTGGAGGAATATTGTCACACCCAGAGCCGGCGGGGTTGGATCGACGTTCCCGGGGCGCGATATCGTGCGTGATAATCGTGATGATCAGATTGTTTACATAGCATCAGTGTTAAGAATAACTAAAGCACAATAAAGCAATTAAATAGGATTACACAGTTAAATTACAATGTCAATGTTCAGTAATTTAACTCGGTAAACCTAACAAAAGAATCAATTGTTTTCCATCTTGTAACTGTACAAGACATCCAAAAGTGATTCGTATAAATAACAAAAAGTGTGCTTCCAAAAGTCAACTAGGTCATCTATCTGGGCAGCCTAGTATTCAATCCTGAGCCTTAGCTTATACCTGTGCATCACCTGAGAAAACATGTAAGGAAAACAAAGTCAACACAAAGGTTGGTGAGTTCATATAGTTTTAAAGTTTAAAATAGCTTTTGTAAACCTTTCCGGTAAAACCTTAACCTCATTAACATCACCTGTATCATGTAACTCGGTATGCTTATTGTCACACCCCGAGCCGGCGGGGTAGGATCGGATTTCCCCGACGGGCGGAAGGTTCCCGGGGCGCGATATCGTGAGTGATAATCGAAATGATCAGATTGTTTACATTGCTCATGATATATAAATGAGAAACTTGCTAGAATAAAATAGAATTACAATGTTAAATTACGTCAATTAAGTTTATAATTTAACAATGTAAATCTACTATAACATCATAATTCTTCAATCTTGTATCTGCACAAGATATACAAAATAAATGTGTAAGATGTCCAAAAAGATGCAGGTCCAAAAAGCTAGGTCCTCTATCTGTAACCTAGTCCAAAAGAATCAACTCTTCAGTTGACCTGTTCGTCACCTGAGAAGTCATGCAAAAATAAAGTCAACACATGGTTGGTGAGTTCATATAGTTTAGTGTTTGAAAATGATTTGAAAACCTCTTTCGGTAAAGACCCTAACCTCATTAACTTCACATGTAATATCCATATCGGTATGCTTATATATAGGGCATACCCCTGGGTCGAGCCAACAAACTCGCCCAGACGCCATCCCACCACATACTAATACGCATATGACACTGTTGTTAATGATAATTAAGCATTTTTACCCTACTCACCTCTGATTTTGATTATGTTTTCCAAATCTTTATTTACCTTTGATTCTCTTGAGTTCATTATAGATACATGATTTTCGCAAAAGTCAATGATAGAAACAAAATGTTAACTATTTAATTAAATAATTAAATAAAACATTTAAATACAACTAAGACATGATAATTGGGCCTTATTTGACTCAATCAATTAGACTTAGTTGTTGGTGGTTGTCCAAGTTGTAACCTCTCACACGTGACCCATGTCAGGCATAACTCACAAGAAGTACACCTGAACTGAGCGGGATTTTAATGTTTTGCCCGTTACAGCCTGACCCAATGGTCTTCTGCATCTGAGTGGGACTTTAAGGATATCCTTTGATTCTTGATCTCTTGATTCTCTTGATATAGATTTCAATTGATCGTTCATGTTATTGCCCGTATAGCCTGACTACAAGAGTCTTCTATACCTGAAAGGGACTTTATATGTGTGTTACATGTGGTCTTGATTCCATATTCAACTGACAACCACCTTAACTTGAGTATTAATGATTTCATTAGATCATAATGATTTCATTATTTCATGATTCACACACATTTATGATTTCTGATTCCTTGAGCCTCTTGATCTTGATCTTTAGAATTTCCATGATTCATAATGATAATTGATTCTTGATTATGATTCTTGGTTCTCAGATCACACACTGAGTTAAGTTTCTTGAACATGATCTTTTGCTTTAGTTCATATGATTTCACTTTGAATTTAGATTATTGAATTTGAACTAAATGAACTAGGGGTTTGTTTAGAGTTTAGAAATAAAGTATTACTCATAAGAGTACTTTAATTAATTTGATAATTTGATCAGTTTAATAATTTCCTAGACAGGAGTCTAGGAGTATCAACAACCATATATATGTAAAAACATATAATAATAAAAACACTTAAATAAACAATTTAAATAAAAACAGTTTACGCATGCTTCTCAGCCCCGCATTTTTAAACAAAAATGTTAGAAAAGGGGCAATGAACTCACCTGTGTTGCTCTGTATAGAATTACCACAAATGCGCGCTCGTTGTTGTAACCTAAGTATCTTCAGTACCTGAGTTATTTTAAGAGAATTCGAATGCGATGAGCATATACAGTAGTCGTCAAATCTAGGGTTTGGTCTCGGTGTGCAACTACGTGTCCTAGATTACTAATGTATTTCTACGACTCTTTCTAATTAATCTAACATAGTTACCCTTGAGTCACCCAAGTCCCAAGATAAACCCTAGATGCGTAGGGTTCATTTTAATTACATTTAAAAGTATTTAGTTAAATCGTGTTTAAATTATTAAATGAAGCTTACAATTCCATTTCTTTTGTTAAAATAGTGTAACTTATTTAAAAGAAATGTTTAACTATCATGATGGGCTTAGGTTAATCGTAATTGATTAACCTTGGCCCTTTGCTAAATCTTGAGTGTTCAAGTTTCCTTGAAATATTCTCAATGATCTTTATCTCTTCATGTAATCTCAAGAATGTTTAACTATGTCGATAACAACATACACGTTTAAATTATGACATGATTTATGAGAACTCTTGCTATTGAAACCCATAATCTAAGTCCTCCCTAATTTATGAAACTCTTGCTTTTCAACCAACCCTTCCAGAAATAACCCATGTTTGATCCTTCCTACTTCTTGATGAACATTAGTGTTGACCCGGTTAGACTTCTCTCCCATGCAATGTGTTCGCATGACCAACCCATGCTTGTATTTCATGGTACTTTAGAAAGATGGATATTAAGTCCATATAATCACCCCATGCATGAACCCACGTGGTCTATCCCATGCACACTCATACACACCCACGTACCCATGCATACACGATAGGCCGAATGTATACATGACAAAAAAAACAAGGTGACCGAATGGTGTTTACACCGGCGAATGGTGGCTTCAGCCGAATAAGGGTGGAGGCCGTATGGTCTTCGATCGAATGAGGGTGACATGAGTGAAACATGTGTGTTGCCGAATGAACCAAACTCTCGACCGAATGGCCCCTGATTCGGCGAAGGAGATGTGGGCCGATTGAGTGTTGGAGTTGGGCCAACAGACAACATCATGGGCCGAGGAAATAGTGGTGGGCCAGGCAAATGAAGGTCCTTTCGGCAGTGGTTCTTTCGGCGAATGAGGAGGCTGAGTCAGCTAGTTTCATTCGGCCGACCATGTGCTTGGTGCTATTAGGCACACTGATGAATGGGCCATTCGGCCGTCCAACACCCAGCCCACCTCAATCTACTTCTTCGATCTAGGCTGTTCCAAAGGTGGTATGCATCTCCCAACCCTTTCTAAGTGTATATGATAGTGAATCCCTAAGGTTTTTGAGAAGTTTAGCCGGATTTTGTGAGGGGTGCGAATCTAGGGTTTTCAACCCTTAAAACCGAACCAAAATATGGATCTCACCTCGAATCTACTGGTTGTAAGTTCATATCGGTTGTACTTTCGAATTCTACTAGTGATGGTGGTGATTTTGACACCAAGAACACACAAAATGGTGGAGATTTGGGTGTGAAATCTTAGAGAGAAGGTGAGAATTCTAGAGAGTGAGTGGGGTGAACGAAAATGGTGGTGTTGGGGCTGGTAGGTGGAAGAGAAATGGGGGAGTAAATGCCCCATTTAATTCTTTCAACTACCTGCGTGTTCGGGTCCGATCAGTTTCGCTCGGTTTCGTGTAAATACTCCGGTTTCTCGCCATTTTCTTAACGAAACGATCCGATTTTAAAAATAGAATTTATAAAATTATTTTAGATTTTAATTCCTAATAAATTAACTAAATATCTTTTACTTATTTCTAAAAAAAATTTAATTAACGTTTAAATCGAATCGCGCGGTCATCGCGCGTATTTGTTCGAATCGTCACCCGATCAAATACGACGATAATTACACTTTTCGATATGGTTTTCTAGTTATTAGACATCATTCAGAACGTTAAACTTTCAGATTTATTCGTACAGATCGTCACCTATACGAATAATCCGTCGGTTTAGCATTCACGTAATGACATCCGTGTTATTTTGTTCTGTAAAGCCTCACATACGTTTATACATAGTAAAATCCTAACACATAATCATATGATGGTTCTGTGTCGTCAGATAATTATCTGACTTACGAACCACTGTTCTGAACTTTGTTTTCAGAATGATTCTGAATTTGTTCGTTGATGACATGAAATGAAACATGAAACATGATATGAATATTATAAACAATGAAACACATATAGTTCGTACCTGACTTCTTGTTTGTTTTACTGTAGCGGTCACTGTTCCGGTGCCGGTTCCAGCACTGATGTTACACTTATATATAGGGCATACCCCTGAGTCGAGCCTACGACCCGCCCAGACGCCATCCCACCACATACTAAGCCACATAGGACATTCTTGTTAATGATAATTAAGCATTTTACCTACCATCCAATCTCTTCTCCCCATTATAGTTTAAGCATTTTGTATGTAAGTTTACCCATAGCATCTGTGAGTTTAGTTTGTGAGTCACCAGAATAGACAACTGAATGCCCGAAGGAATCCAGTATCAATCCATACCAGCACTAGGTGTCATTAGCAACCTAGGGGGAGATAGAGGACTCCCATGATGACACAAAGTCAACTAAGGATCACCAATATCGTCCTAGTTACTGATCACCTGAGTAAGTAGTTATGGGAAACACTGCATGGCAAGCACCGAGAGACCATCAGTCAGTTTCCTCGTATCAGACCATGATGGACACCCTATGGCAAGCACTGAGAGACCATAATAGGTGCCTTCTAGTCCCGACTATGAAGAACACATGAAGGCAAGCACTAAGAGACCAACTATTGTTCTTCAAGTCCCGACTAGGAAGAACACATGAAGGCAAGCTCTGAGAGACCAACTATTGTTCTTCCATAACCAATAGTTTTAGCATACAAGTTTATAGCATTCAAATAGTTCAGCATTTACGTAACTTGTGCACAAGTACTAGCTTCACAACTGGTAAGGCAAGCACTCAGAGGCCAAACCGTTGTTTTAGCATGGCAATCATATAGCATTCAAGAGTTTATAGTATCCATAGCTTCAAGTATTCAGTATGTATGTGTGTATGTATGTATTTAGCATTCTCATAGCATCATCGCATCATTAGCATTTAGCATCAATGTTTACCAACTTATATTAGCATTAGTATTAGCCTGTAAATTAGCACTTAGCATTAGCATTCAGAATAGCATCTTCAGATAGTAAATACCCTTAGCACTTGGTATCACCACATAGCTTTAGTTTAGCAAATCAACTTATGCCTTTAGCACTTGGCATAATCATGTAGCATTAGTTTGTAGCATAAGCCCATAGCATTAGTTTATAGCATAAACCCATAGCATTAGTTTGTAGCATAAACCCATAGCATTAGTTTGTAGCATAAACCCATAGCATTAGTTTGTAGCATAAACCCATAGCATTAGTTTGTAGCATAACCCGTAGCTTTGGCAATTAGCATTAATAGTTTGAATAAGTATAAAAGCATATTTGCAACAGTTAAACATTTTTTTAAAAGGTTTAACATGCTTCTCAGTCCCGAAGTAAAACTCAAAATAGTTTGAAAAGGGACGATGAACTCACCTTGTAGTTGTTGTGGTTGACTTAGCCTAAAACAAGAATGCACGCGCTCTTTGTTGTAATTGATATTGTTTTCACGATCCTGTATTGATTTCACGTTGTTTGTAATTTGTAAGTATGTGTTGTAAAGATTCGTGTATGTGTACGTGTAGGTGTTAGCCCTAAAATTGGCTAACACACTTAAGTCTCGGTCATGATTCGGCCCTGTTACATTGCTATTGAAGCTTGATAACACTTAAATCAATTAAGTTAAGATTATTTACCCTTCTATTGATTTTATATATTAAACTTGGATCAATGTCCTAAATAAAGTGTACTAAGTACAAAACTTAGTCTTTAGATTTGAGGTTCAAAGTCCATCATCACGTTTGTCTTAATTCTTGAAACCGCATGTAGTTCGTGTTAAAATTATCATTTGTTATTGATTATCTTGTTATTATTTTCGAGAATTAAAGTTCAAGCTTTAATGATGTCATTTACTCAATCCCTTGCTACTTTCGTAATATTTTAGCTTAATATTCCATTCTTAATTAGGTGGGTCGAATAATGTTAAGTGGGCTAACCCAAATCAATTGGGCCGAAATCAGTACATGGGTCGTAGAGGGTGTGGGCCAACCACTGGACTGTTGGAATTTATTGAGTTAGCACAACCTTGTGGGCTTGTCTAAAGGTTATTGGGCCAAGAAAAGTATGTTGGGCTAAGCCGATTAAAAATGTGGTTGGGCCATAGGATGCTGTTGGGCCAAAACAGAATGTCTGGGCCGAATTAGTCTCTGGGCCACGTTATTGGGCCTGAACTACAGTGGGCCAGAGACATGCTGTTGGGTTACTGATTTGGTCCAGAAGTGGGCCGAATGAACATACTGTTGGGCCAAGAGGTGCTGTGGGCCGAGAGTTTTCTAGATCAATGTTGGGCTGAGCAATATATATGGGCCTTATATCAGTGTGGGCCCACTATTGGGCTGCAAAAAGTGTCGGGCCGTATGACTGGACCAAGCAACCTCCTATGCCCATTCGAATGAATCTAGAAGCATGGGGTGGTCGAAAGAGTTAGCCATGGCCGAATAGGGGTGGCTGTCGAATGGCTGAAAGGTGGTGGTCGAATGGTGGTGGTGTTCGCCGAACCAAAGCCCCGAATGAGTCATGGCCGATTGGGCGTGGGTAGGGGCGAATGGCAGCAGCGGTGAATGAGCCTAGGGCGCATGAGGCCATTCGGCCAAACCACATGATCCTCCCATTCGACGGCCTGTGGTGTTTCATTCGGCCACAACAGAGTGGCACCCAACATCATCCTATTCCAAGGCTGTGTTGTGGTTTCGGAGGTGATATACACTAGGGGTGGTTCTTGGGTCGAGGGGTTGTACGATTTGAGGGTGGTGAACTGGTTAGGGTTAGTGTTCAACGAATGGGTTCGAAAACCCTGATTTTCGCAAGGTTCACAGCTCCATACCTCAGTTTCAGATGATCTCCAACCCAGATCGGTTGTACTTTCATGTAGAGGGTGATGAGAGCTTCGTGTGGGTTCAAGAATGAGACGATTTGGTGGAGTAATGACCAAGATATGAAGGTTTTAAGCTTCAAAAATGGTGGTGGAAGCTAGAATCCGGATTTAGGGTTTTGAGAGAGAAGAGAGGAAGAAGAAAATGAGTTGGTTGAACTCATTTAGGGTATTTATACCCCGAGTGAGTTCGGGTTCGTTTTCGTAGCTCGGTTCGTATTTTCGTTGCGTATCCGGATCGTTACACGCGTCTTTCGTAATTTAAATAAAAGGATTATTTTAGTACGTTTAAAATACACTTATCGTTGGAAATCATTTTAAATATCGTTATATTAATTTATTTATCGAATTTTATTATTTTTACGCGTTTATTTAATTTGTTCACAATTTCTTAAAATAATTTTGTTTAATCTCATTTATGATGAGTTTCAAAATTGTAAAATAGGAAATATTTTATTTCCTTAAAATTATTACTGATCGTATCGTTCTTCGTTTTCGTTTTGTTTTGTCAGAACGCGTCGCCATCGAGCGTATTCGTTCGAATCGTCATTCGAACGAACCCGTCGATGGTTTGGCTTTCTGATTCTTGTTCTCTACTGTTCAGTCATTATTTCAGAACGTTAAACTATCAGAATCATTCGTACAGATCATCACCTATACGAATAACTCGTCTGTTTAGCATTCCGTAACAACAACCGTTATGTGTTTGTTTTGTTTAAACCTCGCGTACGTTTATATACTATAGCATCAAATCAAGTATCTGTGTTTCAACACTGTGTTGTCTGACATGTTTCTAACTGTTAAACTGTTAAGTTTAATCAGATTTCAGAAACAATAGCATAATAGTTTAATATCAAGCATCATGATATTAGTAGCATAACAATAGTTTACGTAGTTTGTACATGAGTTACTGTGCGTTTACTGTTCAGCTCACTGTTCCGGTGACGTTTCCGACACAGATGTTACAAATATATATTAAACAATTTAGTGTAATAATTAAACATAAGCTAATTCGACAACCAATATGTATTGCGAAGGAATGCTTATAAACTTAACCCGATATGTTTAACATGAGAAACTCGAGAATACGAGGTTCATAAATTATTAATAGGATCCATGCATTTATCATTTCATAATAAGTTGTGTATATATTAGTAGATATACGATCGCGATCACAAGCGTGATAATATTACACAACAAAATGAATATTATTGGGTATTATACATTTGACATGTATAATAATAAAAACTATAGATGTATAAAAAATAAAAAATAAATAAATATGACGACAAAAAGTGTGTAAATATTATCTAGTATTGAACTATCTATCTTAATTTAAAAGAATGTATAATCCGTTAAAGTAAACTAGATACACATGCATACTTTTAGCCACATAAATAAATAAATATATATATATATATATATATATATATATATATGTGTGTGTGTGTGTGTGTGTGTGTGTGTGTAGCAAGAAACATGCATACATGAATGGGTATGTTCATATACACATGCAAATGTGAGTATATGCAAATACACACACACATATACATAAAGGAACTAATAATAATATCTCTAATGATATAAATCTACATAAAATCTACCCAAATCCTTCTAAAATCTCTGCACCATACCTTACTAATTCCAAGACAATATCTTAGCAAGATCCTCACTCCACCATCTTTTCTTTATATCTCAAATCTGCCAAAGTCACTTCAAATCTCGTCACTCTCTTTCCTTGAGCATAAAACCCCTCCAAAACTTTTCCAAATAATCCTATCTTCTGCAGAAACCATCCTCTATCTCCTCCAAGGAGATTCCCACCGATTTGGCTTCAATCCACCTAGTTTTCGACCTCCAAACAGCCCTCAAACGAAGACTACGCGAGAAGATGACTTGCAGTGACATCTCATCTTTATCACCCTCAAACAAAGTTGGTTCATGATGACCATTTGCCTAAGAAAACATTAAACCGTTAGAAAACATTAAAACCGGTAACTTTGTTTAGTAAAGCAAATGTTTATTAAAAATCGAATCACAATCAAATAAAATAATATAATTAGTTATGAACTTTGGAAATATTATATGAGTATATAATAACATAAAAGAAGTAGCAAAAACGTTGGATGCATTATATATGCAAGTATCCAAAGACTTAGACGGATATAACCGTTACTAATTTCTATAAAATAAAACTAAATCATTTTATTATCAAAAATTTATAAAATGCTCCAGAATAGTTATTTATAAGATTAAGTTATGAAAAATAACTAAAATAATATTTTATAAATTTATTTACTATTTTATAGAAAAATACTAATTAAAGTCATTAACCGACGTAAAAGTCGTTTAAAGCATAAAAACAAGTTAAACTTTAGATTCTATAAATTCTAATGATTTTGTGAACATATAATAATATTATAAAAGCATTAAAACTTGTTAATGAGCTTGGTAGACGTCGTATACAAAAACCCGACCGATTGAAACTGTTACATTATATAAAAGTCTATATTTAATCATTTTTATGTCAATATATTATCAAAGATTATATAAGTGTTATTATAACATAATAGTATGATAAAATATTTTAAATATTTATTTTATCATTTCTTTGAAGACTTTAATTTAAAAGCCGTTGTAAATACTTGAAATTTAAAACAAAACATTTTTGCATTGAACAAACACATAAAAAATATAAAATGATTTCTTATGTATAAAAGTTATGATAATGAGATAAAAAAAATTATCTATTTATATTATATTATTAAAGCATTGAAATGGCTATCGACTTAAACCGTCGGAACCGACACGAACTCGAGTCTAGAATTTTCAAACTAATTTTGTATACTTATTATTGTATATTTAATATAATGATTAATACAATCAAATGATATATTACTTATATCATACCCAAAATCATGTAAAAATAAAATAAAAACACGTATCGAGTTTAAAATTTTAAAACTAATGAAAATGTAAAAATCATTAAATTTTCATAATCAATCCATGAATTATTCATTCACACAAGTAACTCATCAACATATAAAATGTGGATAGTACTATTTTGGGAAGCCCCCTCGTGTAGTGGAAACACCACCGCTCATGTTCACTAATTACTATATGTCCAACCATGGGGATATGGACATTGGGTTGCTTAGGTAAATGACTAGAACATTGTGCGTGTTATGGCAATGTGACTAGATCAAGGATTGGATGTGCGACTTGTATTATATTAAACTGGTTATTCAAATTGTTTATAAATCATTGTTTAATGTTTTAAAAACTCGCGAGTTCTCACCAGCTTTTGCTGATAAAATATTTTTAAGCATGTATTTCAGGAAAGTAATGAATGGAAGAAAGCACTTAAGAATGGAGCATAGCTGAGGGTCACATTATTAGCTTCCGCATGTTATTTGATTTTTATGTTATCTTAAAGACTATGTGATGTAATGTAAAGGCTCAGTGTAGACAATGTAGACACCGTGACCTATTATGGTTGTATGCCAAGACAACTTAATTTTAATGATGCAAGGTGTTGGGCCTTGTCATCTAAATAAAGATTTTCTTATTTAAGTTAAATTTTGGTATGCAATCTGTTTATTCTTCGCGCCCCCGTGTCGGGGTGTGACAAAGTTTAATAATCTTCACACCTGGCCAGTGTTATGATCTATATACATCACTCAGGTCATTTATGATCATCATTCTAATGTATTAAGCGTTACTACGTTGAGGCGAATAAGATTGAACATATGGAGGCATTATGATAATGTATATATTGTGGTGTTTATATAGTGGTGACTAAATGCACGTTAAATATAAGTGAAGGGTGTTAATTAGACATAGTAAGAAAATGGTTATAAAGCTATATGTGTTTATAAATATATAGACCCTAATAGGGGTAAATTTTAGCTGAAGATTATGGCTAAGGGTGGAGAAATACCAAAAATTGTGGAAGAACACGAAAGTGAAGACAATTCGTCTTCGCATAATGGTGGGGATGCAACTGGAATATTACAGGAGAAAACTAGGAAGCAAATTTCGTAGGAAGTAGCAAAAGCGTTTGAAGTTACGATTCCACATTTCCTCGAGAAGATGAGAACAATAATTCAACAAGAGTTATCTAAGGGTAACTCGCATTTGAATGATGAGATGAACGAGAAGGAAACAGATAAAGCAAAACAAACAAATGAAAATGAGACAAAGAGGACAAGTTACAATGATTTCATGGTATGTAAACCAGATGAGTTTCAGGGTGAGATTGATCCATTGGAGAGTCACCGATGGATATCTGGAATAGAGACTGTCTTTGAAACTGTCACACCCTCAAATTCCCACGTGCCGTGTCAGACAACTGGGTGTGACGTGGCTATGATCATAGCTCTCGGTCATATAGAACGACTCTATATGAGTTATACAAACACACAGTTTTGTAAATAAATCCAAGTTTCATAGATTATGCAGCGGAAATAGTTTAATAGTTATGCAACGGAAAATAAAAATGTTGCAGCGGAATGTAAATTGTTTCAGACACTACAAAGTTTATGTCACACCCCCAATTTTCAACTAACAGAATCACACCGTTGGGAACGTGACAAACCCGGATCTCAGATCATTAGACATAATGAAGACCTCTATATGAATTTCAAAACATACTTTGGTCTTTAAAACATAACATCAGAGTTTTCAAAATTTGCGGAAGCGTTATAAAACCAGTAACAGTTGTAAAATGTAAAATACAATACAAAGTTTTCAAATGTTCAAATTCAAATCACTGAAATGAAATAAATGCATGCGACTCTATCTCCTAGTCCATGCCAGCTCTATTGCGCACCTTAGCGTCCTGAGAAAACATGTAAATCAAGTCAACACAAAGGTTGGTGCATAACACAGGTTTTAAGTATTCACAATGTTCAAAACAACAGTTTGAATATCAAGTTGTATATAACATAATCACACATGCACAGTCATGATAGCTAGTCATATAAACTATTTACATAAGTGGTCGACACCGAAGCTGACGAGTTGCCATGCTATAGCATGTTTTTGCCTTGCCACTATTGTCTAGCACAACAATAGTAATGTGTGTTTGGTCAGTCAAACATCTGCGTAGATCCCATCTACCAGGTGAGGTTTGTCAAACCTAATAGATCTATTTCCAACTACCACGCTTTGCGCTACGGCAAACTAACCGGTTCGAGGTGTGTAAGGACTTTCAAATTGCTATGTTGTCACATAATGTAAACAGCTAACTCATGCAAGTGATATGTATCTAAAAAGAGTTTGTTGCACATGTTTTCTCCCCCAAAACAGTTTAAAATAAGAAAGGGGCCGTGTACGCACCTTTGAGTATTGCAGAATGATCAAACACTCGTAAACTTGCGTAGAAAATCCTCTACGAAGAATCTGTGATTAAACAATAACCTAAAGTTATTCGGGATGTCGTTTTGTGCTTGGAATCACATACGTGTCAACACACGTATGTTAGATTTGTTGAGAATGTGTATACGTAAGTACGCGTGACTTTAAAATCGTTTAAATAAAATCACATACGATTTTATTTAAATAAACGTAATTATACGCGATTTCGTTTTCGGATTAAAATACCATTTTTATCATTCCAATTGGTTCGGGATGAAATTCTGGTTCCAACGAAATTCAAACGGGTTAAAACGGAGTTCGTATGCGAAAGTTATGACAAAAATACTAAAATGGTTTTAATTCCTCAAAAATGGTGGAACCCGGGATCGAACCCGCGACCCCCCACTCCACACACACACACATCTAACCATTCCAGCCCGCTAGGGTATCGCACAAGGATTCCAGAATAAATTGTTTTAACTCCACCCCCTAACCGGTTTTCCTTTGCAACTATAGCCGAAGCTTTTAACTTCCAATTGGTCTCCAATTCGAACCTGATCAACCCCTAAACTATGGGGCTATTATTCCTTGAACCCAGACGCATCATATCATCAATTTAATTTAGAAAGTTTTGTTAAAATGCCACGGTTTTAAGGCTCCAACAGTTTCGAACCTAAATCCCATTTACATCGATTCGAATTCATCCAATTCGATTGTGTTTAACTTGAAATCCATATGGTTTTCATTAAAACAATGATTTCGAAGCTATCTGAAGTCTTAATTTTTACTATCGATTTAATTTAAACCAAAAACCCCTAACTCGTTCATGTTGAAGAACCCTAACAACCGAATTCATACAATTCGTTGTTATTAACTGTAATTAACATAGGATTATCCTTCTTCGGAGCTTTCTGAAGCTAACCATAATACTTAATTTCATTTCTAAAACAAGTTGATCACTAACCCCCAAATAGCTTTACACTAAGAACCCTAGAACTGAAATTCATACAATTCGTGCTTATTTCATGCAATTGACACATGGATTAGTTTAACCGAAGCATTCTGAAACTAGTGGTGATGTTTAATTAGATTTAAGAATCCATCTCAATCAAAACCCCCAAAACCGTATTCATATGAACCCTAGTTATTAGTGTTCCTACAATTCGATGTTAATACACAAATTGATCATAGGTATTAGCTTAGTCGGCGTACTTAGAGTATGTATGAACGATCACTTACTTGATTTGGCGCCTAATTGATGTATCTCGACTTTTAGGTGAGTATTCGGCCGACTCTCGATCGTGTTCTTCTACTCACGGCTTCTTGGATTAAATTGGTATGTGCCTCAGGTTCTGAAAGTGCCGATTGATGATTCTGAGTGATCAATTCGAAGTGATATAGCCTAATGATATGATTTCCTAATGTAACCGTGAACGGTTTCGACTTTTGGTCTAATTGAACCTTTAATTCGATTGATAATGATGATGATTACATCTGGTAACCGTTACTAATCATTAATGCACTGATTATAACAGGTTTAATTCGATTATAATGACCTATTGATTGAGAATTTCAAATCCCTTTGATGTTTTAGCCGAAATTTTGACTAGTAAAAGTCAAAATTGACACTTATAATTATTTACAAGTTAAAACCTTATAATTTAAGTATCTTAGACTTGATTTTACTTAATTCAAATATCTCAGATTTGCTTTTGTTCGATTACCTAGCATTTCGGTTTACAAAGTTGAACCAAAATCCCTAATTGTCACTCATTTGGAATAATTGGAATACTATTGGGCTCAATTAATCCATTTGGGCCAATTGGGCCTACCTTAGGCTCATTGGGCCTACCTTCTGTCCACTTGGGTCTCACAAAATATAATTGGGCCTACCTTGGGCCTTGAATTTGTAATTGGGCCTCCCTTGGGCCTCAGGTTTGTGATTGGGCTTACTTCCTATTCAATTGGGCCTCATAACTACTATTGGGCTTCATTGGCCTACCTTGGCCTTATTGGGCCTTACTGGGCCTTCTTTGGCCTTACTGGGCCTTCTTTGGCCTTACTGAGCCTTACATGACTTATTGGGCCTGTGATCCAACCACTTTCAGTTAACAGGGTTAATCCGAAAAGTCGGATTGTCACATCATCCCCTTGTTGAAGGAATTTTCGTCCCGAAAATTAGCAACTGTTAGGAGTAGTTAGGAAACTACTTACGAATTTAAATCGTACGTGTTAGTGTAATTTGATCATTCTGTGTACTTGTGTCTCACACACAAAATCTAATACTTGCAACATCACAACTAAATGTGATCGTTCAATGTGACTGTTTGCGTGTACACTAGTTAGTTCACCTAACTGTGACTGTTTGTGTTTGACCATACCGTGTTGTGTAACCTCACACATAGTGAGTGTCTGTAACTGTTTGTACTATGCAACCCCGCACATAGCAACATGTGTGTAACTAATCATGTATGTACTACCATAACATGTAACATATGAAATGTAGCACATAAATTATATAAAATGTAATGTAGCACAAATGTTTGTAACAAAACCAATTGAATAAAGTGTTTGTGCTTACAGTTTGAAATTTGCAGTGTTGATGTGTGAAGCATCACGTCATCCCCTTGTTGAAGGAAATTTCGTCCCGAAATTTAACGTGCGCTCTCAGTGTTAGCAGTAGCTGTTTTGAACAGATGAGGATACTTCTTCATCATTTGGTCTTCCCGTTCCCATGTGAATTCAGGACCACGTCTTGAATTCCATCGAACTTTGACTATCGGAATCTTGCTTTGCTTAAGTTGTTTGACCTCTCGGTCCATTATTTCTGCTGGTTCTTCAATGAATCGCAACTGTTCATCTACTTGTATTTTTTCCAACGGTACAATCAATGTCTCATCAGAAAGACATTTCTTTAAGTTCGATACGTGAAAAACATCATGAACTCCACTGAGTTCATCCGGTAGTTTGAGTTGATACGCAACCGGACCAATCCTTTTCAGGATCTCAAAAGGTCCTACGTAACGTGGACTAAGCTTACCGCGCTTGCCGAATCGTATCACACCTTTCCAAGGTGATACTTTTAGAAGAACTCGGTCTCCTACCTGAAATTCCAATGGTTTACGACGCTTGTCAGCATAACTCTTCTGTCGATCTCGGGCCGCTGCCATACGGTTCCGGATTTGAACTATCTTCACTGTCGTCTCGTGCACCAGTTCGGGACCTGTTATCTGACTGTCACCAATTTCAGCCCAGCAAACTGGTGAACGACATTTGCGACCATACAAAGCTTCAAACGGTGCTGCTTGAATACTTGTATGATAACTATTATTGTAAGAGAATTCCACTAACGGTAAATGATTCTCCCAGCTATCACCAAAGTCAATTACACAAGCTCGTAACATATCCTCGAGCGTTTGAATCGTACGTTCACTTTGACCGTCGGTCTGTGGATGATAGGCGGTACTCATATCCAAGCGAGTCCCCAATGACTTATGAAGTGATTTCCAAAAGTTGGAAGTAAATCGGGCATCCTGATCTGATATGATAGAGATTGGCACGCCATGCCGTGCTACCACTTCCTTGATGTAAATGCGAGTCAATTTCTCCATCTTATCAGTTTCCTTGATTGCTAAGAAATGTGCAGATTTCGTTAATCGGTCAACAATTACCCATATCGTATCACAACCACTCGGTGTACGGGGTAACTTAGTAATGAAGTCCATCGAAATCTGTTCCCATTTCCACATCGGTATCTCTGGTTGTTGCAGTAAACCAGATGGCTTCTGATATTCAACCTTGACTTTCGAACAAGTCAAACATTTACTAACGTACTTAGCAATATCAACTTTCATATCAGGCCACCAATACAGTGCCTTCAAGTCATGATACATCTTGTCTGATCCCGGATGGACTGAATATCTGGACTTGTGTTCTTCATCCATCACGAGTTCCCTTAAACCTCCATACAAAGGTATCCACAGTCGATCAATGAAATAACGAATTCCATCAGACTTGACATCCAACTGTGTTTCCATTCCTCGTAAAGATTCCTGTACCAAGTTTTCCGTTTTCAAGGCCTCGAGTTGAGCACTGCGTATCTTGTTAGGTAAGTCAGTATGTATCGTCATCACAAGTGCGCGAACTCGTCTTGTTCCTGTTGTGTCTTTTCTGCTCAGAGCGTCAGCTACTACATTAGCTTTTCCCGGGTGATACTTAATCGCGCATTCGTAATCGTTCAACAACTCAACCCATCGTCGTTGTCTCATATTAAGCTCCTTCTGATCAAAGATATGTTGCAAGCTCTTATGATCAGTGTAAATAGTACACTTAGTTCCATACAAGTAATGCCTCCAAATCTTCAAAGTAAAAACCACTGCTCCTAACTCCAAGTCGTGAGTAGTGTAATTCTTTTCGTGTGTTCGTAGTTGTCTGGAAGCATAAGCAATCACTTTATCACGTTGCATCAACACACATCCCAAACCCTGTGCAGATGCATCACAATACACCACGAAGTCTTCCGTCCCTTCCGGTAAGGACAGAATCGGTGCACTGCAGAGTTTCTGTTTCAATAACTGGAATGCAGCTTCCTGTTTATCTGTCCAGTTATACTTTGTCCCCTTATGCGTAAGAGCTGTAAGTGGTTGAGCGATCTTTGAGAAACCTTCAATGAATCGTCGATAATAACCCGCCAAACCAAGGAATTGTCGTACCTCGGTAGGGGTCTTTGGTGCTTCCCAATTCTTAATCGCTTCAATCTTCGCTGGATCAACATGTATACCCTTTTCATTAACTATATGCCCCAAGAATTGTACTTCTCGCATCCAGAAATCACATTTCGAGAACTTAGCGTACAATTGTTCCTGTTTCAGTAATTCCAATAATAATCGAAGATGTTCAGCGTGTTCCTCCTCAGATTGTGAATAGATGAGAATGTCATCAATGAAAACAATGACAAATTTATCCAGATAAGGTTTACAAACACGATTCATGAGATCCATGAATACAGCTGGAGCGTTTGTCAACCCAAATGGCATGACCAAGAACTCATAATGGCCATAACGTATCCTGAATGCTGTCTTTGGAATATCCTCCTCCTGGACTCTTAGTTGATGATAACCAGATCTGAGATCAATCTTCGAGTAGTAACTCGAACCTTGCAACTGATCGAACAGATCGTCAATCCTGGGTAACGGATACCGGTTCTTGATAGTGACTTTGTTCAGTTCCCGGTAATCGATGCACATACGGAAAGTCCCGTCCTTCCTCTTGACAAACAAAACTGGAGCTCCCCACGGTGAAAAACTAGGTCGTATGAAACCCTTATCCAACAACTCTTGCAATTGTGTGGATAACTCTTGCATCTCTGACGGTGCAAGTCGATAAGGCGCTCTTGCTATCGGTGCTGCATCTGGTGTAAGGTCGATTCGGAATTCCACCTACCTGATAGGCGGTAATCCCGGCAAGTCTTCTGGAAATACCTCCGGAAATTCACAAACTACTGGTATATCTTCAATTTTCTTTTCAGCTACCGGCTTTTCAGTTATAAGTGCTATAACTGCCGTATGACCTTTACGCAGACATTTGTTTGCTTTCATACAAGATATGAGACGCAATGGTGTACTGCTCTTCTCGCCTTGTACATATAATGTCTCTCCCTGCGAAAGAGGTATACAAACAATCTTTTCATGGCATACGATTTCAGCCTGGTGTTTGGATAACCAGTCCATGCCAATGACTACATCAAAACTTCCTAAGGCAATAGGCATAAGATCAATTTCCAATGTCTGACCCATCAAATCAAGCATACATCCCTTAAAGATTTGTTCAACTACTATTAACTTACCATCAGCTAATTCCACAGTGTATGGATTATCTAAGGTAGTGGGACTAACATTTAGCAACTTAGCAAGAGAACTAGATACAAAACTCCGATCGGCACCAGTGTCAAATAACATAGAGGCATAGTGATTATTTAAGAGGAACGTACCCGTAACAATGTTGGGATCCTCCCGTGCTTGACGTCCTCCAATCACAAACGCCCTGCCCCTAGCACCATTGTTGTTGTTGTTATTGTTATTGTTGTTGTTGGTGCCATTACCATTACCGTTGCCATTCCCATTGCCATTGACATTATTGTCCCCGCCTTTCTTGAGTTGTGGGCAATCTTTCTTAAAATGTCCCATCTTGCCACACTCAAAACAACCCTTCTGTGTGTTGTTCTGATTGTTATTCTGGTTGTTGTGATTGTTCTGTAGCTCCCCGCGACAATCCTTAGCCGCATGTCCAATCTTGCCACACCTTTGGCACCTAGCTCTATCACACTGATTACCTGCATGATGATACCCACACCTGTTGCACTTGGGGTGTTTGCCAATATAACCCCCCGATGATGACGATTGCTGACCACTGCTTGAATTATGATAAGACTTGTTTAAGTCTTGCTTCCGGTTTTGCTGATATGATTGTTGGTTGTGACCCTTAGAGTTGTTACCTTCCCACTTTCTTTTATGGTCTCCCACCTTGGTAGCAGATGTTCGTTTAGGCAGAGTCCCCTGTAATACTGCCTGATCAGTAAGCTGATGCGCTAAACGAACAGCTTGTTGAATGGTGGTGGGATTTGCTGAAGTAACCAACCCCTGGATCTGAGGCACTAGTCCTCCAATGTATCTTTCAATCCACTTGCTGGCTGGAGTAGCCATGTGTGGTAGAAGTCTGGCCAACTCATGTGACCGGGTCGTGTACTCTTCAATATTTGACCCCTCCATCTTGAGGTGCCAGTATTCTTCCTCTAATTTTTGCATCTCACTACGAGGACAGTACTCCTCCTGCATTAAAGTTTTGAAGCCATTCCAAGTCAAGGCATTAGCCTCCCCAATCCCAAAGTCTGAACATTTGAGTTCCACCAAGTTAATGCTGGACCCTCCAATGTTCCCGTAGCAAACTTCACCTTGCTCTCGTCAGGGCAGTTGCACATCTCGAACACAGATTCTGCCTTTTCAATCCATCGAAGGAGTCCTATGGCCCCCTCCGACCCTTTGAAGTTGTGTGGTTTACAGTCCAAGAACATCTTGAACGTGCATAACTGTGGGTTAACCAGTCCCCCTGCCGGACCCTGTGGCCCTGTGGTGTGTGTCTGAGCATATTGTGCGATTGCCTCTGCGACTCTGTTATTGATTAGCTCGTTGAGCTCAGCAACTGTCATGTGAACGTTCTCGTTGGCCATTATCTTCCTAATTAAAAGAAATGTTAGAGCATTATCAAAATCCAATGTGACATGTGTAAGCAAACAACAAACACAACATGTAATAAATCAACACAACTGTTGGAAATAAATAATAGCTTTTCAATAGATAGAAATTTTGATTTGAGTACAATACTTTTGAAATCAAAACATAACTTTCCAAACATCTAGTGTAGGAACACAACCCGTTCCTAATAAGTTTAAACAAAACAAGGAAACTCAATCATCCTCAACAGAGGATTCAGGATCAGAATCAACAACTGGTGCTGGTTCCTCCCCTTCTTCCTCTCCATTCTCCTCATCCTCCTCTTCATTGTCTGATGCTACTAAATCCTCCAAGGCTTCTATTCTGCCCTCCAAGAACTCGGCTCGGTTCTCTGAAGCTTCGAGACGACCAATCAAATTAATCATCTCATCCCGCATATCATGAACCAGATGGGCAAGTTCCTCTTGCCTCTCATTAGCATCCCATAGTTCCTGAGAGTGTTGTGCGATCCTATCTTCTGCCTCGTACAAATCCTCGCGCAGTTTGGCGATCTCCTCAGCGTCCGTCCTTTGCCTCTTAGGCTCAGGAGCATCCAATACTGGTGGTGGATGTGTAGAAGGTCCCTCAGCAGGGATCTGCTGAGTGCCCTCCACTGGCTCCTCCTCCGGATCCTCATCCGGGTCCTCATCTGGATCCTCCTCTGGATCCTCGTCTGGATCCTCCTCCGGATCCTCCTCCGGATCTGAGTCATCCCTCTCATATGGTGGAGGAGATGGAATAGGTGGTGGTGGTGATGACGGTGGTGCCGGAACTATCGGTTCCTCGTCCTCAGAATCATCAATGTAAATGTAAGGTACTGATGATGATGCCATGCCTGTTACATAATACCATATGTAAGTGCAGTGCCATGGAATGTGTAAACAAGTCAATTACATAATGTCATATATAATTTCTAAGTAATATGTGTAAACATATGTGTCTAATGTCTAACAGTCATAGTCTAAGTCTACAAATGCAAACCTAATTCGCCATAACCAATGGCTCTGATACCAATCTGTCACACCCCCAATTTTCAACTAACGGAATCATACCGTTGGGAACGTGACAAACCAGGATCTCAGATCATTAGACATAACGAAGACCTCTATATGAATTTCAAAACATACTTTGGTCTTTAAAACATAACATCAGAGTTTTCAAAATTTGCGGAAGCGTTATAAAACCAGTAACAGTTGTAAAATGTAAAATACAATACAAAGTTTTCAAATGTTCAAATTCAAATCACTGAAATGAAATAAATGCATGCGACTCTATCTCCTAGTCCATGCCAGCTCTATTGCGCACCTTAGCGTCCTGAGAAAACATGTAAATCAAGTCAACACAAAGGTTGGTGCATAACACATGTTTTAAGTATTCACAATGTTCAAAACAACAGTTTGAATATCAAGTTGTAGATAACATAATCACACATGCACAGTCATGATAGCTAGTCATATAAACTATTTACATAAGTGGTCGACACCGAAGCTGACGAGTTGCCATGCTATAGCATGTTTTTGCCTTGCCACTATTGTCTAGCACAACAATAGTAATGTGTGTTTGGTCAGTCAAACACCTGCGTAGATCCCATCTACCAGGTGAGGTTTGTCAAACCTAATAGATCTATTTCCAACTACCACGCTTTGCGCTACGGCAAACTAACCGGTTCGAGGTGTGTAAGGACTTTCAAATTGCTATGTTGTCACATAATGTAAACAGCTAACTCATGCAAGTGATATGTATCTAAAAAGAGTTTGATTTACATGTTTTCTCAGGACGCTAAGGTGCGCAATAGAGCTGGCATGGACTAGGAGATAGAGTCGCATGCATTTATTTCATTTCAGTGATTTGAATTTGAACATTTGAAAACTTTGTATTGTATTTTACATTTTACAACTGTTACTGGTTTTATAACGCTTCCGCAAATTTTGAAAACTCTGATGTTATGTTTTAAAGACCAAAGTATGTTTTGAAATTCATATAGAGGTCTTCGTTATGTCTAATGATCTGAGATCCTGGTTTGTCACGTTCCCAACGGTATGATTCCGTTAGTTGAAAATTGGGGGTGTGACAGTTTAAGTTGTCAATATTAATCATAATAAACACAAGCCTAGGTCTAGAATCTAAATGCATGCAGAGTCTCTCGTGCATCACCAAGTGCGTCCTAGCTCGTGATCATTAGTTGCCTGAGAATACATGCGAAAACATGTCAACATAAAGTTGGTGAGTTCACAGGTTTAAGTAATAGAAAACAGTAACAGACATATACTGGGTATGTTAAGTTTTGTTGGATCTACGATCCCGAGTGTGTCAGTTCATCCTACCGAAACTCGACTGTTCCTTTGTCTCTCTGGGTCATTGCTGAACCCAGCATCAACATCGATATTACACTCGTCGTGACCTCCAGTCATAATTGTTGGCGAGTGGGCTAGTCAAACCCAGTAGTACTACGTAATAATGACTCGTTTGTTACACAACTAACGGTAAGGGTAATGAAGACTTTGTTGCAATAATAGTTACACTCGAAAGTAGTTTTACAACATACTAGTCATATATCTAAAAACAGTTTCATAGTATTCTCACCCCAAGAGTTTAACAAACAGTTAAGTTTAAAAATGCGGCTGTAAACTCACCTGAGTTTAGTAGTACGGTTGTTCTCATGAACGTTTGTAGTGCGCCCTTGGCGGTTACCTATATCACATAGGTGTTATGAGTTTATGTTCACATTCGTGTTGGTCTCACTAGACCGTGTTCGTGTCCAAACACTCCAAGTTGTTACGTTGGTCATGTTGACCGTGTTTGACTTAACGATCCGTTGGTGACGTGTTTAGTTTAAGTGATTGTTTAACGCGTTCTTAGTGTCGAGTGATGTGTGTGAGCACGTAAATTGTATTCATGGTATAACTTACAATTCATAGTAAGTTTCCATTTTAAGAAAGTTTCGTTGTTAAGCAGGTTCACATAGAGTTCACTTTCCATTTACTCTAACATGCATAATTAGCCTATATGATCATGTTATCACATAACATTCAATCACACATAGTCAAATAGTCACGTTTCTAGTTTAAAAGTTTCTATTTATAGTAAGTTGTAATAATATGCATATTTCACCAAACTAATGAATCAAGCTCATCAAATATCCATATCCTAATTTCAAATAAACATTTAAACATGCTTGTTATGACTAACGTATCGTTATTCACCTATTTCTTTGAATAAAGTTAGTATTTATAGTAACCTATGTTAAATCCTTATTTTTAATTATTCTATTACATCAATAACACTTAACATCATCATATTAGTTCCAAATCATCATTCAAACCAACTAATCATGTCAAGTTCATTATTCATTAAACTTTTGTAACTTAAAAGTTACTATTTTTAGTAATAATGATGCAAATAAAATTTTATAACACCTTCAACTAATCAAATGTATTTAAAATCATCATATAGATCATAAATATTGATCCTAAGCACATGCATATGACCATTTCATCATTTATCAATATTTTGTCACATCAAAGTTACTAAAAATGGCAATATTTGCAAATAACCATTTCTTGACTAAAACAACTATGCCTAATCATGTAAAACATCCCAAACATCATTCATAAGCATATATTCATATCCAAAATCATCTAAATCCATCTGGATCATACATGCATGCAACTAAACATAACCATTTCTTGATAAAATCAACAAATACCCATCAAATCTCATGAACATCATCATGGATCATCCTCAAAACATCAAATCAGTAGCACAAATCATAAATCACAGATCTAAACATGCCAAAATTCGTGCATGTTTCATTAGATGACTTGCATGTGGGTGTTTTGATGTGCATGTGTGTGTATATGTGTTAAAGGTGCAAAATAATCAAGTGGTTACCTTCTCAAGATCCAAGAAATACAAAGATGATGATTAATCAGCTTCTAAAGCTCCTGAAACTCCTTTCTAGCAGTGTTAATGAGGATGGTGGTCTTCTCCTAGCTTCCTTCAAGCTCCAAGTGCTTGATTCCTTCAAACTTGAGCTCTCAAAGGTTCAAAAATGGCTTCCACAAGTGTTTTGAGTGTTCCAGAGGGATTTACTGGTGATTCAGGGTGTTCTAATCGAGTTGATGGCGTCTAGAACCGGATATAATGAGTGGGTATAGGATAGCAATCATTTTTGAGGTGTTCAAGAAGATTTTGCGATTCTGGTCTGCCAGGCGTACTGCCTAGCGAGCTCAAGTGAGTTCTGGCGTAACGCCTAGATTAAAATAATCAGATTGGTGTCTAGTTTATCCGCGTGCACCGCCTGGTGTCGTCGTGGCTCCCCGGGCGTAGCGCCTAGTCTGTAGCGTACCGCCTAGGCCCAAATCTTGGCCCTAGCCATACCGCCTGGTGGTCTGATCGAGCCCAATTGGCCCAGTTATGTTGTTTAAGCTTGTTTTTCGCGTATTTCACGTTTACGATCATAGTTTTGAGACTTATGGACGTTGTTTAACTTGTTTCTGGTTCCATAAAGCTTATTATTGTTGAATTCATTTGTGGTTCGTTTATTTCACCAACGTTCGTTAATCAAGACACATGTGTGCGTTTTCCGATAATTCCTTGAATTATCATTTCGTTGTGTGCGTTTGGAGTGTTGTGCCATGTTCCACACAAAATTAATTAATTCTAGTGACACATAAGTAATAATAATATAAATTATTATTAAAATAAATAGGAATGTTGACCTGGAAAATACGAGGTGTCACAAGATCAAAGAGGCTCAAACAGAAACTTTAAAAGAATAAAACTGGAAACGAGACAGAATAAGAGGGCAAGCACATAACCTTGACGAAGACAAAAATGGATTAAAGACTAGATGGGGTCGAATGTGGATACCTCACGCTTGCTCACTTAAGTCTGTATTGTTAGAAGAAACTCACAAATCAAAATACTCAATTCATCCAGGGGCTACTAAAATGTATCGTGACCTTCGGGTTAATTACTGGTGGTCGGGTATCAAGCAAGATATTGTTAAATATGTTCAAAAGTGTTTGACATGTATGCAAGTGAAATCAGAGCACCAAAACCCATATGGTAAACTGCAACCATTGGAAATTCCATTGTGGAAGTGAAAACATATCACGATGGACCTAATTACTAAACTTCCTAAAACTAGGAAAGGATTTGATGTTATTTGGGTCATCGTTGATAGATTAACTAAGAGTGCTCATTTCTCGACTACTCGTGAATCCTATTCTTCAGATAAAATGGCGGAGATATATGCAAAAGAAATATTATCTCGGCATGGTGTGCCGGTGACTATTATATCTGATCGAGATACTCAATTTACTTCTCGTTTTTTGAAGAACTTTCAGGAAGAATTAGGTACAAAACTATTGTTGAGCACGGCGTATCATCCTCAAACTAGTGGTCAAAGTGAAAGGACCATCCAGACTCTTGAGGATATGTTACAAGCATGTATAATTGATTTTGGTGGTAGTTGGGATGATTATCTAGCTTTAGCAGAGTTATCGTATAACAATAGCTATCCTTCCAGTATTGGAATGCCTCCTTATTAAATGCTTTATGGAAGGAAATGTCGGACTCATGTTTGTTGGAGAGAAGTGGGGCAACGAGAACTAGCACAAAAAAGGTAGTTAAAGCTACGAATGATCAAATAGTTCAAATTCAAGCTCGTTTAAAGGCGGCATAGGACCGTCAAAAATCATATGTTGATAAACGTAGCAGGCCTATTGAATTTCAGGTCAGGGACTTGGTGTTACTAAAAGTTTCACCGTGGAAGGGTGTCATACGTTTTCGTAAACGAGGAAAGTTGAGTCTACGATTTATTGGACCCTGTAAAATCAAAGCTCATGTGGGCAATGTTGCTTATCATTTAGAGCTACCAGAAGAGTTGAAGCTAATTCATAACACTTTTCATGTTTCATATTTACTAAAGTGTGTAGCTAATGAATCCACATACGTTCCATTAGGAGTGTCACACCCCGAACCGGCGGGCTGGATCGACTTTCCCGCCGGGCGGAAGGTTCCCGGGGCGTGATATCGTTGTGAAGGTTCCAGTGGTGGTTGTTGATTGAGCATAGGAGCTTGAGTGGTAGCAGCAAAATTTCTGGCTACCTTTTGTTTCTTAGCCGGACGTTTATCCGACTTCTTTGAAGTTCCAGCTTTGGCTGTGTCAGCCTCTTTCTTGAAGTACCCGAAAGCAACCATCATATCTGTCAAAGATGCTGACAGAGTAACAGCCAGTTCCATGGTAGTAGGGTGGGCAGAAATCACATGCCCCTGAATGCATGACGGTAGTCCCTCGACATACCGTTCGATTCTCTTCTCCAGTGTTGGCACCACATCTGGTGCCAATGTAGCAAGCTCATGAAATCGGGTAGTGTAGGCCAGATGCCCAGAGCCAACCATGACTAAGTTGAGCAGTTCAGTCTCAACCTTCTTCAGTTCATTTCTTGGGCAAAACTCTGCCCGCAGTATAGCTTTGAAGTCATCCCAAGGCATAGCCTGGGCCTCATCCCGGCCTCTGATCTGAACTTTAGTGTTCCACCAAGTTAACGCTCTCTTGTGAAGTGAACCCGTAGCATACTTGACCTTGTTTTGCTCAGGACAGCCACTGATGTCGAGAGTAGTCTCCATCTTCTCGATCCACTGGATCAATCTGACGGCTCCTTCACTGCCACTAAAGCTAGGTGGCTTGCAACCTACAAAGTTTTTGTAGGCATAGTCCTGTTGCTGGCGGGTGTTGCCACTGCCCTCTCCAGATGAGTTGGCAACGTTGTTGCTGTTGTTGTTGTTTATCCGGTTCATCATCTCCGGGATCACATCCCTCAGTTGACTGGTCAGTAGTGTGGCCAGTGCTATCGTTGCCGGATCCAACTGATGAACTGGTGGAGGTGGAGGAGGAGGAGGTGGAGGCGGTGGTGTAGGAGAGTCAGTAGGTGAAGGTGTAGAAGAGTGTGGTGCAAAATCTTCAGGTGATGGAGGCAGTAAAGCAGGTGGTGGTCTTCGCTGTGGCATTCTGATCATAACCGAAAGAAAATCTGTTAGTGCAGTGATCAGATGCAGAAGACACATGCAAATAAACTCCTATGTCACATGATTTCTACATGAGGGTCCCTAGGTTATAGTCTAGGCCAAACCATTTAAGTAATATGACCTATATTTCTCTATAACCATGGCTCTGATACCAATCTGTCACACCCTGAGCTGGCGGGCTGGATCGACTTTCCCGCCGGACGGAAGGTTCCCGGGGCGTGATATCGTTGTGATAATCAAATGATCAGATTGTTTACATAGCACATGATAAATAAATGAGAAATGCTAACACATCAATGATATAGAATTACAAGATTAAATTACAATGTATCGTTCATAATTTAACCAAGTAAATCCATCAAAAGAATCAATGAAACTATATCTTGTATCTGTACAAGATATACAAAAGATGATTCATTGTTTTTGTCATCAAAAGCATGCAATACAAAATGAAGCTAGGTCTTCTAAAAGTACACTAGCTTAATCCGTGCATCTAAGTAGCTACATATGTTCATCACCTGAGAAAAACATGCATTTAAACAAAGTCAACACTAGGTTGGTGAGTTCATAAGTATGTTAGTTGAAAACCTTGATTCATTCACATGCACAACCACATTGTTAATCTTGTTACTTGTATGTTGTTTGTTTCACATGTTTCCCCCAATGGCTTCTCCCTAGTTGTATGTACAAGTGATGTGACACCCGATCAAGCATGCTTATGTATAGGGCATACGAAAGGGTCAAGCCCAGACGCCATCCCACCACATGCTCAAACAAGTTTCACACTACTTGCAATACAACTATGGATTTCCATTTCCCATTTCACCTGTTCATCTCAATTGTTGATCACATGTTATCTCATGTGTTGAATAATATAGTAAAGAGTTGTTGTCATCAAACCGAAGTATTGATAACACTTATATGTATTATGGATATTAGATTTGTTCAATCTGTTCCTTATATTGTTCTGAGTCTTGTAGGTTAACTGTTGATACACTTTTAATCAATAAGAGTGTTTATTAACCATTTGTAATGTATTCTCAATGCAACGTATAGAGCCTAAAAGGAATCCATTGTGATCCTCACGTAATCAGACTACAATGCATCCGATTTACCTCTATCCCGCCGTGTGTTCTCAATGTAGTTAACAAAGTTGAATAAGAACATGTCTTATTACGTTATGTCACCGATGTGAGAATGATATTGTTATCATGAAGATACGTTGTCATGATTATCATTCTAAATGATCCATATGTTCACCATGTTGCCATTAATCCATGATAAGAACTAGTCTTGCCACCCTTAATCCGCTCAGGTGGTATATTGATAAATGCGTTCATACTATCGCATAGTATGTTTTTAGGTTGTAAACTAAGCGTTATAAGTACTTGACTTATCACCCTTAGTTAAATTAAAATGTTGAATGATATTTAGAAAATGTATTATCTTCTGATCATTCATGTGTTTTGTTGTGTCATCATGTTTCTCTGTAATTGTTCTCAATGTTTGTTTATGTATGAATTATCCCATTGATTACTCATTGTAAGAATAACTAGGTGTTTTAAGATAAAATCTTACAACTATATTATTCTAATGTGTTGATGAATTTCGAAGATATATTATCATATTCATCTGATTTTCCCTGTCATATCATGATCATACAAGCATGCATACAATGATAAGCGATAATAAACAAGTTAGTATTATCTAAAATCAATGTTATAGCATTATGTTAAGCAAAAATTTAAATAAATAAAAGTAAGCATGTTTCTCAGCCCCGAGAGTTTAAAATCAGTTAAGATTAAAGTAAAAGGGGCATATGAACTCACCTTGTTGTTGTAGTGGTTGACTTAGCTTAAATGAAGAAATGCACGCGCTCTTTGTTGTTCTTGTTGTGTTTTCACAATCCTGTATTGATTTCACATTGTATTTGACTCATAAGTATTCATTATTATAATTTGTGTGCGTGTGTGTGTTAGCCTTAAAAATGGGCTAACACTTGTGGTCTCAGTCCTCATTCGGCCCTTAAGTCGTGTGTTTAGGCTTGGTTCCCTAACATGTGTCTTAAATATCCACTTGTTGTAATTAATTCTATAAAATAGTTGTTAAAAGTTGTGTCAAAATGTTAATGACTTGGTTGCCACCTTTGTAGTAAATATGTAGTTATTAATCCACTCTCATGTTTGTTGTATGGGCCTTTGTATTAAAATTGGGCCGAGACACAAAGACTATGGGCCAAGACATGCCACATGGGCCGAATGCAGTAACATGGGCCGGTTATGCTTCTTGTTTGGTCGGAGGTGTGTGCGGTCCAACCAAAAAAGCTCTCATGGATCTGTTGGGCCTATGACCCCAATGGCCAAATAACTGGGCTTCCCACCCCCGTGGGCCGAATTAGTGAGTCTTAGGCCCAATTGATTATATGATTGATTATGTGGGCCGAAACAAAAGAAATGGGCCAAGGATCCCTTAGGCTACAACAGAATGCGGTTGGGCCGATTGATGGGGTTGGGCTGTTGAACGTCTCGGCTAGAGAGAAGGATATGTTCGGCCTAATGAGGTTCGTAGCCCAGGTTTCGCAAGGGTTCGGCTCACATATGCTTAAGTATAGGTTCGGCCAGGAGATAATGTATAAAGGGTTTAGCTAGTAGGTTCGTCGGTCATGCACACCCCATCGAAGCAGCTAGGTTCGGTGACCTCAAATGGTTCGTGAATCTGGGTTCGTGGTCAGTACAATGGTTCGATGAGGGCATGAGGGTTCGGGAACCATAGGTTCACTGCCAAGAATGGTTCGGTGAACAACATGGTTCGGCAACTAGGGTTGCATGGCTGAGAAAGGTTCGTCTGATATAAGCATAGGTTCGTTTCAACATCCTGAGTTCGAAGGTTCGTGAGATGATGGTGTGCACTCAAGGTTCGGCCAAGTCCTTAGCATCAAGAAGGTTCGGCTGCTAACATGCAAGCAAGGTTCGTAGCTAGGACTGGGGTGTACAGGTTCAGCTGATGGTGGTACCCGCTGCAGTAGGTTCGGCGGCCCAAGGGTTCGACCAACAACTCACGAACCCTGGCTCACAAGCACCATCTTCCTCGAATCCAGCAGCTACGTAGCACCCCACCCTTCTATCGGTTGGTTATAATCCTTTTTTATGTCCGGTTCATGGTCTAGGTTGAGCGAGCTATGTTTTTAGTCCGGATATGTGTTGGGTAGAGTGGAAGGGTGAGAAAACCCTATTTTCTCAGATCTTTCAAGCATCATACCTCGATTTTGGCCGGTGAATACTTCAGATCCTTTGTACTTCTAGGTAGAGGAGATCAAGAGCTACGCGTGGACAACAAGAACACCCAAATCCCTCAAGAAACGAGTGAGATACATGGATTTGAAGGTGTTTTTCTAGAGAGAGGAAGAAGGTTCGTGAGTGGGTTTTAGAGAGAGAAATGGCTGATGAAATTATGAGAAAAATGCTTCATTTGCTGTTTTTATACCCTCATGGTATTCGGGTTCGTTTCGGTTGCTCCGTTCGCGTTTTCGTTGCGTTTCCGGAAATTTTACGCATAATTTGTTTGTTTTAAATAAAAGAATGATTCTAATTATTTTTAATGAGTTTCAAAATTGTAAAACATTAAATATTTTATTTTATTAATTTACTTGTCGTTCGTGTCGTGTTGCGTATTCGTTCGAATCGTCACCCGAACGAACACGACAATGGTTTTGCTTTCCGACTTTTGTTTTCTACTTTTCAGTCATCATTTCAGAACGTTAAACTTACAGATATGTTTGTGTGAATCGTCACCCACGCAAACACACTGTCAGTTCGTTATTCTGAAACGACACTGCAATATTGTTTTAAATTGTATTTCCTCACTGTTGGACTCAACTAAACACCATGTTATCACAATTTTTCACACTGGTTTGTCGGCCATCTGATTCCTGTTATCTATGGATATCAGATCGCAACCGATTTGTTTTTGTTATTCACATGAACATTGTTGTTTCTCTTGATTAGTTGTGTTAACTATACTTAGGTTTTCACCTAAACACTAACAACTATTGTTTATAATGAGTTTTGTACTTACGGCATTTAAGTTTACACAAAAATACGTACAACTGTTTCTTGTATTTTGAATTCTGTTAATACAAGTAATGTTCACAAACATGTATTTACACATAATAACTGTTGAAAGTACACACACCGTACGGACTTGCCGGCTGGTCAGGTACTAGTTGTCACAAGGAGACATTGAAGTAGATGAGAATCTTAATTATATAGAAAAGCCGATTGAAATTCTTGATCATAAAGTGAAGCTGCTTCGTAACAAAACCATAGATCAAGTAAAAGTAAGGTGGAAGCACAGGATAGGATCAGAATATACTTGGGAATCGGCAGATGAGATGAAGAAAGCCTACCCTTACATTTTTGCTTAATGTAGCGATTTCGAGGACGAAACCCTAAATAAGTATGGTAGATTTGTAACATCTCAATTTTAAAACTTTATAAATTAAAGTTTTATAAAAAAATGGCAAAGTTAAATAAATAGATCAGATATATATATATATATATATTGATGTAAACGTGGATTCATGAATCATCAACAAAAAATAAATAAATAAAATAAATAAATAAAATAAATAAATACATGGTAGATATGTATTGGAAATGTGTGGTGGATATTGAACTTCTAGAAACAACATTCAAAAAGAAAAAAATAAGAATAGAAAGAAGAAGTAGAGTCGACAGAAGCAAGGAGAAGAAAAAAAACAACAAAGAAAAAAATAAGAAGAACAAGCAGAGAGACGCGAAATCGAGCAACGATCCATGATTCTGTGCTTAGATCGCGAGACTAGGTCGTGAAACACATGAGGAAAATGAGATTTCCATCGAGAGGATAATCAAGTAGGATCCTTTGCAGATAGAGCTAAGTGATCTAACTGGATTACTATATGAGAAATGATGTAAACATAATTCGATGCAGATTCATGTGTTTTAATGGTGGGTTAGAGTTGTTATGGTGGTTTTACTAATAATGATTGAACAAGATTAATGTATAGATATAGTAGAATACACGTGAATTGTATATATGGTGGATTCATAGTAGTTTATAAAATATATGGTGGATTCATAGTAGTTTATAAAATATATGATGGATTCATAGTAGTTTATAAAATATATGGTGGTTAAATAGAGAATACACCTCTATTATGGTGGTGGAAATTTATTTTCCTTATAGTGGCAAAATGAAAGATTTGTACCTTCATTATAGTGGAAAAATGTAAGATTTATATCTTACTTATGGTGGTAGTAATCCTATTATAGGGTGGTTATGTAAGAGATAATTTCTCTTACTATATGGTGGATGGTAGATAGTGGACTCTGACTAATGTCAGTTTAAACAAAACGGTGGCAAGTATTAATTAACGTGTGTGGTGATAACTATTCTTTTGTACAAATATGGTGGCATTAATTACTTACTTAGCGTTTTGCTAATTTAAAATGTTGGGTGACAATTGTAGGTAAATCTTCAATGCAATAAGGAATGGAACAAGTCTCGGATCGGTTATCTAATATGTTGCATGACCCGTTATTAAATGGTGTTGGTGAAACTTAAATTTTATAATAAGTGTGGTATCGTTTTGGGTTTCTGTTGGTAAATAGTTATAACGAGTCGGAGTTTTTTATAGTGTTGTTGTCAAATAGTACTAGTTACTATGACATGAATTAGTTATGGTGGTAATAATTGGTTATTGTGTGAATTATTGGTTTTGAACAAGTTTATTTCGTAAGGAAATAGATGTTTTTTAGAATGGGTCATGCAGAAATTTTGAAAAATCTTGGACCACGGTGAAAGACCTCACATTTTTAACTATTTCAACACCTCATAAATTCTATTTATGATTCCATATTTCAATTTCAATAATCACCTCAATTCACCAATTTTATACAATTTCAAATGTTACAAATCATCATTTTTATCATTTAAGCTTTAACCAACAACTATTTTAAGAATCCTAGTTCATATTCCACATGTACCATGAAGACTCAATTAAAATAAATCTACACCAAACTCTATGAAATGATCAAAAGGTTGTTCAAAGTTGATATTATGATGATTAACAATATATAACACTATCCAAACTCCAAATTTTAGATTTAACCCATACTACTCACCCTCATAAAAGACCCAGAAATTTCATCACCAAAATTAACAAAATTACTTACCTAGATGTAGTATAATGCAAGGAGAATCCAAATATTTGCTTGCATGAGAGATTAGACCAAGAATCAAGCATCAATTTGATCGATCTCTCTTGGCTCTTCTCCGTCTCTCATCGCCACGCACACAACACACACATGAAATGTGTATTTTGACTTAGTCAAATTCTTATTCTCCTTTCTTATAAACTTTGCTCATTTGGCAATTTTAGTCCCTCAAACTTTTTAATTAGTTAGCTTATTTAACCAACCTAATCCAGTTAGTTACTAGTTAACTCTAACACCCTGAAAGTTATTTAAAACACTCATCAATTAAAATATAACCCTAATTACCCACCAATTATATCATATTATAATATTCTTTTAAAATGGGACGTTACAAATTTTCCCCACCTTACAAAGGTTTCGTCCCTAAAATCAAATGTAGAGATAATACCCTCTCCTTCATCCCTCAAAGTATCACGTGGCATCAGATCCTTATCAATTCTTTCATTGAATCTTCACTTGGTTCACCTGATAAGTACATCAACTTATTTGTGTAATTTAGCTTGACACTAACTTAAAAGTCTTACAATATCACACAAGCTAATTCATCATAAACCACCTTCTCAAATACACACATGAAGCGTGTTATAAATACCTCACAATTCCTTCGATAGCTGAAGGCGATAAACTACCTTTCAAATTCGAGCTCTAATTATAAGAGGCTCAACAAAGCGTGGGCTTACTTTCCCTCGCTTACAAGAACAAATCGCATCCTTCCATGGAGAAACTTTCAATAAACAAAGTCTCACACTTGGAATTTGATTTTTCTTCTACGCATATACTCATACGATTTCTGAAGGTCTCCTTCAAATAATTTAGGATTTAATCTATCCATTCATTCATCATTAAACACTTACTTAACTACATGTTCTTCAAGACCTCCCGCTTATATACTCTGATAAGATACATATTTATTGTTGGATGATCACCCTTATAGTTGTGCAAACCTTAAAAACCTTTAAAATATCTCATATCCTTTCCATATATTTTTTTTCAATATTGCTTAGCAAGAAAGTGTTAAAAATATGGTTTGTATTCCTCATATCTCAAAAACACAATAAAATTATTATGGATATGTTGTTGTATAATAGAAGTTAGACATCCATTTATGGTTATAAACTTATAATATACTACTATAGTAGAAAAAAATCTTATAAACTTGATAGCCAAAAATAACATGCCAAATGTGAAATTCCATCTACTTGAAACATCAATCAATAACTTTCTGTCATGCACATTAGAAAATGCTTGGCAGATTGTCTCCTAATATATCTAATATAATAAATCAAAATAATCTGGTACACGTATCATCTTGTGATGCAATATTTTCCCGCCCAATTTTTATCCAATCTTAAGTAAGGTAATAGTATCAATTCTCTATAATTGATTCTTTCTTTTAATTCTATCAATGATTTTCCTTTTTTATCGTCAATTCAAATTAATGATTATGTGTTTTGTTTTAATTTTGAAAGTTCAATTTATATTTCATTTTGTAACTACAACGATATTCACCCTTTTTTTCTAGGGCTATCATTTTATTCTTCAATACAAGAATTGCAGCGCTTCCTCTTTTATTTTATTTTTTTGGTTGGTAGTCTGTAGTTTTTATTAGGTTTAATATGTGTTCTTTCGATTGTTCATGTACATGTTTATGATGTTCAATTTGATTATGTGAATTCGGCTTAATATTGTTTTAATTGAGAATTTAAGGTGTTCATCCTTCTCTAGGTTGTATATTCGTGGTTATGTGCGTTATATTTAGTGTCTATATATCTATCTATTTTGTTAAATAAAAGTTTTAGGTACACATGACATGTTTCTATGGCACCTCAACCTTGATTTCATGCATCTCTCCTATTAACTACATCTCATATTAAATAATAGTATTAAATATTAAATAATCTTTTTACACATTTTTAAACTAAAAAAGATTTTAATACTTTAAAATATATTAATATTAAGAAACACAGTTTTTTTTAAAAAAATTATTATAGATTACAAAATTTTGAGAAGGATATATTTAAAACACGATGAATAAAGAAAAACAAGCTATAAAAAATTAGTATTTAAAAAAATAATATTGTTATTTTTATACTTAAAATCATTTGAAATTGTACTCGTATTTTATATTAAAAATGATTTTATATTTTCTAAATTTTCATTGACAACTGTTGGTTATATTTCTTTATTCAACCCGTGTAATACACGGAATACTAATATAGTGATTTATATATAACAGGGATTGGATTTACTAAAAAGAGATTTTTGCCTAAATAAAGTAAAAAACAATAAAAATTTGACATGTGTCATCATAAAAACAAAAATATGGTACATAAAACAAAAGCTAGTACAAAAAATTCAGTACAAAACAAATAAAATGTAGTACAAAAAAGAAAAATATAGTATAAAAACACAAAAATTCAGTACAAAAAAATATAGAACAAATCTAGTAAGAAAATAAAAATATATTACAAAAAATAAGATTTTATATCTAAATTATGATGACACATGTTAAAATCTTATTAGTTCTCACTCTTTTTAGATAAACTTTTTTTACTTGATCTTTCTCCGTATATTACCTATGTTTGACTTCATGAACTTCTTCAATTCATTGTAGAAGTGTTCGTTTTCAACGTATTCACTGCACAATCTTTGTATGAGGCAGTATCCATGTAGATGGAGTTAATTCCCCCACTACATAAGAAATTTGTAAATGTCATTTACAGTATACATTGTTTATTTTGTACATATCATTGTGTCTATATTCTTTTGTACACAAACATTTAACACGTTTAAGAAAGACACAATGACGATAATTAAATACAATGAGTTGAAAAAAATTCATTTTTTATATCAATATTATACTCATTTTAAAGTTAAAAATGCTCGTTTTTATGATATATTTAAAAAAACTAATATTGTATGTACAAGTTATGAACGTTTAAAAAATGTGTGAGTAAGTGATTATGACTAAATTACTCTATAACAATTTCTCTATCTAAAATTTAAAATTTTCCCTCTTAAATTTGATCTATAATCTAATGATTAATAATTATTCTTAAATTTTTTTAGATAAAAAGACTATTTATTTGAATCTAATCCTAAAAAAATATATAGTAAGCAACTAAGAATTTAAAACAAAATCTACAGATAGTGTAATTAATCGGTAATCTAAAATCTATTCATAAAGAACTAGATAGTATAATGTGTTCATAATTAATTCACAGAAATCTATAATGTGTTCATATTCAATTAATAGAAAAACAGATAGTAGAATGAGTTCATATGTGACAGATAACCATCGTCTAAAATCCAAATTATCATTGGTTTATATTCAATTCACAATGATTAATCATCCCACATTTATAAACATATAAACTCACCCCAAAAAAGTGTTTTTTGGAAGGCAATGCTTCACGTGTGTTGTCTTAACCGGATCCACTGGAAACATGCCCAAACCCTGTATTCGTAGAATACGAAAACCTGGCCTTCCATCGAAAAAACCTGGGATAAATCTCTGGATCCTCGTATGAGATAAATGTCCTTCAACTTGATCCCAACGAGAGTAGAACCCACAACCTTTACAATGAAAAACTAAAGCTCTACCAGTAGGCTAAACAATGATATGATTGACCTCAATCAGAACGATTATGGCTAGTTAATATTAACAATTGTCCAAAAAAGTCGAAACAATTACAAACTCACACATATTCTGATATTCATGAATAGTACCTTGAATATTGAGCAGCTGATGATGGCCGCCTAGAGTGATTGCCAGCCATGATGATCTATAAAGCTTGGTTTGATGATCGATTAGTGGATGATAATAAACGATCGCCTGCTGGTTTTGAACCCCCGGCCAACATGTAACGTTTACGAAATTCGTAATAATCATTTAAATTTAATAAAGCGATTATGACGTCACTGGGATTTTATTATTTTTATTAATTATATTTATTACAAAGTTTAGAAATTATTTACAATTTTATAAAATGAACAAATAAATTTTTCTTATAAATCTTTATAAACTTTATTTCATAACTAAATTAAATAATAACAAGTAACATGTTTTAAAATTTTATAGTATAACACAAAAATAATGTTTTTATAGAAATATAATAAATTTATATTAATTGTGAAGTGTGAAATTTTTTTTTTTTTTACAATTTAAAGCAATGATTTATAAAGATTTAGGGTTAAAAGTGTAAAAACCTGAAAGTTTTATTTAAAGAAAACTTGGGAGGGGCCAAACCTGCAAATAACCCAAACTTTTCCCCCTTCTCTACCCGGTTCAAGCCCATCGACCCGTTTTCCCATCCATTCGACCCATCCTTTCAATCTCACCCAATACAACGTGGTTACAGCTCATAATAATATATTTAGAAACTATTCGAACGCGTTAATCACCCTAAATCGTCAATCTAATCAATTAATATCGTATCAATCAAGAACCATTACCATAATAATCAACAAAAACGCGTTAATGGTATTCGGTCGAGATGTGTATAAAAATCAAATTAAATCGACCAACACAATCCTTTGAACATTGCGAAACCTTCTGTAAACACAAACACAAACACAAGACTCAAAACAATCGCGAATCAGGACCCTGAAGCTTCGGTTTCGTTCGTTTCTGTTCTACAACCAAAACCTACTCAAACGCAATCCAAGGTAGGTGTTTCTTACATCATTCTATTCGTTTTTCCATTACAAACAATAACCCCATGATTCGGAGGTCATTCAGGATTACATTCGAATGAATTTGATAAGAAAAGGGACTAGGGCTCGAATGGTTATAAACTGTATTGGGTTTTCAGAAAAAGTTAATGTTAAATATAATCAGAACCCGATATTCTCGCGGCCTAGTGCCTTAGTTCGACCGGTAAAGGGGCGTGGGTTCTGTTAGAGTGGTCGCGGGTTCGAACCCCTTCAACCGGATTAAAAACCGGTTTTTGCCATTTTTCTAATATTAAACTCATTTTTAAATATTTTAATTATTCAGAAAATATTTTTATAAATAAAATATTAATCTGAAATAAATAATAAAATGTTATATACTTATATTTTGATTATAACTTTTATTATCAATTATTTATTTACTTATTTATTTATTCAACTTATTTAAAATAAATAATATGTAATTACTTATTTTAATTATTTACATAAATAAACAATTTTATAAACTTATAACTTCTTAGATCATTTATCTATTAATTTATTTATTCATTTATTTATTTATTTAGTTATTGAATTATTTATTTATTTATTTATTTATCTAAAACTATTTATCTAAAACTATTTATCTCATTTATTTATTTATTTATTTAATTACAACACATTATCTCATTTATTTAGTTAATTATTTATTTACTTATTTATTTACCTAAAACTATTTATCTCATTTATTTAATTATTTATTTAAATTTCAATTCGTTATCTCATTTATTTAGTTAATTATTTATTACTTATTTAATTATCTAAAACTATTTTATATCGTTTATTTAGTTATTCATTTATTCATTTATTTATTAACAACTCTTTATCTCATTTATTTATTTAATTATTTATTTCTACTCATAAACCTATTCTTATTTATTTACAATAAATGTTATAAACATAATACTTACATATGTTTATACAAAAATTATCAAAAGTCAATTGTTTTAAAACACTATTTAAATTTATAAAAAAAAAAATATTTTAAAGTCAACATTGTAAGTTAGATATTTTATTATTTTCATTTAAATCATAACAAATCAAATGGTGTTTATTCAAAATAAATCGAATCCGTTGACCCATTACAAAACTTGGTTAGATCCATAGAACGACATAGTTTTGTTAAACATATGCCTATTGAACTATTTAGGTGAACATTGAAATTGTGTTGGATATTATTTGGATCATACTTTGACATTTATCAAGGCTATCGAGAACACTAAGGTGAGTCTTCATAGCCCCTCATTTTACTTGTTTTGAATTTTTGGGGTGAAACATGTTATCTTTGACCTTATCTTAACTTCTAACATTTTCATGTGAACTTAGCTAATGACTTTATAGTTTGTGAACTTTATTTAAGGATAGGCATTGATCACACATATTTAGTGACTATGATAGATCTATTGGACTGACCATCCCACCGATGTTTGATTTACCCTTCGGGGGAGGCCCGCGGTGATAGTTTACTTGTTTGAGCATTTTTGTAATGCTAATCATAGGTCAATCATCATTTGTTATCATTTGTTGATCTGCTTTACTTGCTAGTTCATTTTGACTATGATCATTATGCTTAGAGTTCACATATATCATTACCTATATCATTTTTCATTAAACCTTTTGGTTTGAGTGTCAAAACCTATGAAACTCACCAACTCTTTGAGTTGACACTTGATTTTAACATGTTTCAGGTGGAAATGGAAACTAGCATTATTGAGCTTGGATTTAGTTTTATTTAATTTGAACTATGTATTTGGATTTGAATTTGAATTTTGAATGATGTAATAGCTAGGTTTGAATTTATTTGGCTATGTATTGAATACTTGAATTATTATTGCATTGAATGTTTAGTTATGATTATTTACATCTTTATACCCTAAGCTATGGACAATCTACACTTCGTGTCACCCCGATGTTTCCGCCATCGGTCGGGGTGTTACAGATTGGTATCAGAGCCTGGGTTATAGAGAATTAGGTTATTTGAAATAGATGACCTAGACTATAACCATAGGATGCCTTAGTTTGAACTCATAGGTCATGAACTGTTATTTGGACTTTCTAGTTGCCATACTAGGCCATGAACTGTTATTTGAACTCTTAGTTGCTATAATAGGTCATACTTGCTTATGTGACTAATTGTTTGATAAGTCAAATAATTGAACCTAGTTTAGGATACCTTAGTATGCACACACTAGACATTAAGGTTCAAAACTTCTCGACCCTTTTCTTACGACTTGAACGAGGATCGTCATTACTAGGAATGATCTTAGACTTCTAAATCTAATCTTGAATCCCGTCAATAGTCTTTAGGTTCATTCTAATGATTAGGAAACACATACAATCTGGAAGGGGGAATACCTGTACTTTGGGGAGTTCTGTCTAGGAAAGCATTTCGTATAAATCCAAATCAACCGATGGACCTGTTATGCTTTCCTGGGAACCCTTGGAGTGAGTATGAACCTATAGGCTAAAGTATGTCTTTCTGAAAGTTAAGATGAACTTAAACACTTTGATCTGTCAAAAGTATTCCTTTAGGAATACAATCCAAATATTGCTTTGTGATTGAACTTTCATTTGAACTATCTATTTCTTATTTAAACTCTTTGAGTTATATAAATTCTAACTCTCTTCAATTGAACTCTTGTAGAATCATGCCTATTCGTCGTACTCGCAGAAACACCAACAACACCAATGACACCAGCACCAACACAAATAACACCAACAATCTGAACCCTACTATCCAAGAGTTGGCCCAGATCATTTCGCAACAAGTGGCTGTTGTGTTACCCACTTTGGTGACCCAACTAAATCAAGCTGCTAATGTGAACCCAGTTCAAAACAATGGTAATGGTGGGGGTGCAAATCCAACTTGCACTTTCAAACACTTCAATTCATGTAACCCTACTAAGTTTGTTGGCACTGAAGGAGCAACTGGACTTCTTCAATGGTTCGAAAGTATAGAGAGCACATTTATCCATTCGGACTGTCCTGAGAACCTTAAGGTTCGATATGCCACTAGTGTCTTTCAAAAAAGGGCACTGACTTGGTGGAATGGTGAGAAACGAACTAGGGGTTCGGATGCTGCACTTGCTTTGACTTGGACTGAGGTCAAGCAACTTATGACTAACGAATTTTGTCCTCGCAATGAAATGAGGAAGCTTGAAGCTGAGTTTTGGGATCTCAAGCAAGACAGTGGGGAAAACCTTGCTTATACGACCCGTTATCATGAACTTAGTCTACTAGTGCCACACTTGGTCACTCCTTTATCTCGGGCCATTGAAAAGTACATTGGTGGCCTTCCTATGCAAATTCAAGATACTGTCTATGGTAGCAATCCTACCACTCTTGAAGAGGCAATCAGACTTTCTGCAACCTTAACTGATAATCATGTCAAGGATGGTACTTTGACAAGGAAGGGTGCCAAGAAGGTTGAATCCAAGTCAACCACTAATGAACTTTCAAAGGAGGTCAAAACTGAAACCTCAAACTCTTCAAAGTTCAACCATCAAAAGCGAAAGGCCAATAACTTTGCAGTGGTGACCCCTGCTGCACCAGTAAACCAACAAGCCCCAAAGCCAAATACCAAACCATATGTGGGGCCAAATCCGCTCTGCAACACTTGCAGATATCATCACCCCACTACTCAACCTTGCAGAATTTGCTCGAACTGTGGAATGTATGGCCACCTTGCAAACTATTGTCGACATGGGCCACTTGGCCAGCAAGGGCAACAAGTTCAACCAATGAATCAACAACAACTTGCACCCGCAAATCCTGCACAAGCCAATGGAAGGGTATGCTACGAATGTGGCGACCCTAATCACCTTCGAGACCAATGCCCTCGACTTGTGGGAAATAACCAAAGAGTTGCTCGAGCTAGAACTTACCAACTAATGGTCCAAGATGCTCAACCAAATCAAGATGTTGAATGATGTGTTTTTGATCAATGATTGTTATGACATTGTGTTACGTGATTTCAGTGCTAATAAAATTTTGTAGTTTTATAACTTCGAGCTTTTACTTGGTTGAATACAAACTAGATTTGATAGTTCGACATTAGCTATTTTGTATTTGGTTGTATAATGAACTCTAGGAATCACACCTCATTAATGGATCTTGTATCCACCCAGTTGTGTCCCATAACCAGCAAGTAGGGTAAACGTGCAACGCAAATTTCCGTTACGGGTGCACACGAAACGTAAATTTGCAGTACATGTAAATCCTACGAATGCGAGACAAAGGACACAACTGATGAATGATGAAAATTATGAACTATACTTATATGGATAACTGCATGTAAACATCAAAGGTGAAACATTTTTATGTTGTGTTGTATTGTATTGTATTGGTAGGTGATCGGTATGCTTTCAAAGTATTGGTGATGTGGTGGGTTGGCTGCGGTATACCCTATATATAAGCACCACCAATACATTGGGAGTAGAATCGAAAGCTTGACCAATGTTAGGATGGTAGATTTGAATGTTATTACTGAGAAAGCTGATCTTAGTCAAAACTATATGGTTGAAACTACAAACTATACTTATAAGGTGAACTATGTGTGAACATCAAACAAAGGGGAAATATTTTATATTGTGTAGTATTGGTGGACAATTGGTATGCTTTCAATGTATTGGTGGTGTGGTGGGTTGGCTGCGGTATACCCTATATATAAGCACCTACGGTACATTGGGAGTAGAACCGAAAGCTTGATCAATGATAAGATTGTAGATTTAGTGTCATCATCAAGAGAACTAATCTTAGTTAGATCTATAAGTGATTGTTGCATACTAAGACTTGGTGTATATTTTCATATACTAAATCAAAGGTCTTAGTAGTTACTATATCAAGCCAATTTAACATTCGTTAACAATTAAATGAAGACTTTCGAATTCCATGTCCCACATCAAACATCCACATATGAGATTAACATCTCAAATGATTTGATCTCATATGAATAATACAACAATTTGCATACATCTAAACGATAAAAATAATAACATCATAATACATGATCGTATTATATGTCGCACTTTCTATTGATCACAAACAAAGAAACTTCATATTAAGATCCAAAAATCTATCCCACAAGACACGACCTTTAAACTGTACTTTAAAAGAATTGAAGAAATTATGCCTTAAATCCACTTGAAACAGCAACGGTGGGACAAATTGCTTAACAAGTTCGATTACGAGAATCAAATTTTGTAGAGGATGCACTCAAATGTAGGAACTGTATCTAAACTTATAACAATTAAACCTAAAACAACGTACTCATAGTTCAACAAATTTCTTGACCCAAGTCAATTTTGATGATGAAAAGTCTTCTGCCATTCGTCTCTTAATAGCAACCAAAGTTTAATGGTTTGCTTTATCCGCGGGAATCGTGATAATTGTTAACACACGTTCATGAATAAATCACTCAAACCTCATTATTTTATTCACTCTTATACATACAAAAGTATAAGGATCTGCTAGTTTTCTGTTGGTGTTCATTTCGCATCCTGTCTAATCGTGATGCTCGTTTTTGCTGCTCATTTTTGACTTTTTCATGAGTTGGATCCAAACCTTTGAACCCCCACTTAGGACTTGGCAATGCCCGTCTACCTTTTTGCGTGTCCAACCTAAAGAAGTCCCGGGCTAACAAAAAGATCACATGAAAACAAAGTATCCACATATAGTTTCTTCTTAATTTCGGGACGAAATTTCTAAAAGTAGGGGAGACTGTAACGTTTACGAAATTCGTAATAATCATTTAAATTTAATAAAGCGATTATGACGTCACTGGGATTTTATTATTTTTATTAATTATATTTATTACAAAGTTTAGAAATTATTTACAATTTTATAAAATGAACAAATAAATTTTTCTTATAAATCTTTATAAACTTTATTTCATAACTAAATTAAATAATAACAAGTAACATGTTTTAAAATTTTATAGTATAACACAAAAATAATGTTTTTATAGAAATATAATAAATTTATATTAATTGTGAAGTGTGAAATTTTTTTTTTTTTTACAATTTAAAGCAATGATTTATAAAGATTTAGGGTTAAAAGTGTAAAAACCTGAAAGTTTTATTTAAAGAAAACTTGGGAGGGGCCAAACCTGCAAATAACCCAAACTTTTCCCCCTTCTCTACCCGGTTCAAGCCCATCGACCCGTTTTCCCATCCATTCGACCCATCCTTTCAATCTCACCCAATACAACGTGGTTACAGCTCATAATAATATATTTAGAAACTATTCGAACGCGTTAATCACCCTAAATCGTCAATCTAATCAATTAATATCGTATCAATCAAGAACCATTACCATAATAATCAACAAAAACGCGTTAATGGTATTCGGTCGAGATGTGTATAAAAATCAAATTAAATCGACCAACACAATCCTTTGAACATTGCGAAACCTTCTGTAAACACAAACACAAACACAAGACTCAAAACAATCGCGAATCAGGACCCTGAAGCTTCGGTTTCGTTCGTTTCTGTTCTACAACCAAAACCTACTCAAACGCAATCCAAGGTAGGTGTTTCTTACATCATTCTATTCGTTTTTTCCATTACAAACAATAACCCCATGATTCGGAGGTCATTCAGGATTACATTCGAATGAATTTGATAAGAAAAGGGACTAGGGCTCGAATGGTTATAAACTGTATTGGGTTTTCAGAAAAAGTTAATGTTAAATATAATCAGAACCCGATATTCTCGCGGCCTAGTGCCTTAGTTCGACCGGTAAAGGGGCGTGGGTTCTGTTAGAGTGGTCGCGGGTTCGAACCCCTTCAACCGGATTAAAAACCGGTTTTTGCCATTTTTCTAATATTAAACTCATTTTTAAATATTTTAATTATTCAGAAAATATTTTTATAAATAAAATATAATCTGAAATAAATAATAAAATGTTATATACTTATATTTTGATTATAACTTTTATTATCAATTATTTATTTACTTATTTATTTATTCAACTTATTTAAAATAAATTAATATGTAATTACTTATTTTAATTATTTACATAAATAAACAATTTTATAAACTTATAACTTCTTAGATCATTTATCTATTAATTTATTTATTCATTTATTTATTTATTTAGTTATTGAATTATTTATTTATTTATTTATATCTAAAACTATTTATCTAAAACTATTTATCTCATTTATTTATTTATTTATTTAATTACAACACATTATCTCATTTATTTAGTTAATTATTTATTTACTTATTTATTTACCTAAAACTATTTATCTCATTTATTTAATTATTTATTTAAATTTCAATTCGTTATCTCATTTATTTAGTTAATTATTTATTACTTATTTAATTATCTAAAACTATTTTATATCGTTTATTTAGTTATTCATTTATTCATTTATTTATTAACAACTCTTTATCTCATTTATTTATTTAATTATTTATTTCTACTCATAAACCTATTCTTATTTATTTACAATAAATGTTATAAACATAATACTTACATATGTTTATACAAAAATTATCAAAAGTCAATTGTTTTAAAACACTATTTAAATTTATAAAAAAAAAATATTTTAAAGTCAACATTGTAAGTTAGATATTTTATTATTTTCATTTAAATCATAACAAATCAAATGGTGTTTATTCAAAATAAATCGAATCCGTTGACCCATTACAAAACTTGGTTAGATCCATAGAACGACATAGTTTTGTTAAACATATGCCTATTGAACTATTTAGGTGAACATTGAAATTGTGTTGGATATTATTTGGATCATACTTTGACATTTATCAAGGCTATCGAGAACACTAAGGTGAGTCTTCATAGCCCCTCATTTTACTTGTTTTGAATTTTTGGGGTGAAACATGTTATCTTTGACCTTATCTTAACTTCTAAACATTTTCATGTGAACTTAGCTAATGACTTTATAGTTTGTGAACTTTATTTAAGGATAGGCATTGATCACACATATTTAGTGACTATGATAGATCTATTGGACTGACCATCCCACCGATGTTTGATTTACCCTTCGGGGGAGGCCCGCGGTGATAGTTTACTTGTTTGAGCATTTTTGTAATGCTAATCATAGGTCAATCATCATTTGTTATCATTTGTTGATCTGCTTTACTTGCTAGTTCATTTTGACTATGATCATTATGCTTAGAGTTCACATATATGATCATTACCTATATCATTTTTCATTAAACCTTTTGGTTTGAGTGTCAAAACCTATGAAACTCACCAACTCTTTGAGTTGACACTTGATTTTAACATGTTTCAGGTGGAAATGGAAACTAGCATTATTGAGCTTGGATTTAGTTTTATTTAATTTGAACTATGTATTTGGATTTGAATTTGAATTTTGAATGATGTAATAGCTAGGTTTGAATTTATTTGGCTATGTATTGAATACTTGAATTATTATTGCATTGAATGTTTAGTTATGATTATTTACATCTTTATACCCTAAGCTATGGACAATCTACACTTCGTGTCACCCCGATGTTTCCGCCATCGGTCGGGGTGTTACACAACACCCCATGACTCATCAGCCTTTGTATTTTGTTAGAACGAATTAGGGTAAAACGAAAAATATGACAGGAAGAAGTCTGTAAGTTGAAATGATACGCAAAACTTGAAAGGGAGATATAAACGATTAAGGACGAGGGTAAAAAAAAGTAAGATTTAATTTGTTTCAGGCTAATATTTTGCTTTTTAAATTATGAAAGTAGATTGTTAAAATATTAGCCTAAGCATGATACACAAGGAAAAAAGCTCGCTTTGCTTGTTACGCATAACTTGAGTGCTTTTTTTATTGTTTTTTTATAATTGTGGTAACTCACTTACGTAAGAAAACCCAGGGTGCCTCAATACCAGACTAACTAAAAGAAACATGTAAAGTGCGGCCGCAAACAACAGGGTCTATAGCATCCAAGTAGACCGATAAACAAATCTGACTGTTTGGCGGAAAGTTCCCTTTAAGTTCGTTTATTTAATAAAGGAACAAACACGAACATAAAATTTGTATTCGTTTAATTAAATGAACGAACATGAACACACCTATTGTTCATTTATTTACGTTCATGAACTATTTAGTTATGTTCGTTTATTTATTTTCATTTAACTATCTAATTTATGGATTATATGTATTTACATTTAAAAGACTTGTCGTTTGCGTTCGTTTGTGGTTGTTCAATTGTACTTGTTTATGTTTGCTAAATTGTATTTGTTTATGCTTGTTCAATTGTGTTCGTTTACACTTTTGTTCGTTTAATTTGGTCGTTTGTATTCATTTATGTTCATAAACAGTTCATTTAATTTTCTAATAAACGAACGCGAACACATTCAGTTTCTAAATAAATAAACACGAACACATAATTTATGTTCGTCAATATGTTCGTGTTCGTATACGGTTAAATTTAAATGAATGACTCGAACATGCATGTGTTCGTGTTCATTTAATTCGTTTATAGGCCCACCTCTAAGGAAAGTTGCTCTAAGTGGGTATAGAGGTGGGCAAAAAAACAGACCCGAAACCGGCAACCGGAACCGGGCATACCCGAACCAGTGGGTACAAACGGGTACAATTTTTCAGACAAATTAGAACCGAAACCGGAAAACCGGAACTGGTCCACCTAACCCCGCCATAACCAAAACCGGAACCTGTCAAAAACCGGTTGGAACCGATCGAAACCCGGAACCGGGTATTGACTTTGTTGACCGGAACTGGTTCAAAAAAAAACCAAATTTGCGCACCTCTAATTGGGTATTGAACTTAAAATTTCTAGGTTATTTCACATCCACTTTAATAACTACGCCACTTATTTAGGGGTGGTGTCAGCTTTTTGTTGATGCGATATAAGTAGCTATTAGACCATCTTAACTTTTTCATGCATGTATTTAGTGCCCCAAAAAATATAATCTTCACAAATTATTGAGAATGTGCACAACTAACTCCAAGGTCGGTCTTAAAAATTAAAGTGTCCGGGACAAGAAAAAAAAATGTCATAAACTCAAAAGAATTATTAATTATAAAAACTCAAGTAAATGTGAATGCGTTTGATTTTGGGAGTATTAGAACTCAATTGATGTGATCAATTTTTTTTAGATTAAATTTTTGACTTATTTAAACGGTATAAAATTTCTTCATATAAAATTTAAAAAAAAAATAAAAATTTTAGGCCCTTAAAAAAGTAGATCTAAGACGATAGCTTGATTTGTCATTTTTTTGGGTGCCATGACTAACTCCTTATTTTATGTTATTTGTTATTTTTTTGAATAAAATTAATAATAATAACATAGATTAACAATAACTATAATGATAATAATCATGTATTTGTTTATTTTTTTGTCTTTCATGTATATTTGGATTCTTAAAAAAAGTAATGTTTTTCTCGCGAGTGGTTCTTTAAAAGCATACACAACTAGAGCCATTTTACTTTAAAACCCCAAACTTTGTTGTTTGAGTATGATTTAACCCTGCACACTCATTTATTTTGAATCGTACTCATTACAAATTACTTTTAATCGTATTCGTTTATTTTGTAACGACAAACTAAGTGGATGCTAAGAGGGTGTCTCCTAACACCAACCCTTCTCATTAGAGCCAATTAACTTTTCCTTCAATGATCCTAACGTGTGATTATCATCTTTCATACCCTAAACAAGTTATACACATGGAAGGCCAGCATAAATATTTTGAAGGCCTAACACAAATAATAAAATTAAACCATTTTAGTAATATATATATTGTTTTTAATTCTAATACATACTTATAACACATTTAACATATTATTTCTTTGATATGAACACACAATTTGTGAATGTGTAATAACTTTTCAACAAAAAAAGCTCAAAAATATCATCACATGAAATGTATAATTGTTATCTTGACCCTCTAATTTTTCATTTTGAACAAATTCAACAAAAGGCCATCATACGTAAAAACTTTAGTTGAAACCAAAGCCCTAAGATTTTAAAAGTCTCAAACACTAGATTTATTCTTTAAGCCTATCAGGTTTCTACACCCTATTTACACATGTCGTTTGCCTCAATTCAAAGTATGGAGGTAATTAACCCAACAGAACAGGGACGCCAAATTACACTTCCTGTTGGAACTTTAAAAAAAATGTTTTATTATTAAAATGTTTTGTGTAAAGTGTTGAAAAGAAAAAAAGAGAAAAAGAAAATGATAAACTTTTCATTACCAATTCAATTGTAATGAATTGGTCATGAATATGTTTGTTAGTGGGCAATTGTAATGAATTGGTCATTAATATGCTTATTAGTGAGCATAATGGCAACCTTTGAAATGTCATGACTACAAGTATATATAGAGGCATTTGGCATCTTGTTGAAGTTGCTAGTTTTAAGATCTTTACACCACTTGAGATACACACACAAGCTTCAAAGGTTCCAAACACAATCATATACTTTGTTGAGTTCTCAACAACCTACAACGATCGATTCCTCGTGTTAAACACTCTTGTTTCAGGTGACGTTTCGGGTTTTCGGTTAACTCCGGCAGAGTACACACTGCTTCGGCTGTTGTACCCTGAGAAAAAGTCAGGTTCACCTGTGTGGCCCGAAATCTGTTTTAGCCACCGAACTCATTTCAATTCGTTTCATCTTATTTTATACTTCTTGTAATTTCAGTTTTAGCATTTTTATATTTCTTGTATTACTTTATTTTATATTATGTATTTTTTCTGAATTGTAATTCGATTAATTGAATAATAAAAGTATTTGTTTATTTTGTGAACGGTGTTCCTACAATTCCTTATCCGCCTCACGAGTCACATGACTCACATCCACACCCTTTCCCTTAACCAACTCAACGAACGAACATAGTCTCATACTTTAGAGGAACCAACTTTGGTATGGCCTAGAAAGATCAAACATAGTAATTTGTTTATGGATTCATCTAGTTCACGCTTATCTGATGGGTGGAAGGGTAACGATTGTGCTGCCCTTGGATGTGTGCATGTTTAGTCTTAAATCAGTCGTTCAGCCCAAAGCCGTTAAAAAAAAAGAAGAGAAACAAGCTTTAAATACATTCCAATTTCCAACTATGCTGCAACATATAACATGTTTGTATGCTCAGTTTCTCAAAGTGTTGGTAATCGACATTAGATATCATGCTTAAATTCACATTCACATGCAACAAAACACAACAGTCATTACAATACAACACATTGGCTTTACAATACTTGCATTTATTAGCAACCAATAAACATTTTATCCATGCAAATGTAAAGCCCTTAAAACTAAAAAATCAAAACGTAAAATAAAATAATGATAAAAGTTGATTGCATAACACACCTTGTAATTGAACTCTCTAATTTTTTTGACCCGTGTGTTCGGTTCAGCAATCTTGTACTTTTCACCAAATTAAATTCCTAAATCTTTCTATACATAATGTAAAAATTGAATTGGCATTTCCCTTCGATAAGGATCGAGATATTTGAGGCCAAATATGCTAAAAAAGGTCCAAATAAACTTTTGGTGTTCGGTCCACGTCAACCGACAACAATGGATATGCACATCACGTGACTTATTTCACACGTGCCATCCCATCGTGTGAACTTTTACCACATCTACACTTCCAAGTTTTTCACGGTTTTTTCATAAAGACTTTCTAAAAGTCTTCGTCTAACTTACACCGTCTGATCATCAACACTACCACCACTCCCGTTACGATCTAACGGCTCTAATTTAACGTCCACTCCAGGCTGTTGAAGTTGCAGAACGCTACACTGCTCCCTCGTTTCACCTGATCCTCCATCTCTCAACCGTTTTACGCCTATTGCTACACCAAATAACCTAGGGCTAATTCCCTCAGGCTCCGGTGTTTCTAACTGATTACCACCGGCACCGGCGACACATTCCTCGGTCAATCGCTTAAGCGGTAACAGATCTAACGGTTCCACGGCAGTTCTCGACGTTGGCAGCACCGAACTGCTACCTTCCGACGGTTTATCCTTCGCATAATTAGACATCATCACGTATATGTTGGAACACAGATTCTTCATATGATTCAGCTCCTTACTTATTGATGGTTCAGGCCCCTTTGTTAACACACTCAAACTTACGTATAGAAAGTAATTTAACTTGAAACTTGCTGCCAAACTCACACACACAGAAACTCGTTCTTAGCCATGTGCATATTTCTCATGTTCTTGGAGACTTACATATATATAAAAGAAATAAACTACTTCTAGAACATGAAAACGAGGCTATACATACGAAGGAGAACCTCCCATGTTTTAGACCCACTAACAAATCAACTTCTCTAATTAAAACACAAGCTTAAACTACTAAATTTGACTCATGACCCGTTTGTTGAACCCGAACCATCAAGATTAACCCAACATTCACCCCCTTAATTTTGATGTCGGTTCTTGACACTTGCTTATTTCTTGCTCGCATCCGTTCTTGCTCTTCTTGCTACGAGCCACACATGACTCAATACTTGCTACATGAACCTCGTAGGTCCATTCTTGCTCGGTCTTCTTTCTTTTTAACGTGAACACATTCGGTCTTTCATTCACGACTTTGGTCTAATGTGAACTCTTTCGGTCTTTGTTCACAATCGGTCTTCCTCGGTCTATCTCTTAGGCTTTCGGTCTAAGCTTTCTTACAAGAAAAGCTTTCTTACAAGAAAAGCTTCTTTCGGTCTACGGTCTTGCTTTCTTTCATACCAAACCTAGAAAAAAAATATTTTTTTCTTTTCTTTTTCTTTTTTTTTCACACGGTATACGTCAACAAAAGATCCACTCTTGTTTGTTTGACTTTTCAAACATAAAGCCAAACACCTCTCTTCATTAAAGTCACTACAAATCCAAGCAACCAAACCTACACATATCTGTTTTCAATAACCGGTAGGAAATTTGCAGTTGCGGTATCGAGGAGGTTGCGAGACCACGTAAGCCGCACCACCAAAATCATACGATCCACTCACACGTGCTTGCTTTTGATAATAACTGTTGGACGCATATGAAGCGTGTGCCTCAAGTGTATTAGGATTACAACGCGTGGTCACCGGACTGAATCGGACGGCGATCAGCACCTTCATCGCACGCATAATCCAACGCATCTTGTAACTTCTTCTGCCCTACCTTTCTTCGAGTTTTTTTTTTAGGTTTGTAAGTTCTTCTCCTCCAATTTTCCGATCACCTAAATCGGTCTTCAAACACTACCTAGCAGCCGGTCTTCACCCCTACCAAGTGCGATTCACAAAAAAAATCGCCTCTTCTTTCTTTATCTTTCTTAGGGTTAAAAATAAAACCTGTTTTCTTGCTTCCGGCGACAGCAGCCAAGCTGCCACCTCCCTTGCACCGACTTTCAAAACGCCCTCGATTAACCTTCTCTCTGATACCAATTGATGGTTCAGGCCCCTTTGTTAACACACTCAAACTTACGTATAGGAAGTAATTTAACTTGAAACTTGCTGCCAAACTCACACACACAGAAACTCGTTCTTAACCTTCTGCATATTTCTCATGTTCTTGGAGACTTACATATATATAAAAGAAATAAACTACTTCTAGAACATGAAAACGTGGCTATACATACGGAGGAGAACCTCCCACGTTTTAGACCCATTAACAAATCAACTTCTCTAATTAAAACACAAGCTTAAACTACTAAATTTGACCCATGACCCGTTTGTTGAACCCGAACCATCAAGATTAACCAAACATTCACCCCCTTAATCTTTGTCACACCCCAGGCCGGCGGGAACGGATCGGGTTTTCCCGTCGGGCGGAAGGTTCTCGGGGCGCGATATCTTGAATGATAATCGAAATGATCAGATTGTTTACATGGCACATGATGAATAATGAGAAATGCTAATCATGACATATAATATAGAATTACAAAGTTAAATTACACAGTACGTGTTCATAATTTACCTAAGTAAATCTATTCCAAAAGAATCGTGTAGTTTCTATCTTGTAACTGTACAAGATATGCAAAATAGATTCACAATGTCATCAAAATGTATGCATCCAAAAGTAGCTAGGTCTTCTAAGAGTCCTCTAGCTTAATCGCTGATGCTTGTTATCTAGACCTGTCCGTCACCTGAGAAAACATGCGTTTAAACAAGTCAACACTAGGTTGGTGAGTTCATAAGTTTAGTATTTGAAAACCATTGAATTAAGTCAATCATGTTCACAGCGTTCACACAAGATGTAATTGATAACTGTATCCCATGTTTCACACAATGTCCTCTCCATGGTTGGATGTACAGATAATGTCTCATCCAGTCAAGCATGCTTATATATAGGGGCATACGAAAGGGTCAAGCCCAGACGCCACCCCACCACATGCTTAACTGCACTCAACACTACCTGTAATACAACGATGGATACCCATTTCCTTTCACCCATGATTTCCCGGTATGTTTATTCATTAAGTAAAAAGGAAAGAGACTTAATCGTCTCTGTTAACCATTCCTTACGGAATAGTCGGCATGTAACATAACTCAATGAATAAAGTAAGAGATGAAATCATCTCTGTTAACTAATCCCTACGAATTAGCCGGTGTGTATAATAACCCATAATTGAATAAAGAGACATAATCTCTGTTAGCTAATCCTTACGGATTAGCCCGGCATGTAATATAACCCAATGAACAAATAAGAAACAAAGTTGTTTCTGTTAGCTATTCCTTACAGATTAGCCCGGCATGTAAGATATCATACTCGATATCTAGAACGAAACCTAACGGTTTCTGTAACTAATCATTCCTGATTAGTCCGGCATGTAAAATAATCCACTGAACAATCAAGAAACGAAATCGTTTCTGTTAGCTATTCCTTACGGATTAGCCCGGCATGTAAGATATCATACTCGATATCTAGAATGAAACCTAACGGTTTCTGTAACTAATCATTACTGATTAGTCCGGCATGTAGTAAACCCAACTATTGAATAAAGAAACATAATAGTCTCTGTTAGCCATTCCTTACGGATTAGCCCGGCATGTAAGATATCATACTCGATATCTAGAGCGAAACTTAGTAGTTTCTGTAACTGTCAGTACTAACCAGTCCGGTGTGTAAGATATCATACTCGATATCTAGATAGGAACATAATAGTTCCAGTAGCTGTTTCCCCCTATTCAGCCCGGCGTGTAAAGTGTCCAACTCATGATTTCTAGTTAGAGACATAATAGTCTCAGTAGCTGTCATTTCTGAACAGCCCGGTGCGTAAGATATCCTCCCACGATATCTATTGGAATGAACATGTATCCTAACTTTTATGAGTGTTATCTATATGATGGATAGCACCTCTCATGCATGGTGTGATTTCATTTGATTTCCCCAAGTCCCGGTTACTAGTTTTAATGATTTACTCAACTGATCTACCATTGTATAACCGACACACTCCGACGGTTAGGGAATGTGCTCTAAATAGAGTCTTAGTAATTAATGATGGTATATGAATAATAGGCCATCCCAAAAGCGTATGTATGTAATATCCTCCTCGATATCACAAATAAATGTTTCAACTGTTATTCCCAAGTTTGCGTGTTCTAGCGGTCTTAACAAAGTGTCATAAGAACATGTCTTATACACAATGTTAGTGATGTGTGAATGATCTTGCTATCATGAAATTATCTTATCATGATGATCATTCTTGTCATTAATAGTTGTTAATGGCATGTTATCCCATGGTTTTCCCCCGTTGTTCTATTGTGTAAGGATAATATGCACGGTTGTAAGATATGTTCTTAACAACTCACATTATCCTATGTGTTAATGTGCCCTGTTTCTAGGTTAGCATGTAGCAACCTAGTTAATTCAGGTATGATAAAGTCAAACAAGCATGCATGTAGTGATTAACGATAATAAAGATAAGCAATTATTATCTAAATCATGAATTAAACAACATGTTAATGTAAACCTTTAAATAAATAAAAGTTAAGCATGTTTCTCAGCCCCGAGCTTTGAAATCAGTAAAGATTAAGAAAAGGGGCATATGAACTCACCTTGTTGTTGTTGTGGTTGACTAAGTCTAAGCAAAATACACGCGCTCGTTGTTGTTCTTGATGTTGTTTTCACGTTCCTGTATTGATTTCACATTATTTGTAACTTATAAATATAAGTCTTTGAGTATGTGTTTGTGCGTGTGTTTGTGTTAGCCCTTAAAGTTGGCCAACACTAGTGAGTCTCGGTCATCGTTCGGCCCTGTTTACTTGTTATTGACTTTAGTAACACTTAACCCAATTAGGTTAAGGTTAGTATGCTTTTTCTTGATTTTATACTCAACTTGATTTAATGATATTTCATTAATGGTTCTGAGTATAAAGTATAGGTTTTCGATTAAAGGTTAATAACCTTTAACATATTGTAAGATGGCTATTTATTGTCATTGTTCCATCTGTATTAATACTTTGAAACCACTTGTTAACATATTCTAAAAGACTAGGCTTTAGGTTTTTATGAATTTTCTTTGTTAAACCCACCACCTTTGTAGAAATTTTAAAGCATTCCATGTATGATATTAAAAGCCCTTTTTGATTATAAGTATTTGTTTTCAAGTAACCCATGTGGGCCAAATGATGGGCCAAACTAGACTTCATTGGGCCTAGTGAGCCATGATGGGCCGAAATCAGTGGCCCAATCCTCTCTTCTGGGCCGAATCAGCACCTTAGGCTGATTAGTGGGCCAAGTAAGGAAAATGGCTGCATAAAATTTGCTTGATGCTTGGGCCGAATGGTGCCATAGGCTAAACATTTGGGCCTAAGTCGATTGGGCTGAATTAGTGGGCCGAGTGAGGTATAGTTCTTGGTCATATGATGATGTGGTGGTTGAACCCATGTCATGGCTCGAATAAGTCTGCCGAATCAAGTAGGTGGGCCCAGTCAACTTTTGGGCTACACCAAGTCTCATGGGCTAGTCACAGTGATTGACTGAATGAACTCCCTTGGGCCCATATTGTGAGCTTCGACCGATTGACTAGGGAATGGGCAGGCCGGCTAGATGTTGTATTTCGAATGGATGTGTGCATGGTCAACTGAGGGAGTCCGGCGAATGTGAGGAGGGCGAATGGGCCATGCTCTGGCCGAATGAGGCTCCTGCTTAGCCGAATGGGAGGGTTCGAATGTGCCTGTTGTTCACCGAAAGGGATTGAGGCGAATGGGCCTATTCGGTCGCCCAGGTTCAGTCGGTCGGTCGAATGTGTAGTGATCTGGGGCGAATGAGGAGTACCGGCCGAATGTAGGTGGGGAGGTGACCGAATAGCTGGCCTGCGAATGGCTTAACCACGACCGAACAGCACCCATGCGAATGAGTCTTGGTTCGCTGGGGACTCATTCGACCTAATTTTCTTTCGGCCATAGTCATACCCCTCTCATTCGGCCACCCTAGTTCATTCGGCGGGCAACAGGTCGAGCGGCTTAGGGTTTCGAACCAGGAGTAGTCCAGTTGCGAGGTGTTGTTCCAGGATGGTGGTGTGTGGGAACCACGTTTTCGAAGGTGTGGGTTCAAGTTTGAGAGGTAGTCACCGACTAGGGTTGGTGGCCGAAGTAGGAGGGTGAAAACCCTAGTTTTCGTGTTCTTTGCAGCTAAATACCTCGAATTTGGTTGGGTTTTGCTCCAGATCGGTTGTACTTCTAAGTAGAGGATGTCGAGATCTTCGTTTAGACACCAAGAACACTCAAATCCATCAAGAAATGAGGGAGATCTATGGATTTGAAGTTTGAATTTCTAGTGAGAGAGTGAAACCGGATTTAGGGTTTTAGAGAGAGAAAGTGGGGTGTTTTATGAGGAAGATGAACTCATTTCATCTTTATATACCCCGCGTGGTTTCGGTTTCGTTTTTGTCGCTTGGTTTTCGTTTTCGTCGCGTATCCGGCACGATACGCGCGTATTCTACGTGTTTTTGATAATTAGTTCTCTCGAGCTATTTGATGAGTTTCAAAATTGTAAAATGTTAAACATTTTATTTTATTAATTTTATTTTTCGTTTCTGTTTCGTCAGATCGCGTCACTTACGCGCGTCTTCGTACAGAGCGCTAACTTTACGAACACGATCGTAAGTTTCACTTTCTGATTTGGTTTTCTAATTATCAGTTATCGTTCAGAACGTTAAACTCACAGATATGTTTGTGTGAATCGTCACCCACGCAAACACGCTGTCAGTTTATTATTCTGAAACGACACTGCATATTTGATTTGAATTGAGTTTCCTCACTGTCGAACTCAACTGAACATCCTGTTATCACTTTGCTGTTACGTTGAATTGTCGGTCATCTGATTCCTGTCATCCGTGGATATCAGATCGCAACCGATTCGTTATTGTTGTTCGTTTGAACATTGTTGTTTCTCTTGAGTTGTTGTATTTACCGTATTTAAGTTTTCACTTAAACACATACAACTGTGATTTGTTTTCCGATTTCTATTGCCACACGACTGTTCACGTACTGTATTTACACACAGTACATGGTGAAAGTACACTCACTGTACGGACTTGCCGTACGGTTTAGTACTAGTTGTCACAATCTTGATGTCGGTTCTTGACACTTGTTTGTTTCTTGCTCGCATCCGTTCTTGCTCTTCTTGTTACGAGCCACACATGACTCAATACTTGCTACATGAATCTCGTAGGTTCATTCTTGCTCGGTCTTCTTACTTTTTAACGTGAACACATTCGGTCTTTCATTCACGACTTCGGTCTAATGTGAACTCTTTCGGTCTTTGTTCACAATCGGTCTAAAGATCCATATTTCATTCAAAACCATAATTAAATCATCCTACTAGTTATCACACAATGATATGGATTTCATAATAACCGGACATTATACCGGCTCCAAAACGAAGATTTCACCGTCAAAATATCAAGTTCTTCGTTTCTAACTATTCCTAATCATCATCTAGGCAATAATCAACAACCATAATCATTGTATTATATTCAAAACTAGATTTAATCCACACACTATTAAATCAGTAGGATAAAACAAATCGTTACCCTTTTTAACGAATTTCTGTCGCAAAACAACGATCAGATGTTGTAAACACGTTCCCTAACACGATCTGTGAGTTTAAATGGTTTCGGAACAAAGATTTGATGCTGGGAATTTGAGTTTCATCGTCTGTGTGTTGAAAGTTCGAGATAATAAAATATAAAATTTTCTTGCATAAAACTAATTTTCGATCTGATCTGCCAAACCGACACACGCCAGGCACATCGCCCCGCGTGGGCGTTTGGGACGGAGCGTAGCGCGCGAGACTAAAATTTCTCATATATTTTTGGGCCCCGCACGTACCGCCTAGCGTGGGCTCTTGGGACGAGGCGTATCGCCTGGCCCCTTTGACTTTGATATTTTTGTATTTTCTTCGTTTTGCTGTTCCGGAGAATCCAGAACTCCGTTTCGCATACGGTTTTCTCCTACGTTAATGATTTCTCGCGTATTTTTAAATTGTAGCAATCACAATCGTTCTATTAACGCCTATTTCAAACACATTTGATTGTTAAAACCGGTGACAATTCGATTGAACTGAGGCCTGATCGTTGTTACAAACATAGGGCTTTAATTTCTCGAACAAAAACGAGTGTAATGGTGTATGAAACACGTATCTTAGCGAACTAATTTGTGTTCGTTGCTTGATGAACCGAAGTCGAACCGCTAGGCTCTTACATGACTTTTTCTTGATTTGTTTAAGATTGTGAATAACTTTAGTTTACACAGAGAGTTTCGCCGAGGTTAAATGAATGCTTGTGTTCAATTCATTTTGAGTTCTATACTCGTTTTAATAGAGTTTGAGTTTTCGTTCGACTATGGTTATTTAGGCTTGTATTTCGTATTGATTTGATTTTTCAACGATGAATTGATGATGATGATAATAATGATTCCGTGATGTTTGTAGTTGTTTTAATTTTAAATGCTTATTAATTTTTTTAGTTAACAATTAAAAACATAAGTTTTACTTATATATATTTAAAAAGTTTAAGAAGAGTGTATGAGAAGTAAAAAAATTACAGAAGGTATATTTAGCATAACCCATTTTTTATTTAGATTTTAGAGTTAGATTTTAAATTTAATAGAAAAAGAAGGAAATCTTATTAGATGTCAACTTAATGCTACTATCATTAAATTGCTCATATTTTTCGTCGTGCTAAAAAATGATAAAATTATTGTTTTTTATTTGTCTTTCTTGTTATCATGTTTAAATTTGATTGTTTCGAATTGAACTTTGAATGTTTGATTGTCGGAAAAAACAAACACCCCCTTAATGTTAGTATCATTAAATTGCTCATATTTTTCGTCGTGCTAAAAAATGATAAAATTATTGTTTTTTATTTGTTTTTCTTGTTATCATGTTTAAATTTGATTGTTTCGAATTGAAACATTTGTCCAAACATATAAACTTTGAATGTTTGATTGCTATATGAAAAGTATTGTGCGACTAATCGATTATGTGATTATTTTATGCACATACGTTTTGAAAAGGTATTATCTTCAACTTCACGCAACAATGACGATAGCATTATAGTCAAAAATTAAAGTTACGTATGTTAGACTCGTTTTAAGATCATACATGCAATCGTAACTTGTACAACAAGCTCAACTCATTGTATCCAAAAACCTTATGAGGGTCTGCACAAATAAGATATCGCATGTTCACAAATAGTATGTCACATTGCCATAAGTAGCAGTGTGACGCCACATGCTTTAGGGGTGTGTGAATATCATACAGAATACCAACTCATTACATCAGATATGTGACGTAAGTAAGTGTAAGTACTTACACTTACTTACACTTGTAAATAACTTCTAAACAGGGATGAATTAGCAAAAACACAAAAAAGAAACCCCCTATTTATGTATAATAAAGACCATGAAAAAAAAGATTTGGGCAAAAAACGCAAAAAAGTGCTAGGGTTATACAGTTATCGCAATAAGGAAGGGTTAACATTTAATCCTTCATATATATATATAGGGGATGGTTCGAATGTTAACCCTTCCTTATTGTTATAACCGAATAACTACATCTTATTACTTTGGGGCCCACATTAAAGTAAGGGGCTGTTTGGTTGGTCTGAATCATTAAGTGCTGAATGGTTAAGAGGTCTGAATGATTAAGAGGATCTGAATAGTTAAGAGGTCTGAATGTTTGGTTGCACCTCTGAATGGTTCAGCATGGTATTGGTGTTGAATTGTTAAATGTTGAACTGAATCATTAAGAGGTAATTTAATTTAAACCAAACGCGCTGAATGGTTAAGTGTTGAATGATTAAGTGCTGAATGGTTCCATTAAGAGGTAAACAAACAACCCCTAAATCTAAATGTGTAGGTTTTTTCTTATTTTTTATTAATGTAAGTGGGCCCTACATTAATTAAAAAAAAAAAAGAAAAACCTATACCTTTATATTTTACTTTAGTGTGGACCCCAAAGTAATAAGATGTATTTATTTGGTTAACGCAATAAACAAGGGTTAACATTTGATCCTCTTCTTATATATATATAGGATTGGGATCAAATAATAACCCACTCTTAAAGCAATAACCCAGATAACTTTGCCAAGATGAAGCCGAATCTTGAATTTTTTTTGAACATCATTGTAACACAATTAGAACATTATGTTCTTTTATGAGTTTGCGAAAATTCATCACCGTTTAAGAGTTTACATCGTTGTAAGCTTTGGGCCTAAAACAGTTACAGTGCTGTAAATAAAAAACTTACAACGATGATATATTTTAAACGGTTATGAATTTTCACAATCTCATGTTAAATATTCAGGTTCGTATCGGGTTGTCTCTTCAACCCAACTCATTTAACAAGTATATATTTGAACCATTCTTAAATTTAGGGGTGTTCATCGGGTCGGATAACGACTTATTCGGGTTATTCGGATCGGATTATTCGGATTTGAAAATTTGAATACACTATCCGAAACCTGGCCTGATACGAATTTGAAATTTGTTAATCCTATCCGAATAATCCAAAAAACCAGAATAAACATGTTTTATTCAGATTGTTCGGATTGAATTCGGATATCCGATCCGAAGTAGGAATTAGGAAAATAGATATCCGATCCAAATCTATCCGAATCTTTAGTTTAGATCGGTTTTTCGGATTTCAAATACGTTTCAGATTTCAGTTTTTTCCGAATCTTTTCAACACCCCTACTCATAGTGGGATGACATGTCAAAAATGAAACACTAATAGATTTGAACCAAAACATCATATACAGGTGCTCCGAATTCATTATGTTATGTGCTTCCGTTGGAGATCATATTCATATAAAATATAAGAGTTAAACTCAACTAAATAGTTTTTTTATTATAAAAAATTTATGAATAATTATTAACCATTAGATCATAAGATCAAATTTAAGAAAGAAAATTCCAAATTTTTAAAGGGAAAAGTTGTTAGAGATTAATTTGGCAAGGCCATTTTACCCTCATTTTTTAAATGTTCATATCTTTTACATAAAACAAGCATTTTTTATGTAAAAACGTTCATATATGTTATTTTTTAAGGCAAATTGGATTTAAATAATCCAAACTTTTATCAGTTGACCACTAGCGGTCCCAACCATGAAAATCCCCAATAACGGTCCCAACTTTCGACTTATTTACCTACAATGGACCGCCGTCAAGTTTCACTTAACTCCGTTAAAAGTTTGCTGACTGGACTGTGTATGTGTGCGTTTGACGTGGCAAATGTGCTAACGTGTTCATCCTCTTCATCAGTTCGAAACAAGCACCTGAGATCGTCTTCTTGATTATAACACCCGTTTGATGGTCGTAAGGCCTTCACTTCAATTCATCTCCTCCTACATCACCATCCCCAAATTCACCTCAACCCTATTCATCCATCGCATCGCCTCCGCTGCTCTACCGCAACACTACCACGACCACAACCGACCATTGCTGCAATTCATTGCCTCCTCCATCACCATCCCCAAATTCCACGTCAACCCTATTCACCCGTCACATCGCCTCCGCCGCTCCACCACAACCAAAAACAAAAGCACACAAACCCTATTCAAAGCCAAACCAACCGTCATCCGCCCACCCCGCGCCATCATCTCCGTCTTACAGCTTCCGACCGGCTATCTCTCTACAGGATACCCTGACGTAGATCGGAAAAACTATCGCCGTCCCGGCGCTCCATCCAAAGCTAGGGTTTATACCGATGTCAATGTTATCCGGCCTAAGGAGTACTGGGATTACAAATCGTTGACCGTTCATTGGGGGTTAGATCTCACATGCAACTTTTGGTATCTTTTTTCTGGTAAATTATTGTTTTCTGAGGTGGTGTGATGTAACAGGGAACATGATAATTATGAGGTGGTGAGGAATTTTGGGAGGGGAACTACAACGAGGTTTTTGAGGGACACGTCAGCACATTTGCCACGTCAAACGCACAATACGCAGTCCAGCCAGCAAACTTTTAACGGAGTTAAGTGAACTTGACGGCGGTCCAATGTAGGTAAATAGGTCGAAAGTTGGGACCGTTATTGAGGATTTTCAAAGTTGGGACCGCTAGTGGCCAAGTGATAAAAGTTTGGATTATTTAAATCCAATTTGTTTTTTTTTTAATTAGAATATATCATAAAAACAAGCATTTTTTATCTTTAAAATGAGTATAGTATTGCTATAAAAATATGAAATTTTTTCAATTCATTGTGTGTAATTATCTTCATTGTGTTTTAATTAAACGTTTGTGTATAATCATCTTTTTGTGTTTTTTACAGATAATTGTGTCTTTTTTACATATAATTTTTTCTTTTTTAAAAATAACCCTGTCATTCATTCTCGACATTGTTTCATTATTCCTTGACATTATGTATTCTATAAAATCATTATGTCTTAAATTGTTTAGAAAATCAAAACATTAAGCAAAAAACACAAAAAAAAAATAATAGTTTGTACAAAAGACATAATGAATTAAAAAAAAATTCTATAGCAACACTATAATAATTTGAAAATAAAAAAACCCTCGTTTTTATGGTATATTTTTTTCAAAAATTAATGTTATATGTAAAAGTTATGAACATTTATACAAGGTGTGATACTTGATAAAAAAAAAGTGGTTATTACTTAAATATTTTCAACAACTTGATTTAATCATATGATTTAATGGCTGAAGATTAGTTTTAGATTTTTTTAAATAAGGATCGTATTTAGTTTAATATAACCAAAAAGTAAAAACCATGAAATGAGCATGAAATAATACAAAAAATACGTATAATTTTAAATCGATAGAAAACTAAAAAAGGGACATTGAATATCAATGAAGACATGAAGTACTCACCATTTCTTTTAGTGATGTTAGTACCGATTATGTGTAAGAAAGTTTTTGTTAGTCACTTATCTTTTAATGATTTATAGTTTATTAATAACTAATAGTTTAATAGTGATTAATAGGTAATCTTAAGTTACAAACTCAACGTTATTTATAAATTTTATCATATTTTATTCATTTTCTTTTTTAATCTAATCGCTTAACATACATTTTATTGCAATTGATTTAAAAATTGTGTTAATTGCAGGCTTGTGGTTAGGTCTGTAAATGAACCGAACCAAAACGAACAAACATTTGTTCGTGTTTGTTTATTTAACTTTTAATTTGTTCACAAACGAATCATGAAGGCTAACAGAACGAAAATTCTTGTTCGTATTAGTTCATTAAAAATTGAACTTGTTAACAAAAGGTTCACGAACGCAAATAAATATATATCATTTAAACAATAAAAATCAATATTCTTAATATATCTCAAATATTAAGGATGATCATTTATATAAATATAAAGCTAAATATTATGATATTAAACTAAAAATATTACGATATTAAACATAAAATACTTAAAGTATTAAAATATTAAACTAAAAATAAAAATTTTTAAAATATACAACACATTTAATAAATGAACATAGTAAACGAATGTAAACAAACACAACTTATATTCATATTAGTTCATTTTACTAAATGAACAAATTTTGTTCATTCTGTTTGTTCATTTATAAAACGAACATAAACGAACTTCCCGCCGAATGATTCACGAACTGTTTGCTAAACATTTTGTTCGTTACAACCCTACTTGCATCGATTAACTTATTTGCAAAAACTGGTTTAATCTTTTGATGTTCGCATGAAACCAAAAGTCAAAACGAATATGAATTCTTTCGATTCTAGTTTTTAACTACATGCATTAATACCAATGAGACAGCGCCTCAATGGTAACATGAGATTCTTTCATATGTGAGGTCTTGGGTTTAAATCCTCCTGCAGCGAAAAAAGGGTCTGATGGGGTCAGGGGTTTTCCCAGTGGGGTTTTCTTCTGGGGTGGTTGTGGTGACTCATGGTAACTAGACCTTGGTGACATGGCCTGAAAACAGTAGGCTCACACGATTGAGACATTTGTCGTTAAAAAAAAAATACATGCGTTAATATTGGTTCACTTTATATACACCCGACTTGGGTGTACAGAAGCATTAAATATCCTTCTCAGAGATTGCATGCTCGAATGTTAGTAATGACAAATTTAATAATATGACTATCAGGTCGGGCCTTTTGTTGGTCTAAAACGACTAAACGAGCATAAAAATTGAGGTCGTTTTTTTACTGTATATAAAAGCTCTTATCACATCTGAGAAATTCTCAATAGAGTTTAAATTATTATGAAAAAGAAAATAACAAAAAGTATAAATCACAAACAAAAAATACAAATAAAATTTTACCTTAATCAAAATACATTAAAGCTATAAACTGATAATTCCAAAATAATTTGAGCCCTTGTTTCTGAAGGCCCAAAGATAAGAATTTTTAAAAAAATAAAAAATGAACCGGCCATGATGTCTATTAACTTTTTAAACACAATTTTTTATTTTCTCTTTATTCTTTTAAACAATTAACTCACACATAACATGATAACACACCTACCCTCTGGTCCTATTTATAAATCAACATCTTACGTTTATTAGGAAACTTAAACCTTCAATTTCTTAAGAAGAAATACATTAAAAGGTATCTTTTAATCGGTTATTTGAGGCAATTAAGTTATTTGCAAATAATTGGATTATTTTTTTGTTCGTTCGAAACCAAAAATCAAAGATACTATGTGATGACGTAGGGTATGCCTTGCCTTGTCAATCTAAGCTAGGATGCCTTGCCTGCCTTGCCTAACCACTACCAGATCAGCCGTGCCAATCTGGATATCAACAGTTCATGTCGGGCCTTGCCAACTGCAACAAGGTCGAGAAACTTAGCCCAAGATGTTTGGTTGGGCCCATCTTCTCCCCTATAAATAAGAAGTTTACCTCCACAAGAAGGACACACCATTTGCTAGCACCTAAACCCATGCTAAGCATCTTATCTCATTCTCCCTCTATGCAGAGAACTTGCTTCTCTCGATTCTCCCCACCCTTGGCTGTTTTGCCTGCCTTAGCCAGGATCCTGGTTCTCTCGCCCTTCTGGAACAACATACATTCATCTTCCATCCTGGGATGACATGAACTACACCTCCATGCTCTCATCCTTGCCAAACCTAGCAAAGCCTTGGCAAGCTCCTGGTCCCAGGAACGATCATTAATACCACACATACTTCCTTGTCAGTCTTGGCAATCACACCTTCCTCATCTCATATATTCTATAATTACTTGTTATGTATTCTTTACTCTATCATCATGTATAGATTACTGACTTGAGCGTCGGAGTGTCCTCGGGGATAAATCCCCTTGGGCCCTCTAACGTAGGTCTTCTATGTTATTGCAGCTAGGATCTATCTTGGGATAACAAGGCACGACTTAGCCCGACTAAAGCCCTACCCGGATTCGGTTGTAGTAACATTTGGCGCCCACCGTGGGGCAGATTCTTACTAACTTTCTTGAGTAAGACGCTCCTCACTCACTGTTACAGTTCTCCTTTACGGGAGACAGGGTCTTTGAAAACATGGAAGAAACAAACAATCTTGACGAGAATGTACGTTGTGAGTCTCCGGTCATAACAAACACAATCGAGCTATCTCCTAAAGGCATAAGGGAGAACTCCCCTTGCCTACAGGAGTAACTATATAAGAGAGGAATGCCTTCGAGAGGCCCGGGTTTGCCCGGCCTACGAAGAAGATGCCACCATCGCGCTTACTCCACATGCCCAAAATACCCCGGAGTGAGGTGCATCTTCTTATAGGAGAGGTACATGCCCCAGCCAGTATCGTGTCCATCATCTCGTCGGGAATGCCGGGGGTCGAAAGGGCATGTGCTCCCAATTTTTTCTGAAAGCATAACAACCAGAGCCAACCATTTTGTATCCAAACCCTGATAAATCAGGAGGTCATTTCATTAGATACGTACTCGTTGTCTGTCATGCAATCATGCTCTGTCGAGAACTTCAAATTTCTCATACATGATGTACTTAAAAAAAACACGAAAATGACCCGATCCATGTTCACAATGGCACAATCCCTGGATCTGGGCATTTCATATGTTTAACATGTTTCTCATGTGCTAATATCAAGTCACAGACAAACAATGAATTCATTTAATACTTGATTTATGTTCTTCCTATATTATATTCAAAATCCAAATCTTCCTTACTTCATGTTCTTTTATAGGGTAATAACAGATATCTAGTGGAGCCAACGTTGGCATCACACTCTATGTTCATGCCATAAATTTGAAAACCTCTCTAACAGATGTGATATGGTGAACTAAAAGTATCGTCATATACACCCGACAGCTTGGACGCCAAACTCCTACGTGTATTTATCTTGAATAAATACCATTTATCACAACTAGTGAGTGATTTAATATATGTTATAAATGATTTTGCCGACATATAGTTTCAAAAGGTACTATGGTATTAGCCAACCTCTTTTGATTAAGGTGTTAATGCTTAATTACTCAATAATGATATTGGTTACGTATAAATAGTATTTGTTTTAGAAAAACGTGTGATATATACACACAAACGAAAAAAAACGAAACAAGCTCTGTGCTTTGCACATGTTTGAGCTCATAAAAAATGAAGCAAGAATTTAGCAGGGCCGAAATGTCACCAGGTAATTAATTGGGCTGGTTGGTTACGTTGGGTCACCATTAAACTAAATCATAAGATATTGGTTTTAGCTCAACTGTTGAAATACAACATGTGATTCACTAAAGAGCTTCTGACAAATCATAGAAAAACAAAAAACAAAAAGCGGTCAAAACCTATGAAGATTCCTGGGGTTACAAGAAAAAGGAAAAGTAGTATATTGTTGCACTTCCTCCAACATTTATTTTTTCTAGTCTTGGATTATCTCATAAAATTACCTTGCTTTTGAGATAAGTCTTTTGATAAAAAAAGACGTATCACCTTTTGCAGAAAAAGGAAATCTAATCTTACAAACTTGAAGACACTTTTTTCTAACACTCAACAACACAGGTGTTGTCATGAGTTGTCAAGTCCCACCATTCAGCAAGAATATTGATATGCAGATACTTTTCAGACAATATCTACGAGAGGTATTCTGATGATCACGACTTGGCATTCCAAATCCAGCTACGCAACAAGAAAATGGCAACAACACCAAGGCCAAGAAAAGTATTAGTTGAGTCTAGTATAATGTAGTTAAAACTACATCACACTAGACTGGGGGGCTGATGACGTAGGGTATGCCTTGCCTTGTCAATCTAAGCTAGGATGCCTTGCCTGCCTTGCCTAACCACTACCAGATCAGCCGTGCCAATCTGGATATCAACAGTTCATGTCGGGCCTTGCCAACTGCAACAAGGTCGGGAAACTTAGCCCAAGATGTTTGGCTGGGCCCAGTGGAGTAAAGCCCATCTTCTCCCCTATAAATAAGAGGTTTACCTCCACAAGAAGGACACACCATTTGCTAGCACCTAAACCCATGCTAAGCATCTTATCTCATTCTCCCTCTATGCAGAGAACTTGTTTCTCTCGATTCTCCCCACCCTTGGCTGTTCTTAGCAGGGCTTTGAGTTCCTTGCCTGCCTTAGCCAGGATCCTGGTTCTCTCGCCCTTCTGGAACAACATACATTCATCTTCCATCCTGGGATGACATGAACTACACCTCCATGCTCTCATCCTTGCCAAACCTAGCAAAGCCTTGGCAAGCTCCTGGTCCCAGGAACGATCATTAATACAACACATACTTCCTTGTCAGTCTCGGCAATCACACCTTCCTCATCTCATATATTCTATAATTACTTGTTATGTATTCTTTACTCTATCATCATGTATAGATTACTGACTTGAGCGTCGGAGTGTCCTCGGGGATAAATCCCCTTGGGCCCTCTAACGTAGGTCTTCTATGTTGTTGCAGCTAGGATCTATCTTGGGATAACAAGGCATGACTTAGCCCGACTAAAGCCCTACCCGGATTCGGTTGTAGTAACACTATGTATTTAATTTTTGGTTTGAATTTAAACTACGTATTATTTAAATATATTTGTTCTTTTTAATTTCAAAGGGAAACTAAACACTAAACTCCCCGTACTTGCTTATTGATTGCAATGCACGAATGTTAGTACTTAGTAATGACGATATATTAAAGGGCCATTTTATTTGGACACCCCACTTTTATATTTTTACACCCCTGCGGGCCAATACGGGCCGTACTGGCCATTACGGCCCGGTATTGAGTACAGACAAACATTCCAGAGAATTCCTTGGAATCAGTGAAACATTCTGTGGGATGGGCCGTACTGGTCAGTACGGCCCGTCTTGGCCCAACCTTATTTTTCCAAGCCATTTTGGGTGTCAACCAGTTTTGATAAACCTCGGTACGGGCCGTCTTGAGTTAATTTATTTTATTAAAACATAATTTACGTATTTAAATATTTTTTAACGATATACGTTTAATACGTGAATTATTTGAACGATATGTGTTATTTATTTTATTTAAACTTAATTTACGTATTTAAATTTAATTTTTAACGATATACGTTTATTATGTAAGTTATTTGAACGATATACGGCTATTACGTTAATTAAACGTCATAATGTCGTTTTAACTAAATATTTCATTTTCTAATTAGTTTGTTTACGTTAATTAAAATAATTTAAACGATATAAAGTTTTTCGCGCAAATATTAAACAACACAAACAGAAACAATACAAATGCAGAAAGAAACATACGTATATACACTGTACAGTTTTATATACAAGGAAACAAAATACAAAATGAACTACGATCCGGATGGTCCAGCGTCCGATCCGTTGTCTGCGTAGACGCGTGGCTCCGGGAACGGTGGAAGCTGTGTCCCGTCTTGTCGCGCATGCTCTGACGCGACTGTCCACTGGACCAAATCCTCGTAACGATCGAGCCGTCGCTCGATGCGTGCCATCAGCTGAGCCGTCTCGTCGCACCGGGCGGCAATCTGGTGCAACAACGCCTCGAGTGGCTCGGTCAGGCGCCGCACGGTAAACGTGCGATGGATGCTGCGGAGGCTCCTCCTCGCGCGGCGGTGACTGAACCGGCTCCTCCCGAATCGGCTCGGGCTCCGGCATCGGGCCACCGTCCTGCTGCGGCTGCTGCTGCTGGTCTGGCAATACAATGAACTGGGCCGGCTGAAACGGGCTGCCATCCGGCCCAATAAACCGCAATCCCAGACCCGGGATGTCGGCGGCAAGTTTCATGCTGATGACCGTCCGCCGATCGAGCTTACGAGGCTCGATCGCCGGCAGATCCTCAAGCATGTCAACCATGCCACTGCTGCGGGCAATGTGGGTGACAAAGGCGCCACCCCACAATGTACCGCGCTCCTGTCGGTGGTAGAAGGAGGCGTAGTACAATGCAAAACACCGTGCCAGGTTGCACGGCCTGCCAGCAATGAGTGAGTGCAGATAAAACAGATCTGTCGTCGTCACCCACTCATGGCTCTGGCCGCGACTTGAGATGGTCGTCACGATGCAGCGGTGGATGTAACGGATCAGTGGATCTCTGATCGTCGTGGCCCGTAACCGGGCGCCGGTGAAGGGCGTATCTGATATCTGGGACCACCAGGCCCTCATAACCCCCTCCTCCCCCTGCGTCAACCCCTGTGCGAAGTCGTCACGAACGGTCTCCGGCTCGTAATAGATGCCTAAGTGCACGGCGAACCGCACGATCGACATCTCGAAGTGCTGGCCGCATAAGGAGAACTCGATATCTGGAGGAAGCTCCGCGTCATCCTCCTCCCGAACTGCTGCCTGGTGAGCTTGGTATCTAAATGTGGATAGAAACTCCACAGTGATCAACCGGTAGGTGGGCAGGTCCGCGAGATCGAACAAGCGAGTCCACGGCGTGTCCTCGCCGAGGATGGCTCTCGCACGAACCGCCTCCCCGGCATCACCCAGAAGACCCCAATCTATACAACGGGGCGTCGGCAAGCTCATCCGAAGTATACGACGGCACCTCATCAACGTCGCTGACTGCTCCTCGAACTGGAGCCACGCGTGCTGCGATAGCGCGAGCGACTCGCGATCTAACGGCGGCCCCTGCTGCTGTGGCATGTCGGCGTCCTCCTGGTGTGGCATGTCGGCGTCCATCTCTGCTACAAAAAAGTATAAGCTAAAAACGAAAAACGACCGAACGTTAAAAAAACCTGTCTAAGACCATACTGGTCAAGACGGCCCGTACTGGTCAAGACGGCCCGTCTTGGCCATACCAGGCCAAAACTAGGCTGGTATGGTCAAGACGGCCCGTACTGGTCAAGACGGCCCGTACTGGTCAAGACGGCCCGTACTGGTTAAGACGGCCCGTCTCAAGCAAAACCAGGCCAAAACTAGGCTGGTATGGCCTAGACGGCCCGTACTGGTCAAGACGGCCCGTCTTGGCCATACCAGGCCAAAACTAGGCTGGTATGGCCAAGACGGCCCGTACTGGTCTATACACCCCGTCTTGGCTATAACAGGCCAAAGGTCACCTTCTTCATTTGTTGAACAAGACGGCCCGTACTGGTCAAGACGGCTCGTCTTGTTCTTGACTGATTTAAATTTTGAAGGATTAAGACGGGCCGTCTTGTTCATATTTCGAAAACTTTAAAACGCCCTAAACAGGTCCTATTTCGATCAAAAACCTAATCTAAACACATATTCATGATCTACGGGCGAAAATACATACCTGGTATCGAAAGTTTGAAGCACCAAGACGGGGTGTATAGACCAAGACGAGAGGAAATGTGAGTGTATGTGTGTGGAAAAGTAAAAAATGAAAGTAAAAATTGAATTTAATCTAGAACAGTACGGGCCGTACTGTTCTAACTTTTTTTTTCTTTTTTTTTTAAATTAAAAAAAATTCACTTTTATTATATTTCATTAAAGAATTTGTTTATTACATTTAAACGTCTATGTAGTCGACCAGCTTATTTTCATCTAAAAATCTTTGGTATTCTTGCAGCCTGTCATGATATACGAACTCCCAGTCGGATGCGGCATCATTTCGGTAACGTTTCCAGATAGGATTTACCGTTGGCATTGGATAACATCCTTGTAAGGTAACATTAACGAAATGTTGGCCAAGATGAATTACTGATACGACGTTATGTCGCGGCAAACTATTAGCAGATGTCCACAAAGGAAAAATGGTTTGAGGACCTCCTCTGCTGAGAAGTTGAACGATTACGCCAAATCTTTGAGCAATTACTAAACCTGTGTGAGGCATAAACATCCAATGTTCGGCGGGAGCAGGTGCAATCTGTTGCCAATTTATTGTGTTGCGTAGTACATCATAAGAATCTGGGTCGTAGGAGTTAAACGCATATCTGTACAGATCTGCGTTGAAATCCAATTCATGCAAGAGTTGTTGTCGAATAAATGCCCAATGACTTTCATCGAATCCTAAGCCTACGGCTACAGAACGAAAACCACAGTTACCATCTGGCTGGACATCTTGTATGTTTATCACGTAAGGTTGAAGGAGAGGAAGGATGTGATGACCGAAGCGATAAACATTGTTTAATCCTTCTGGTTTCATGTTACGTGGAAAACGGAATTCGTTTTGACTTAGCGAGTCCGATGATGGCATTGTTTAATCCTTCTGGTTTCAGTACGGCCCGTCTTGCTTTTTCAATTCTGACAAAAGGAAGTTGATTTGACCCAGTACGGGCCGTATTGAACATTTTCAAATTTGTATATAAGCATGAATCGTTTCAAACGAACGCGTAACTTTCGAATTAAATATATTTCAAGATAATTCATATCTGTAACGATGTCGTTTTGGGACGGGAGTTTTTTCAACTATTCCGTGCCAGATTTGAACGAAGAGCCTCCTGTCGAGTATTCATACGGCACGATAGATCTGAATGCTGAACCTAACGCTGATGTCGATTTTGACAGTCAAGCATCGTATGGGTTCGTGTATGACGACAGTAAACAAAGTTACACCGAGGAGGGTTATGAAGAAAAGCCGGGGGCTTCAAACGTTAATTGGGAAACCAAAGAGGTAACTTAAATGAAACATAAATGTTAATGATTGTATATTATCGCTATACATTTAAGGTATTTATTATTGTTTTTATATGTCAGGAGTTTATGTCTGAGGAAGCGCTGGTAGGGTGGGTGAAAAGTAGAGCAGTAGACAATGGTTACATTGTAGTCAAAAGAAGAACGAAGAAATCAAAGACAACAAGCAGTGTAATCAAAGTCTGGCTCATGTGTGACCGTGGTGGCGAGCACAATAGCATCGCAATCCTTAGACGGTCAGGCAGCAAGAAAATCGGTTGTCCGTTTCAACTAATAGGGTTATACAACGAAGTTTGTGAATCCTGGAAATTACAGGTGATTAACGACGATCACAATCACGAACCTGCTCAGAATCTAGAGGGTCATCCATATGTTAGAAGATTCACTCAGGAGGAAGAAGATCTGGTTGAGAATCTGACCGAGCGACACATGGATCCTCGTAACATACTTTCGAGCATAAAGAAACATAACCCTGCAAATGTATCCGTCCCTAGGGATGTATACAATTTACAGCAGAAGCTAAAAAACAAGAAGAAATTCGGTGATACTCCGATGCAGGTCCTGGAAAACGTGCTTCACAGTCAGCGGTACGTTTACTATACCCGGGAGGATCATGAAACAAACGTCGTGGAAGACATTTTCTTCTGTCATCCAAAATCGTATTGCTGGAGGCGTGCATTTTCGCACGTACTGATGATGGACGCAACGTACAAAACGAACCAGTACAGGCTTCCATTTATTAAAATTGTTGGCGTGACTTCCACACACCAGACGTTTAGTATTGCTCACGCGTTCGTAAGCAAAGAGCGTGAGGAGAACTACGTCTGGGTCTTGGAAATGGCTAAGAGTATGTTGAATAAGTGTATGGAGCCACGTGTGATCATAACAGATCGAGACCTTGCTGTTATGAATGCGTGCCGTAAAGTGTTTCCAGAAGCTGCAAAATATCTCTGTAGATGGCACATACACGAAAATATTGCCAAACACTGCAAGGCAAGCTTTTCGGACGCAGACTGGAAGAAATTCAAAGGTCGATGGGCGAATTTGTGTAACTCTCCGACAACAGAGTTATACAAATACAACTACAACCGTCTGTACGAAAGACTTATCAAAGACGACAAAAAAAGTAAGCATCATATACCATCATTATGTTGAATCATATCATCATTGGTTTTTTGTTTCATTTCAGGGGTTCTGGAGTATCTGATGCACACCTGGTTAAACAGCTACAAAGATATGTTTGTAACAGCATGGACCAATAGAACGCGCAACTTTGGTCAACGTACAACAAACCGGGTGGAAAGTCAGCACTCGAACCTAAAACGATTCCTCAGATCACCAAAAAGCACGCTTGCCTCGCTTGTCGGTTTCGTAAATGAAATCGTGCAAGCACAGGAGGTAAAAATGAAACATGATTTTGAAACAAGCTTGATTAAAACTATGGGTCATCATAAACTACCAATATTTGATAACCTTCGAGGAAAGGTGTCCCATATAGCTCTTGATTTGTTGGTCGAGGAAAAAGACAAAATAAGAGTCATGCGTGATAGGGGTGTGCGTGGTGCGGTTCGGTGCGGTTATGGCCAATTTCAAAACCATAACCGAACCGCAATATGCGGTTAACCACACTTCGGTTAACCGCCGGTTTCGGTTAATTTCGGTTAAATCGGTTAATTAACCATTCTATTATAACCTAAAATAATAAATTTAAAATAATGTGTATTTTTGTCGAGTGTAGTCCAATTTTAATATATCAAGTCATCTCATAGCCGAACTTGTCCTTTTATAGTGAGTTTTCATTACATGTTTATTTTTTCATCGATGTGCTACTTCGGTTGTTTGTGGTGATAATGAGTTTAGGGAACGGTGATCAGTAAGATTAATAAACTGTTATGATTAAGGTGTATTTTACTATATATAAAGTGAAACTGATAGCATCTACTGTGTTAATATGATTAATATCATGAAGAACATCATATGTTTTGAAGAATTTTATAATAATTAATAATAATAATAGTAGTAATAATAATAATAGTAGTAGTAATAATAATATATAACAATCGGTTCGGTTCGGTTAATGCTGTTAATTTATACATCAAAACCGAAACCGAACCGCAATGTGCGGTTAATCGATTATGCTTAACCAAACCGTCGGTTAATTGTTCGGTTCGGTTAAATCGGTTCGGTTAAGTCGGTTAATTCGGTTACGATTCGGTTAATTCGGTTATTTGCTCACCCCTAATGCGTGACAAAAATATGACGTGTGGCCACCAGCTTTGGACGAGTTGTGGGTTGCCGTGCGCTTGTAATATATCAAAATATTACAACACAGGTTCGTAATATTAAATGTAAATATTAGATGTTTCACACGTACTTATTTTATATTAACTCTAATTATAAATTATGCAGATAACAAGATACCGCTCTCAGATATATATATTTTTTGGACAAAACTTAACGCAGCTAACCCAACACTGTTAGAAGAAGAAGAAATAGATGTTATAGGACAAATGGGTTTGGTTACAGAAGAAATAAATTCCAAAACTCCTGAAATTAAAAAAGTCTAATAAAGAAGGTCTTGGCGCAAGTATTTCCAAACAAAAGCGACAAAAAGGCGCCTTCAGTTCAAAAAGATACACGTGGTCGTCCAACTTTAAAGGCACAGAAACAAAAAGAGCAAGAGCAAGACGTTGTTAAAGATAATTTAGCGTCCCAAGAAAGTAAATCTGAACCTTCGAGGCATAGTTCGTTTATAGGTGTGACCGAGAAAAGTCAGAAACCCATGTTTCGGAGCAGCCGTTCCACATCGGTATCAAAAGCAATGCCATCATCGGACTCGCTAAGTCAAAACGAATTCCGTTTTCCACGTAACATGAAACCAGAAGGATTAAACAATGTTTATCGATTCGGTCATCACATCCTTCCTCTCCTTCAACCTTACGTGATAAACATACAAGATGTCCAGCCAGATGGTAAATGTGGTTTTCGTTCTGTAGCCGTAGGCTTAGGATTCGATGAAAGTCATTGAGCATTTATTCGACAACAACTCTTGCATGAATTGGATTTCAACGCAGATCTGTACAGATATGTGTTTAACTCCTACGACCCAGATTCTTATGCTGTACTACGCAACACAATAAATTGGCAACAGATTGCACCTGCTCCCGCCGAACATTGGATGTTTATGCCTCACACAGGTTTAGTAATTGCTCAAAGATTTGGCGTAATCGTTCAACTTCTCAGCAGAGGAGGTCCTCAAACCATTTTTCCTTTTTGGACATCTGCTAATAGTTTGCCGCGACATAACGTCGTATCAGTAATTTATCTTGGCCAACATTTCGTTAATGTTACCTTACAATGATGTTATCCAATGCCAACGGTAAATCCTATCCGGAAACGTTACCGAAATGATGCCGCATCCGACTGGGAGTTCGTATATCATGACAGGCTGCAAAAATACCAAAGATTTTTAGATAAAAATAAGTTGGTCGACTACATAGACGTTTAAATGTAATAAACAAATTCTTTAATAAAATATAATAAAAGTGAATTTTTTTAATTTAAAAAAAAAGTTAGAACAGTACGGCCCGTACTGGTCAGTACGGCCCGTACTGGTCAGTACGGCCCGTACTGTTCTAGATTAAATTCAATTTTTACTTTCATTTTTTACTTTTCCACACACATACACTCACATTTCCTCTCGTCTTGGTCTATACACCCCGTCTTGGTGCTTCAAACTTTCGATACCAGGTATGTATTTTCACCCGTAGATCATGAATATGTGTTTAGATTAGGTTTTTGATCGAAATAGGACGTGTTTAGGGCGTTTTAAAGTTTTCGAAATATGAACAAGACGGGCCGTCTTGACCAGTACGGCCCGTCTTAATCCTTCAAAATTTAAATCAGTCAAGAACAAGACGGGCCGTCTTGACCAGTACGGGCTGTCTTGTTCAACAAATGAAGAAGGTGACCTTTGGCCTGGTATAGCCAAGACGGGGTGTATAGACCAGTACGGGCCGTCTTGACCAGTACGGGCCGTTTTGGCCATACCAGCCTAGTTTTGGCCTGGTTTTGCTTGAGACGGGCCGTCTTGACCAGTACGGGCCGTCTTGGCCATACCAGCCTAGTTTTGGCCTGGTTTTGCTTGAGACGGGCCGTCTTGACCATACCAGCCTAGTTTTGGCCTGGTTTTGCTTGAGACGGGCCGTCTTGACGAGTACGGGCCGTCTTGACCATACCAGCCTAGTTTTGGCCTGGTATGGCCAAGACGAGCCGTCCTGACCAGTACGGGCCGTCTTGACCATACCAGCCTAGTTTTGGCCTGGGATGGTCAATACGGGCCGTCTTGACCAGTACGGGCCGTCTTGGCCATACCAGCCTAGTTTTGGCCTGGTTTTACTTGAGACGAGCACACTGGGTACGGGCCGTCCTAGACAGATTTTTTTTAATGTTCGGTCGTTTTTCGTTTTTCAGCTTATACTTTTCTGTAGCAGAGATGGACGCCGACATGCCCCATCAGGAGGACGCCGACATGCCACAGCAGCAGGGGCCGCCGTTAGATCGCGAGTCGCTCGCGCTATCGCAGCAAGCGTGGCTCCAGTTCGAGGAGCAGTCAGCGACGTTGATGAGGTGCCGTCGTATACTTCGGATGAGCGTGCCGACGCCCCGTTGTATAGATTGGGATCTTCTGGTTGATGCCGAGGAGGCGGTTCGTGCGAGAGCCATCCTCGGCGAGGACACGCCGTGGACTCGCTTGTTCGATCTCGCGGACCTGCCCACCTACCGGTTGATCACTGTGGAGTTTCTATCCACATTTAGATACCGAGCTCACCAGGCAGCAGTTCGGGAGGAGGATGACGCGGAGATTCCTCCAGATATCGAGTTCTCCTTATGCGGCCAGCACTTCGAGATGTCGATCGAGCGGTTCGCCGTGCACTTAGGCATCTATTACGAGCCGGAGACCGTTAGTGACGACTTCGCACAGGGGTTGACGCAGGGGGAGGAGGGGGTTATGAGGGCCTAGTGGTCCCAGATATCAGATACGCCCTTCACCGGCGCCCGATTACGGGCCACGGCGATCAGAGATCCACTGATCCGTTACATCCACCGCTGCATCGTGACGACCATCTCAGGTCGCGGCCAGAGCCAGGAGTGGGTGACGACGACAGATCTGTTTTATCTGCACTCACTCATTGCTGGCAGGCCGTGCAACCTGGCACGGTGTTTTGCATTGTACTACGCCTCCTTCTACCACCGACAGGAGCGCGGTACATAGGGTGGCGCCTTTGTCACCCACATTGCCCGCAGCAGTGGCATGGTTGACATGCTTGAGGATCTGCCGGCGATCGAGCCTCGTAAGCTCGATCGGCGGACGGTCATCATAATGAAACTTGCCGCCGACATCCCGGGTCTGGGATTGCGGTTTATTGGGCGGGATGGTCGCCCGTTTCAGCCGGCCCAGGTCATTGTATTTCCAGACCAGCAGCAGCAGCCGCAGCAAGACGGTGGCCCAATGCCGGAGCCCGAGCCGATTCGGGAGGAGCCGGTTCAGTCACCGCCGCGCGAGGAGGAGCCTCCGCAGCATCCATCGCACGTTTACCGTGCGGTGCGCCTGACCGAGCCACTCGAGGCGTTGTTGCACGCATCGAGCGACGGCTCGATCGTTACGAGCGACGGCTCGATCGTTACGAGAATTTGGTCCAGTGGATAGTCGCGTCAGAGCATGCGCGACGGGACGGGACACAGCTTCCACCGTTCCCGGAGCCACGCGTCTACGCAGACGACGGATCAGACGCTGGACCATCCGGATCGTAGTTCATTTTGTATTTTTGTATTTTGTTTCCTTGTATATAAAACTGTACAGTGTATATACGTATGTTTCTTTCTGCATTTGTATTGTTTCTATTTGTGTTGTTTAATATTTGCGCGAAAAACTTTATATCGTTTAAATTATTTTAATTAACGTAAACAAACTAATTAGAAAATGAAATATTTAGTTAAAACGACATTATGACGTTTAATTAACGTAATAGCCGTATATCGTTCAAATAACTTACATAATAAACGTATATCGTTAAAAATTAAATTTAAATACGTAAATTAAGTTTAAATAAAATAAATAACACATATCGTTCAAATAATTCACGTATTAAACGTATATCGTTAAAAAATATTTAAATACGTAAATTATGTTTAAATAAAATAAATTAACTCAAGACGGCTCGTACTGGCCAGTACGGGCCGTACCAAGGTTTATCAAAACTGGTTGACACCCAAAATGGCTTGGAAAAATAAGGTTGGGCCAAGACGGGCCGTACTGACCAGTACGGCCCGTCCCACAGAATGTTTTACTGATTCCAAAGAATTCTCTGGAATGTTTGTCTGTACTCAATAACGGGCCGAATTGGCCAGTACGGTCCGTATTGACCCGCAGGGGTGTAAAAATATAAAAGTGGAGTGTCCAAATAAAATGGCCCTATTAAAATGATTCGAGAGAACCATATTTAAAAAGTAAATAATATAACTATTGTATATACTTTAATTGGTTATGTAAATGTCGTAATTTTATTAATTTTTTAATTATTTTTTGCTAATTGCAATGAGGATCAATTCCTTGAATTAATTCAGATTTTTTTAGTCTTCAATATTTCTTTTCTAATTTTTTTTGAGGTTTTTATTACATTTTAGTTCCTTTATCTTTATTTTATTATTTCATTTTTCCCTAACTTTTCATATCAGTGTTCAAGTTTTATGTAATTAAATAAAAATTTCTTTTAGCCATTTATCTTTCTCATTATATTTTTTTTTAACTTTTTTTTTTTGCCAACTCTTTAACTTTCAATCTTTTCTAATTTCACTTATAAACATTTAGGTTTAATTTTAAACTTTATAAATTGTTGTCATCGACCACTTCTTACACTCAAACTTTCGAAACTTTTAGGTTTTGTTCTTAAAATTTATAAAATGTGATCATCTATCACTTCTAACCTTCAACTTTTAAAACTATTAAGTTTCATTCTTGAACTTTAAGATTTTATTCCTAAGTTTCATAGATTTTATCACACGTATAGCTCGACGTATCAGTCGTTTTTCGGCCGATATTAGAGAGAGCATGACCGAGACTTACGCCTCGTCACTGTTGGGGCGTAACACGGTCATGCTCATGGCTATAGCGGCCGAGATCCCGGGCGTGGGTCTGCTGTCACACCCCGAGCCGGCGGGATAGGATCGGTTGTCCCGTCGGGCGGAAGGTTCCCGGGGCGCGATATCGTGAGTGATAATCGAAATGATCAGATTGTTATATTGCACATGATACATAAATGAAAAATGCTAAACATGATAGAATTACATCAGTATTGTTTATAATTTAACAATGTAAATCTACTAATAACATCATAAGATTTCTATCTTGTATGTACACAAGATATACAAAATGGTATGTGTATGATGTCTTCAAAAGTATGCAGGTCCAAAAATACTAAGTCTTCTAACTGAAGTCCTAGCTCAGAAGTAATGACTTCCTAATTGACCTGTTCGTCACCTGAGAAGTCATGCAAAAAGATCAAGTCAACACATGGTTGGTGAGTTCATATAGTTTTGTGATTTGTAAATGAATTGAAAATCCTCTTTGGTAAAGACCCTAACCTCATTAACACCACATGTAATATCCACATCGGTATGCTTATATATAGGGCATATGTAAGGGACAAGCCCTAGCCAACATCCCACCACATACTAATATGCATATGACACTGCTGTTAATGACAATTAAGCATTTTTACCCTTGACACCGTTCCATAAGTTCTTCTGTTACTGTCCCTGTGTTTACAATCATTTGAAATCCATGTTGATTTCACAAGTTCATCACACAAGATGATCAACCACAGTAAATGTATGAACAGATATAAATGTTTAAGTAAATAAATAAATAAACATTTAATAAAATCTAAGTCCTAATGATTGGGGCCTTTGGTCAACTCGAGTAACCTAGTCTGTCAATCAAGGTACTTAGTAGTGAAGGAGAGCTGTAAATCTCATCAAACATGTGACCTATAATCAATCAGTCTAGCTAGGACATCTTTTGATATATAGGCTTTCATAGTTCTTTAGACCGTCCATAGTTCTTTAGTTCTTTAGTTCTTTGGCACATGTTATCTTTGAGCATTTCCCAGATTCCCCCTTAAAATAGTTCTTTGTACTTAGTTCTTCCAAATAGACCGTTAGTTCCTTGACATCCACTCTTGAAATAGTTCTTTGAAAATAGATCGTTAGTTCTTTGAGAATAGACCGTTAGTTCTTTGAAATAGACCTTTGAAAATAGTTCTTTGTTGAGATCCTTAGTTCTTTGAAAATAGTTCCTTGAAAATAGTTCTTTGATTTGAAACAGTTTACCTAAACAGGAGTCTAGGATAACAGTTATACAAGTACAACATGTAAAAGCATTCAAGTAAACAATTTACATAAAACAGTTTACGCATGCTTCTCAGCCCCGCGTTTTAAAACAAAAATGTTAGAAAAGGGGCAATGAACTCACCTTATTGCTGTTGAGTTGACTTAGCTTAAACGAAAGACTGCACGCGCTCTGTATTGTAATTTGGTTTGTTTTCACGTTCCTGTATTGATTTCACGTTGTTAAGACTCGCAAGTATAAGTTTTGTAGGGAATTGTGTGTGGATATATGTGTTAGCCCTAAAGTTGGCTAACACGCGTAAGACTTGGTCATGATCCCTGTTCGGTCCCATATGTTTGATTCAAGTTAATGACCTTGTAAGTTATCATATTGTCATTAGTTATATGCCATTTGCTTTGATGAAAGACTTAGTGCTTAGTTTCCAACTCGTCTTTGTTGATTTTGTACGTTTTGAACATTTATCGCATAATTATGGATTAATTAAGCAAACATTCTTTTGACATATCTTATTTTGATCTTATGAAATGTAGTGAACTCATGTGGGCCTAATCATGGCATATGGACCGAACATTGTGACCAAGTTACTTGTTGGGCCATTTGTGTAACAAGTTGGGCCTTGGGCCCAAATACATGGGCCTTGGAATAGTTCTTGAACATTTAAGGATGGTGAGGCTTATTTGAAAGTGTGGGACATTGATTTGGACTAATGGAATACAAAGGCCTTGCCAAAAGTTACAAGGACTAGAGTTCAAGTAGCCTTGTGGGCCTTGTTTTGGGCCTCTAAGGAATTTATCGGGCCCAAGGTGGGCCTTGGCAATATTTGCTGGGCCTAGTGTCATATAAGGCTGTAGGAATTGAGTTTGGGCCAAGAATGGGCTATTGGCCAAAGGATTAGCATAGTGGCCTCAAATTGAGGACATGGGCCTCAAAATAGGCCTCAACTAGTTTTCTGTGGGCCTCGGGCTGATTTTGTTGGGCCCTTTGAGATTTGTCTCAGGCCTTCCCTAATATGACTCATAAGCCAAGTTGGGCCTGGCTAAATAGGGCTGAAACAATGATGGGCCTAAAGATTGGACTATTGGCCTTAAATGGTGGCCTTGGGCCAAAATCTATGGGCCAAAGGTTGATTTTACTGGGCCCCTTGAATCCTATCAAGGCTTGCAGTAAAATAGAGTATGGGCCAACCTGGGCCTGGTTCGTTTGGGCTAAATTCGATCGTGGGCCTATTTTGTCCAGTAAACATGGGCCAAATGAGGTTTTTGAGGTAAATTACTGGGCCTACTATAGGTTCTGGGCTGGAACAAATTAATTGGGCCAAGATAGCATTGGGCCTGGATAGTAGGAGGTTGGGCCCATCCTGGGCCAACCAGAACACCTTTGGGCCTGATGTTGGGCCTGTTGGCCAACTGTTTTGACCTTGGAGCCATCTGGTGTCCTTGTGCTTGGACAAAAAGAATGAAATGGCTATCAAAGAAGTCATAAGGATTGAATTTATCAAAAGAACACTATGGACCCATCTATGATCTGCTTGGGCCAATTCCAACCACATTGGGCCTGTGTAAACGGCTTGGGCCCATTAGGGTTTACGTGTGATGCTTCTTGGCCAACTAAGATTCCAGCCGTGTGGTTAGACATCCAAACAAAGTGGGTCTCAGCTGCATGATGGATGGTGACCAAACGTGGCTCGAATGGCTTGGGCGAATGTGGCTATCTCCGAAGGAAGTATGGCCGAATGGGGAGGGAATGGCGAATGAGGGAGTGGCCGAATGAAGAGGCTGGATATCTCATCTTGGCTGGCGAATGAAGGCTGCAGAATAGGGAGGCTCGAATGACCAAAGGGTCGAATGAGGCTGCTGCTGGTCGAATGAGGCTCTTTCGGCCTGAGCCATTCGCGGCTTTGGGCCACCATTCGGCCGGGGTTTGGCTCAGCCACCCATCTGCTTCATTTCGAAGTTTCAAAGGTGATGATGGTTAAGGGTTGTGCTCGTGGTCATTTGGCTCAAGGAGGAGGGTGGGAAAACCGGTTAACAAGGTGGGCGGCCAAAGGGTTAGAAAACCCTAATTTTTCGTGACTTTCTCATGCTCATACCTCAAGTTCTAGTGGTTAACAGCTCCGATCTGTTGTACTTTCTTGTAGAGCTCGTCGAGGGCTTCGCGTGGGCGCAAGAATCACGGATTTTCGTTAAGAAATGAGAAAGTTATGAAGAAAAGAAGATTGGTGGAGGCTAGGGTTTTCAAAACCGGGTTGGGGTGTTTTGTGGGGAAGATGAAGTGAGAAATGAGGGATTTCAACTCATTTAAGGGTATTTATACCCCGAGGGTGTTCGGGTTCGTTTTCGTTGCTCGGTTCGCGTTTTCGTTATGTTTCCGGAAAATTACGCGTAATTTAAATGGATTTAAATAAAAAGAGTTTATTTTAATTATTTTGATGAGTTTCAAAATTGTAAAATGTTATTTATTTTATTTTATTAAATTACTTTCGTTCGTGTCGTGTTTTTGTTTTCGTTTCGTCAGATCGCGTCACCTTCGCGCGTAATTCGTTCGAATCGTCACCCGAACGAATACGACGATGGTTTTACTTTCTGACTTTTGTTTTCTACTTTTCAGTCATTATTTCAGAACTCTAAACTCACAGATATGTTTGTGTGAATCGTCACCCACGCAAACACACTGTCAGTTCGTTATTCTGAAATATCACTGTAGTTGTATTTAGATTGTGTTTCCTCACTGTCGGACTCAACTAAACATCCTGTTTTCACATTGTTTTTGTACTGACTTGTCGGTCATCTGATTCCTGTCAATTGTGGACATCAGATCGCAACCGATATGTTTCTGAGTTTTGTTTGAGCATCGTTGTTTCTCGTGATTTGTTGTGTTAACTGTAATTAAGTTTTCACTTAATAAATGTAACAAATGTTCCAAATGTACGTTGTACTTAATGTATTTAAGTTTATACGAAAATACGTACAACGATTTCTTATATTTAAGATCTTGTTAATTCAAGTACTGTTTAAAATCGTATAAGTACACATAGTTACTGTAGAAAGTACACGTACCGTACGGACTTGCCGGACGTTCTGGTACTTGCTGTTACATCTGCGATTTTCACTGGATCGGCGCACAGTGTGGGTGCCGCCAGTTCCTGCTCCGCAGCAGCAGCCACAGCCGGGGACACAGCCGGCGGCACAGTTGCACGTACAACGAATCTGGCTGACGCGGCAATCTTACGCGAGCATTCTGCACGCTTTGATCGCTTAAAGTGGATGATGTGGTGGGTGATGGAGCAGTTGGCTGCTGCTTCTAGTGTTGATGTTCGTGTCTATTCCGGACCAGGACATGATCAAGATCCGCAGGATCCTGGTGTTTATGCTTAGTTATTTTTGTTGTATTTTCTTTTTTGTATTTTGATGTATGGACACTACTTATTATTCGGATGTATGTATTGTTGTTATTTCGTATGTATGTTGTGTATAGTGTGATTGTTTGTTTTATCTTTTATTATAAAATTAAAAAAATGTGCGTATCTGTGAAATGAAAAATCGATAGTTAACAATTTTTTTAAAAATAAACGTTCAGATAGCTATTATTTTAAAATAAACGTTTAAACACGATTACGTTAAAATAATTTTCAAACAAAACATTTAAACGATATCACATGTATATCTCTTTGATAAAAGCGACTATATATACCGGTTATAACAATAAAATTACGAAAATAATAACTACTTATGTTTAAAAAATTGTCACTTAAATTTAAACGTTTAAACATCACGATGTTAAAATATTTGTCGAACAAAACAAGTAGACAATATAATTAAATAATTACGTTAAAATACTTATTATTTTACAACTAAACGACTAAAAATGGTTACGCTTTTCTTTCGAACAATTAGACGATATTGTAAATTAATTAAACACGTACGTGTCGCATTTACGAATGCCGGATTTCAAAACAAAGTACGATTAGGCGATATTATAAATAGATATTATTTTACAACTTAAAGATAAAACAATTAGACGATATTATATAAGTAAATTAACGTTAAACACGTACGTATACCGGATTCAAAACAAAGTACGATTTTATAACATAATTACGCTACGGCCCGTTATTATTTTACAATTTACCGATTAAACATGATTACGTTAAAAGCTATATTTCAACCATCTTAAACACTTAGACGATTACGATGTCACAAATAAGTTAAACAAGTACGTATATCGGGTGTAAAAACGAAAGTTGTAAATTTTCAAGTTTCCATACTACTCGTATAGGCCAATACTACTCGTATAGGCCAATACTACTCGTATGTGGTTTTCAGCCGCCAGACATCTAACTGACACATTTTGACACATTCTAACATCTATACGGCCCGTATAAGGCTATACGGCCCGTATAGAACCAAGTGGTGTTAACTGATCTGCAGGTGGTGTCCAAATATCGATGCATCTGCGATTTGCAAGGGCTGAAATGGTGTTAGTAAAATATAACCTTTGCACTTTTTAACCAAGTTGACAATAAATTAAAAATGTTTATTAAAGGTAAATTTAACGAATAATTTTACAATAAACATGGTTGTTAGTTTGCTTCCCACTGTCTTCTACATTTTCAGCATTTCATATCAAAAAACATCACAGCCCTGGTCAATTTTGTATACATCGAAATTTTATGCTGGTAATAACTTTTAATAAAAATTAAGTTAAAAATATTTGTAATAAGCAAATATTAGGCTAAAATACTGAAACCGAACCTGTTGAAAATCTTTTTATGATGTTTTTCTGTTATTCTTTACCATATATTTTCCTGATGTTTGAATTTTTCTTTTTCCCGTAATGCTTTATATCAATGTTTTCAGAACCGGACCGGACGTCGAACCAGTCTCCTTACTGGTCAGAGGTCCGTCCGGTCGGACCGGATTTAAGAACCGGATGATTTTATAAACATTTTATAAATATATATATATATAATTTTAAAAAAATAAAAAAAAGGTTCAACCACGGGTCCGACCACCTGTTTTCCGGTCCGACCGCCGGTTCGCCCGTTCGATCGGCCGGTTCACCCAAAACGGCCCAGAACCCCTAACCGAACCTGTTCACCCACCGGTTCCCGGTCGAGGTGACATGCTTAATTTAGGGGCCCACGTTATAGTTTGAAACTGCACTTTAAATTTAAATCACATGTCATGTTTTGCGTCAGAAAAACATTTAGATGAAATGGTAGTGGGAAATTATGTTTATTAAATCATGATAACCACAACTTTTTAGGAGAGTGAAGAGAAAACTTATGTTTCAAGAAGGTATTTTTGAACTTAAAACAATCAAAATCTTTTTTTTTTGAACGATAAATTTATCTACTCTTATACTAGCTCAAATTAATATTATTTTTGCCTATTAAGAATTCTTGATCGTATAGTTGTAAGGAGTAAGTAAGCCTTTCTAGAATAAATACTCGGTCGCTTCTGAGCGAAAAGTTATGCATGTGGTTTGGTATTACATGTCAATTATAGTCCACTAATAAGAATAGACAGTAGAGGAAAATAAACATAACACCTAGACCTCCCATCTAATTGACAAAAAAGTGGCAACTCCCACATAAGCGGTCACAATCTTATTGATCTAATTAATCAATCATTAGATAATTTAAATTTTAAAGGTTAATTTAAAGGTGTAATTACCCGAATACTTTTCCCCAATGTTTTAAAAACCGGTTCGAACCGGCCGGTTAGACCGGTTCAACCGTCTGCCGCTTACTAATTTGGCACGAAACCCTCCGGTATTATGCAGGTTCATTCGATCGATCGTCCTGGCGGTTTAATCTGGTTTTACCGGTATTTCTGGTTTCAAAAAACAAAAAAATTCGGCTTTTAAGCGATTTTCGGCTTTTAAGCGATCGTGAACTTGATACGTTTAACACGCCAATGTCATAATCCTATTATGCACTTTTTATTTTAAAAAAATTTATTAGAATTTGAGTTTTTTTATATTGTTTTGGATGAATTTGATTCCTTTTTAAATTGTTTTTGGATGAATTTGTATACTTTTTGGAAACATATTTGAGTATAAGTTGTATACTTGTATTTCTATAAATTCTATGGTTAATTAGTGTGTCGGTTGAACCATCCTGTACAATCCAGTTCAACCGATTGAACCATTTTTTAGCAAAATTCGATGCACCTAAAATACCGATTTTTAAAACATTGCTTTTCTCGTTCTAAAAGATTGTTAGGGTCACGAACAAGTGCTAACCATATTTGCAACCTGCGTTTCCCGTTCCAGTTTCCCGGTTAACTCCTTCGACGTCGGGAGAGAAACTTCGATTGCCGGAATATGACGATGGCGTTCGCAACATTCGACTTTTGACGTGAAATTGATTCCTCCAACTCCTGCTATCTTTCTGAATTCTAATTCATCTTACTCTGAGTTTTAGCAGCTAGAATCTACAAATTTGAAAACGTGGCTCCGTTTCTTCACAGATGAGCCAATTTTGGTGTAGAAATTAGTGTGATCAGGTAAGTATCTTGATTTCATATCCATTTCCTATACTTTTGTTAACATGATTTCCTCAATCTCGATTAGAATTGTGTTCTAGGTCTTACATTCCGATTGATTTCATTAGGTTAAACAATTTGGTTCAATTTCGTATTTAAGCCACCAAATTAGAGTTCTTAGATAGTTAAATACATCTTATAGGATGAAACATGTTATGTGCACTTGGTTATGTGAACTTCAAATGATCATACCCTTGGAGTTTATTAGTCAATTCTAAAGCCTTATGTTACATGTTTTCAGAAAACAACATCATATTAGCATTTAGAACAACATAACTGCATTCATTCTTAAATTTGTAAAACACAAATACACCTAAAAGTTAAAGCAAGGAAATCCATAACGAAATTACATATCATAAAGAAAGTGAAATAAGACTATGCATAATGGAAACTATATATTACATGGTTTCTTGTTTTATTCAGCAAACTGCATAGTATATGTATAAAATTGAGTTATCTTCTGCGCGATGCATTTTGTCTTTGAGCATTGAAGTAGATAGCAGCAACAGGCAACCCTAAGTTATTTTGCTCTGAGAAGATCCGAGTGTTGAAATGATCTCTAGAAACAGGTGGCCTCACTGTTTGTCTAGCACTCTGCTTGAACAATAAGAACACATATCGGTGGATTCCTATCAATGGCTTCGGTTTTTCATAGCTCACAATCTCCCTTCCTGTTATGTCACATAATTTAAAATACTTTAGCATATGTTTGTTTATAGAGTACAATTTGATCTAATATATAGCCCACATGTGACGTACCAAAAGTTGCATTAGTTGTACCGGGAATGTCTGTGACGACCCTGTATCATAGAGTTTAGTTAGTTCTCCATTATTCAACTTCTCTTTTTACTAGAAATTAATGACAGTTGACAGTTGCTGTCTTTTTATAACTAATAATATGTCGAGAACTATGAAAACCTCCTTATCCCTTGATTTTATTATATAAATTTACTAGAATGCATTATGCATGTGTATTTCAATATATTTAAAATTATTTATAGAAAAATATGGTATATGTAGTTTTTTTTTGCTTTAAATGCATATATGTAAATACACTATATCCACACGTATATACATAGGTGCACATTTTTATGCTTTTATAAAAGTTTTGGAAAGAGGGGATAAATTCAAAGAAAGAGTGGAAAGGATAAATAAACCATTGTTTTTCAATTCAATCTCTTTTCTTGAAGCGGTCTTGTGCGCTTCTCACAGTTTTTAACATACTATTGGTTATAAAGAGAGCACGTCCCCATGATAGTTAACTGGTATTTCTAGCAAAATTATATATCATATCAAAAACTGTTGGCAAACATGTGTTTAATCAATCATACGTGGTCAACACTTACCAATGTAGATGTTCTTTCAAGTATGGATCACTTGGACTTGGAGCATCTGGGTCAGTCATGACCTTCAAGGAATGCGTACATAGTTTAGTACGTGGATATATATACATATATATAAAAGATATATAGACATAGATTTGTCCGAGCATAAAGAGATAGATAATTACAATAGTATAAGATGACCTCATGTCTATGCCACCAACACTAACATGAGGTTTGGAGGTAATGAGATTAGGCATCAGCTCATGGCCATTAAAGACAGGGTGATCAGGATTATAGGTGACATCCAGTGTCACACTTGGTGTGAATTGGTCGACAACATCTCCTATCACCCTCCCTACTACAAGTGACATGCTGCTATACTTGTGATTTGAATTGAACCAAGGATTCAAATTTTGTTTTGTGAATGAAATAATACACAAGGCCCCTTTTATAGACAAAAAAACTATTGTAGCACAGATGCATGAAAAATGAAGTGTCAGGGTGGGCTAATCATAAGAGCTAAAAAGATTCATTTCCATATTCAAGTTGTATTAATCGTACCTTTATTTAACCAAATCAGGAAGTTATCATGTCTAAGGCTTATTGGATGAAAAGGAATTAATTGCTAATGAAGAATAAAGGTATTGCCTTTTCTTTCCCCATTCCTTTTTTCCACCTTCAAAATATACTTATGTTATTGGCGAATTAGAATTCGCCTTTTCAGTATTTCAGTCTAGAATCGTTAAATAGTAGAGAATTTAATGCCCATTTTATGCAATTTTTATATCAATTCACCCATCCTTAAAGTTTTGTTACATAATTTAAAAATCTACCTTGAAGATTTTTAACTTGGATGTTATTCAAGTCATAGTAATTAAAGTAAGCAAGGCGCACAGGCGTACTTACTGACCAAAATCCAGTCAAAACTGGTATTAAACATATAAAACTTGCCAGATGCTGGAACATGGCTAAACTAACATAAAAAGCCTAAAACATACCAAAACATGTCTAAAACCTTACAAGTGTCATGCTTATAATGTGCGTCTTGCTTAAAAAAAAAACATTAGGTGCCTAGTCTCAAGGCTCATCATTATTGCCTGAAGCGTGACGGGTGCTTTTACTACTATGATTCTTCAGTTGAGTAAATAGAATTGGCACATACATGTTTTGTTATATTGCGTGCACCACACACACGTGTGTGTAGGAAATATATTTGCTAAAAACAAGTTTTTGCTTGAAAGCCTAAAAATACATGATTTTATGCTTGTATACTGTTTTTTTTTTAAACAACGTACAAAAAACACACAAATTCAGTTAAAAAAAGGAAAATGTTATAGAAACATAACCATCTTTTAATTTTGTTCCAATTAAATCATTATAACTTTGTTTTGTTTCAATTAGGTAACTTAAGTTTGATTTATGTTCTAATACTAGATAAAAAAACTTAGATAACAGGTAATTTTGGTTTGTTTAGGCTTTATAAGTGAATTTTTATATGAATTTAGGATCCGTTTGAAGGTTTTAGACATATTTTAGACTCATTTGGGCATTTTGTGTTTTTTTTTTCTAATCAACTAAATATTTTTACAATTTTTTTGAAAATTTTCACAAATTCTTTAATTTTTTATTTTTTTAAAAATTTTTGCAATTTTAAAAATATCTTGAGATTTTTTTTTCAAAATCCATGTTATTTTCATGCCATCATACAATAAAAAAAATAAAAATAAAAAAATGATGGTTACAAGTTATATAGGTCACATATCTAAGATTGAAACATAAAATTAAATTTAAGTTATCAAATTGGAACAAAACAAAGTTTAAAACTCGGTTTAAATGACTTGATTGAAACAAAATTAAAACTCGGTTATGTTTCTACAAAATTACCCTAAAAAGAGAAAATATGGTACAAATAGTAAGTGTATTAGGCTTTTAGGTAAAAAAAAATTTTATTTTATTTTCTCTTGTCTCTCTACATATGTGCGTGTGCATGCACGTGCATGCACATGTATACACAGATATGTACATAGGGAGAGGATCAAATGTTATCCCGTGTTTATTGCGTTAACCGAATAACTACATCTTATTACTTTGGGGCCTACACTAAAGTAAATATAAAGGTGTAGGTTTTTTCTATTTTTTTAATTAATGTAGGGCCCACTTACATTAATATAAAAATAAGAAAAAACATACACCTTTAAATTTACTTTAATGTGAGCCCCAAGGTAATAAGATTTAGTTATTTGGTTATCGCAATAAGGATGAGTTAACATTCGAACCATCCCCTATGTACATACATATATATATATATATGTGTGTGTATTTGTATCTATATCTATATCTATATCTATACTATATAATAAATAAATGTTTTAAAATGACACATGTCAAGTTTTTAGACTACCTAAAAGTTGGTTTTCTCGTCTCTCTCTCCTATTTAATATTTATATGTTATTTTTTATTAAATTTTGATTTTTCCACATACTATCTCTTTTATTATATTAATGATACTAGATTAGATCACGTGTATTACACGGGTTTAATATACAAAATGCTATATATTTTTTAATAAAAAAGTTATGTCTATAAAAAAATAAGAATTACACTTGGAATTTTTTTATAATTATATATATTGTATTTTAATATTCAAGTCATCCTATCAAGCTAAATATTTTAAGTATTTAAAAATAATTCGTGAAAAATAATTACTATTATTGTTGTTGTTGTTGAATATTTTAATAAACATAATTTGAAGTTAATGATAGTAAGAGGCCTAAATAAAAGTTTAGATAAGAAAAGAAGTTTAAATAAAAACTTTATAACTAATTGGAGATTAACTTCATTTGCTTGATAATATATTAATTATTTTTCATATCTATAATTCACAACATGATTAAATAATAGATACACATTAAAAAACAAAAACTAAATAACTACAATGATAATAAATGTTACCAATTATTTATATTTTTTTTAAATTAAGAGTTATTATCTGTTTATAACTCTTAATTTAAAAAATATAAATAATTGTTAACATTTATTATCATTGTAGTCATTTAGTTTTTGTTTTTTAATTTGTATCTATTATTTAATCATGCATTGTGAATTATAGATATGAAAAATAATTAATATATTATCAAACAAATGAAGTTAATCTCCAATTAGTTATAAAGTTTTTATTTAAATTTCTTTTCGTATCTAACTTCTATTTAGGCCTCTTATTATCATTAACTTCAAATTATGTTCATTAAAATATTCAACAATAGTAATTATTTTTCACGAATTATTTTTAAATATTTAAAATATTTAGCTTGATAGGATGACTCGAATGTTAAAATACAATATATATAATTATAAAAAAATTCCAAGTGTAATTCTTATTTTTTTATAGACATAACTTTTTTATTAAAAAATATATAGCATTTTGTATATTAAACCCGTGTAATACACGAGATCTAACCATATATGAAAAGCGTAGAATGTTATAGGGGGGTATAAGTTTGAACATGATGGAAATAGATAGACGTGGAAAGGGATGCAAATACGTCTCTCTCATGGATTCTTTAGAGCCAAGTGGAATGCTTGTAATTAATTCCCGAGGATTTATGAATGCATCCACCACAGTTAACTAAACGATATAATATAATGCATCGTAGCTGGTCCATCATCACTTTTGTCTTATTCTTTTTCGCTTTGATTTCATATACAAACAAACAAGTATGACAGGTGTCGTCATGCTAATGAAACTGATGTCATCCATCAAACCTTATCGTTATCAAATCATTTAGACCTTGCGGTGTGCCACAGCAGTGGGGCGTTAAAGGGGTGTGGCTAGTGGTGGAACACCGGCCCCCTGGGCGTTATTGTGTTGGGCGTGGCTGTGGCCACAGTTCTTTCAACCGTTTGAAACATTTAATTTTTTTGAACGTTGGCTTCCAACGGCTACTTCCCAAATTAAAAAAAAAAAAAAAAACCTTTTTTTTCCTATTTAAGCAATTCATTTTACACAAACATTCACAATCAATCTTCTTCTTCTATTTTTTATAAAAAAAAAAAGTTTTCCAATGGATCCTAACTAAACACCAAACCAATAGCCTCGCCTCGTCGGATGCTCGAGTTCAAATAAATCTCAACGACTTCAATGAAGAAGAAGACGAGCAAGAGGAGTTGCCCCGCCGATTGGGAGATATCGCGCCAAGGCCGAGCGAGCAAGGACGAGATGGACCTCTTCATTTCAACCGATCCCGGATTATACCCAAGGAATGAACAACTTATCTCAAAAAATCGGTGACTTTAACGATTTAAAAAAGGAACGTCAATGATTGGTAGAGCTACAACTTCTATTCACCAACACCGAACACTTAACCGGGGTCGACCGTGAGATTGCCGAGAGGAAAAAGCAAAAGATTCGAAACAAATACAAAGATAATTAGTTATTTTATTTTAGTAATTTGTAATGTTTATTTCTATGTTTTTTAGTATTAATTTTATGTAATGTTTTAATTTAGGATTAATTATATGTTATGTTTTATTTTAATTATTAAACTTATGATTTAATTATCTTATTTTATATATTTTATGAAATTTTCCATGTTTTAATTTGAATTTTAGCAATTTATTTATAAGAATATGCAAATAAAAAAGTACTTATTCTAATTTTAAAAATTAAAATTAAACAAAAAATGACATCATCATGGCATGATCCCAACCACTTGGTATTTCCACCGTCAAGTGGTTGAGTGAGTGGTTATGATGGTGCTTAGAGGGCATCTAGGTGGAGTGACTCCAACCATAGGACACACCTCATGGTCTCATAGGCATAAATTGTCTCTCTGCATTCCAAAAGGACTGTTATCTGGGCTTACAATATAAAATCTTGATTTAAAAAATGAACTGGCCATTATCATTTTGTATGATTTATATGTTAGGTAAATTCTTAATAAATGTGTTACAATCAACGCTTGGATTTATACAAAATCGTGTATGAAATCATTTTCCAAAATCAATATTTCTACCCTTACGAGCGTCAAGAAATTTGGTTTGGTATAATCCAAATAATTATTCGATTAGATATGATGTTTTCGTGCTTGTTTCTGTCGAATTTGTTTCTAATTACACCAAGAAAACGGTAGTTTATTGGCGGTTAAATCCAATCCGCAGTTGAAATCTTTGAAATTTACAATTTTGGTCATTTAAACTTTGTACCCCGTCAGGGGTGCTGCCCTACCACTTTACAAGGGACATGGCTTCTGTGACCCTCGCTTGGTCTACACCTTTGAAATCTTAAACGATCGTGCTCTATGTATCTTCGAACTCTTTAATATTCTTTTACATTCATATCTCTAAAATACGACACATTATATCAAGTCAACTAGTCAAACACATTCCCTAAACACTTGAGTGTTTAAGATCAGTTTATATAAGATGCCCCCAGGTCTAAGTTCAGGAAGGTTGTCTATGACGTTTGTTGGGCCGAGGCTTTTGACATGAGGTGAACCCATTACCCATGTATATAGCTACAAGCCTACAAGCAGAGGGAGGCAAACCGGTTCCAGTTCCAAAATGTTTCGGTTCAAGTTTTGGCTGGTTTCAGTTCGGGTTTGGCCGGGTAAAGGTGGAACTGGTTCCGCTTTTTTCGGTTCCGATTTCTCCGAGAATCTGGAACCACCTGTACCCACTGGATTGGGTACAACTGGTTCCGGATCCGGGTTTTTGCCCACCTCTAGCTACAAGGGTGAGAATTTCTGACACGAAAAAAGCATGATACGTCGATACGACACAACTTTAACATATTTTGTGTCTACATTTAACATGTTTCATGTCCAAAATAGTGACACGTTAAAACTTGTTTATTTTCGTTACAACTATTTATCTATTATTGTTGGTAGAAAAAGTATTTACAAAAGCATGAAGAGAGTTAATATATATTTTTTTCCTTCAAACATTTTTGATAAAAGAATAAGGTAAATTAGTTAAAAGAATAAAAGATTAATGAAGGAAAAAAAACACATATTATAATAAATATTTTTTTAAATCATGAATTTTTATAAATATTTATTTGTCAGAATAACTCCTTGGTGATATGTCCTTTTGTATGACACCAGTTGCAAACATGTGTTTTTTTATCCACAAGTTATAATGTTAACAGCAATTCTAAAACCTACTGATTGAATTAGCGAAGGAAATTTGTCAATAGGAGTTGGATCATGGATGAAAGAATTGTTAGAAGCCTTTGTCAAAAGGTTTGGTGATACAGTAGTAGTATTTATTTATATTGTTTTGTTATGGTTTTTAACTTTTTATATTTGTTTTTAAATTACAACTGTTTTCTCCCGTATGAACACATATATGTTAGCTTGTGTGACACATCATACATTTTTGGTCAATGTGATAGTTATAAAAATGCAAGGGAGGATTATTGTGTGTAGTTTAAGAGTATGAGTAGTATAGTATGGTAATTTAAAAAAAAAAGTTATAAATACGCAAACTTAAAACTAAAACGCTGTCACATTAATACAACATATTAAATTGATAGTATAACCTAGAGATGGGCATTGAAACCGGTTTCTAACCCGAACCCGATGTTCAACCCGGACCCGGTTCCAACCCGGTCCACCTCAAAACCGGTTCCAACCCGGTTGAACCCACCGGTTCCTATTTCAAATTCTTCAGGCGGGTACAAACCAGGTTCAACCCGAACCGGTTCCAACCCGGTTCCAACCCGGTTCAACCAAAACCGGTTCCAACCCGGTTTCGACCGTTTGGATCAAAAAAACGATTTTCAGCCATTTGGACCCATTTCTAGCCCTTTTTTTATGATGTTTTTTGGTCCAAAACTTATTATAAATTGTTGTGGGTTGGTTTAGTTCGATTCCACACATAAGAAAACGAACATTCTAAGCCAAAAACGCTCTCGTTTCGTATACTCGACTGCTTTACTCTCTTTGTTTCGCGATACATTTTTATTACACTCGACCACTCGTATTTTAAACAAGTATAACCTTGTTAACACAATGGCTCATTTTACATCGTCTGTCGGTCAAGGTTCTAATGCCAAAGTTACAGTTGTTCGTGTTCTTACGCATAGTAAGAACATGAAAATATGGTGTAACTGTGATTTAGTTGAGATGAGTGATGGGTCTCAAAAGGCTCGTTGCAAGTATTGTGGTATGCTTCTTGCAAAAGAATCAAACACGAGTTTGAAGAAACATATTAACAAACCATTTTGCAAGGCGTTGAAGAATAATCTGGAAAATCAACAAACACAAATCAGTAATGATGGTGGAATTTTTCACTATAACGTAGATGAGGTTCGTGATAGAATGGCGAAGTTCGTGATTCAAGAGGCGTTGCCGTTTGGACATTTCGACAACCCTCGTTTAACAAACATGATTCACGATACGCTTCAGCCTCGTTATAATCACGTAAGTCGAAGGACGCTAAGGCGTCATTGTTTAAAAATGTGGAACAACGCAAAAAAAGATTTGATCTTATTTTTTGAAAAACTAAACACTAGTGTAAACTTAACTACAGACATTTGGTCTGCACCACATGGTTTACCGGAATCGTATATTTGCGTCACTGCCCATTGGGTAGATCCCGATTCGTGGCAAATGATGAAACGTACGATTGCTTTTGAACTTTTCCCGTATCCACATACGGCTGAATATTTGTTTAAACTATTAGATTTCGTAATAACACAATTTAATTTGGAAAAGAAACTATTTTCAATAGCATTTGATAATGCTTCAAACAACACTGCTGCAGTGGAAAAATTAAAATTAAAATACACACCATTTTGCAACGGTATATTTTTCCACAGTCGATGTGTAGCACATATTATTAACTTAGCGATGCAAGACTGTCTTTCTTCACCAAATCTTGAAGCTTTCAAAAATGGTTTTAGAAATATGATACATGATGTTTTTAAAAAAAGTAGAAGAACATTTACCAAATAGAAAAAATTTTGTAAAGATACGAACAGACCTTGTTATGGTCCTAATTGGGATGTACCTACTCGGTGGAACTCAACTTTTAAAATGTTTGAAAGTGCTTTAAAACAAAGAGCAACTTTACAATTATATCATACGAGTTTTTATGAAGGTGGTTACGCCGAACAATTTTCGGGCTTGGCTTGGGATAATATTCAAGATTTAACTGATTTTCTTGAAGCTTATAAAACCGCCACTACAAAATTATCAGGGGTTTATTATCCTACTAGTCCATTGGTGTTACCCGAATTGTATTTGATGACGTCAAATTTAAAAAATTTTGAAATGAAAAACCAAATGTTTGAAGAAATTATAAAACCAATGAAAGTCAAATTAAAGAAATATTTTAAAGATTTATCACCCGTGTTTACTTGTGCCGCTGCTTTAAACCCCATTTTGAATGTTACGGGGGTTGAATGTTTGATAGATGAAATAAATGATAATTTGGATATCAATGAAGAAGATCCAAATTTTTCAAATGATGCAAAAAAAAAGTTTTCAACATAGTTTACAAAGTATGTATGAATTTTATATAATTAAATACGGTCCTAATATAAACACACGTACGAATACGAGCGCATCAAGCTCGAGTAGTAAACCTCGTGATCCGCTTCCTAGTTTATTTAACACCGTTCGTAATGAAACGGCAAAACGACAAAGGGGTAACACTCCTTCAAGTGAGCTCGAAAGGTATAGTGGAACAGATTTTGTGTCCACTTTTCAATCCGATGATTATCTCAATTTAGACCTTTTGTCATGGTGGAAAGGAAAGGAATCCGATTATCCGATTCTAGCCACTAAGGCACGTGATTTACTAACCGTCCAAGCTTCTACGGTAGCTTCGGAATCTGTGTTTTCTCTTAGTGGCAGGATATTATCTTTACGAAGAACAAGATTTACTCCGGAATCAGTAGAGATGTGTATTTGCTTAAATGATCACTTGGATGCGATCGATCGAATTCAAAACATAACAAACCTCGAAGATGGAATCGAACTTGAAACAAGGGTACACGAAGAGGAGGTGGAGGAAGGATTATCTCCCGACATATCTGATGAAGAACTTGCACAAGAAGCTCGTACTTGTGAACGTACGCAAACGGAAACGAAAAAGCAATAAAACGCATGTTCTTAAGTTATTGTATTTGTATTTATCTTCTTAAGTTTTGTATGTCTTTTTTTTAAATAATTAAAAATGAAATAAATGTTAAATATGTTATTTTTATTTTTATGTTATATATGTAATTTATTGTAAAATTATTAGAAATAATAATTAATTTTTTTAATTTTATTATTTTTTTGTTCATGTTCTTAAATCAAGTATTTTTTTATTATTTATGTTTGTCTTTTTCATAAATAATTGAAATATAAATAAATGTATTAAAAGTTATTTTTATTTTTAAGTTATGTATGTAATTTATTGTAAATTATTAGAAATAATAAAGAATTTTTTTAATATTATTTTCTTTTTATTTATGTTCTTAAGAATTTTTTTATTTATGTATGCACATTTAAAAAAAAAATTTAAACCGAACCCGGTAGGTGTACCCGATTCTGGACCCGACCGGACCCTACCCGGTTCCACCGGTTACAGATCTAGAATTATGAAACCGGTTCCAAACCGGTTCGGGTTTACCTCAAAACCGTTTCCACCGAACCCGGTCCAATTTTGAACCCGGTTTGGGTTTCTTTTTGTACCCGGTTTGCCCATGTCTAGTGTAACCAAAGTGGCATTGCCCTAGTGATACTCGATGGCCTTCCAAATGGGAAGTCATTTAAAAAAATTTATGTACCCGATTCTGGACCCGACCGGTAGGTGTACCCGATTCTGAACCCGACCGGACCCTACCCGGTTCCACCGGTTACAGATCTAGAATTATGAAACCGGTTCCAAACCGGTTCGGGTTTACCTCAAAACCGGTTCCACCGAACCCGGTCCAATTTTGAACCCGGTTTGGGTTTCTTTTTGTACCCGGTTTGCCCATGTCTAGTGTAACCAAAGTGGCATTGCCCTAGTGATACTCGATGGCCTTTCAAATGGAAGGTCATGGGTTCAAATCCCTTTCAAGGCATATTGAGTGTTAGGGGTCAGGGGTTTCCCCTAGGGTGGGTTATCCTAGGTTCAGGTGTTGTCATATGATTCAAGTCTTACTTGATGAGATTTGATCGATGTCGAACGGTCAATCAAAAGATGAGTCTAAAACACGTGTCTTAGCCGCCTTTAACTAATAAGAGTAAGTAAGGTATCGTATTGTAATGACTAGTTTTAATGGTCATGCGGGGTGATAAATAAAATTCATGTGTTTGTGTGTTTGTATAAACCAGAAAGGAGGATAATCGTAAATATGGGGGGAAACCGTGCGAAAAACGGAGTTCTGGATTCTTCAGAATCGCAAAAAGGAAAAAAATACGAAATTATCAAAATTTGGGGAGCCTCGCGGTACGCCTAGAGCCACTCTGCCCCGCTAGGCGGTTCGCGAAGGCTGTAAATATCTGAGGATTCCAGGAACCCGCGCGGTACGCCTGGCCCCAGTTGGCCACCCTAGGCGGTGCGCACGGATGCAAAAATATCTGAGACTCCGAGACCCCGCGCGGTACGCCTGGAGCCAAATGGCCCCGCTAGGCGGTACGCGAGGCCTGTGATGGTTTGAAAAAAATTAGTATAAAGATCAGATTGCATGTTCAACATAATATTTAATCTTCCTCGAACACCAGCTGTCACAACCCACGGCGCGTGCGGAATCCATGGCGCGTGACTATGTGTTCATGTGCCAATGTTGAAGAATAACCAATGATTAACTATGTTTCATAAAATTAAGTTCATTTAAACAAACATAACATACATATTATACAACAAGTTTATCATAAAATAATTATTATACAATACGATGATTATGTTTACTTTCTAGGTCACAACTATTTATGTTGTTGATCCTGACCTAGATTGCTTTACTGACGCTCCCGATTACCTGAAACATGTAGATAAAAGTCAACTACGAATAGTTGAGTGAGAATCATAGGTTTTGTTGATTTAAAATGATTGTTCAAACAATGATTTTCATGATGTAGTAATCACAAGTGATCAAACAGGTACTTTAAAATTGAATCTAATTGAGCATGCAAACATCAAACCTAATGATAAATGATCATCAGTAATGATTGTTAGCTCACATGATGATGTCCAACCCACGGTTGGAGCGATTTGTGATAATGATACTTGTTTTCTCGCATATGTTCATACCAGTACTACCAAGGGCTTGATAACAAGTTAATGATATTTACATAAGAATGTGCTCAAATAGCCTCCACATAACCAAAGTTCCCAAGTGATACGCTTTTTTTTAATGAGTTGATAAAAGATTCATTTGATGATTGTTTGCCATAATTTTCCTGATGATACTGATATATGATTTCACAGTAGTTGATAAATGTTTATCATGATTTTCCTGATGATACTGATATATGATTTCACAATAGTTGATAAAATATGTTTTGAAAATGCATCTACATGTTCCACCCCGAGTTTTGGTAAACATTGAAAGGGAGAAGAGAAGGGGCTATGATCTCACATGTTTTATCGAAGTGTTTTGATTTTGAGGTATCACACAAAATCTGAAGAGAATTCTGCAATTCATTAATGTTTTATGAGTTCCTTGTATTTGAATTGGATTATCAGAATATTCCTTGACTTTTGATAACAAGGAATCGTAGTTTAAGTCATCAAGCTGATCTAAATTCTTAATCAGCCTCCTTAACTTAATATTGCACAAAGTGCGATAAAAAGGAACCTATAATGATTTAGGCTCCTATTAAGGAGTTAATGACTAACTGGATTAATCACGACATTTTCCGGATTAATCAAATAGATATTGTTATTGATTATTTCACTAAAACAATTCCTAGATGAATTTCTGGCTTAGGAATAGTCAATCCTTGTTATGGATCATTTAGGTATCATGAAACATGAGAATGTGATATTAGAATAGGTTTAATAACCATTCTCAATGTACTAATCTGACTGTTATCATAAACATCAGATCGTTATTTCGGTGATTATCTATGCTTGTCATTAGTTTGAAATACTTTGATTTAACCTAGCATTTCAAGAAATGATCAAAACAATCACACTCATTGTTACAATCAAATGGTTTAAACCATTATAACCATTATTATGGTTTCATGAAAACCGGGCATTACAACGGATCAAAACAAAGATTTAACCGTTAACATACCATGTTCTTCGTTTCTAACCATTCCTCGCCATCAACTAGGCAATAATCCACAACAATAACTATTGTATTATATTCAAAACAAGATTTAATCTAACCATTATCAAACTAGTAAGATAGGTTGAATCATTACCCTATCGGACGGATTTCTCGAATGAAAACGATGATCAGGACTTGTAGAATCGATCCCTAGCTTAATCCTGATGATTTGGTTGCTTCAAAACTGAGATTTGGGGGTTAACATTTGATCTGGTTCACCTAGAAGTCGAGTTTATTCACTAGAAATGAGTTCTGATCAAGAAAATCATATTTTTATGCCTGCTGGACCCGTCGCGTACCGCCAAGGCTGGCAAAGGGGTTTTTGGTGTACCTCCACCACCTTAGTCAGACTCGATTTTGTTTTCGCGATTCCGGGAGCATACGAACTCCGTTTTACGCACGGTTTTCGCCTACATTCACGATTTTTCGAGCTCTTTCCAATGGTTATAATTTCAAGACCTGAAAAGTTCAAAATATCTGATCTCTTATTTAACGCTATATTCAACTCAGTGTATCTTGAAATCGGAGTCTCGTTTCGTGATTTCGCTTACACTCATTCTCTTTATTTCAGAGATATGATTCTAACCTGAAAATTTTGAATTGTCACAGTCTCCCCCTGTTATTGGAATTTCGTCCCGAAATTCAGTTTGCGCTTGTCCATAATTGTTTGTTTATGAAAACAAGTGAGGATATATCTCTTTCATACGATCCTCACGTTCCCAAGTGAACTCAGGCCCGCGCTTGGAATTCCATCTAATCTTCACGATAGGTATCCGACTGCGTTTTAGTTTCTTAACTTCTCGATCCATAACCTCAACATGTTCTTCAACAAACTGAAGCTTATCTTCAACTTGAATTTCTTCAAGAGGAAAGATTTGTGATTCATCTGATAGACACTTTTTAAGATTGCATACATGAAATACATCATGTATATTGCTTAGTTCGGAAGGTAATTCCAATCGATATTCTACTGGTACAATCCTTTCAATGATCTTGAAAGGACCAACATATCTATATGCTAGTTTACCTTGTTTCCCGAATCTGACTATGCCTTTCCATGGAGAGACTTTTAACATAACTTTGTCTCCGATTTGAAATTTCAAAGGTTTTCTTCGAGTATTGGCGTAGCTCTTTTTGACGATCATGTGCAGCTTTGATTCGGTCTCGTATAACAGCAATCTTATCAGTTGTTTCTTGTATAAGTTCTGGACCTGTAAATTGGTTTTCACCTATTTCAGCCCAGCAAACAGGAGATCTACATTTTCGTCCATATAAAGCTTCAAATGGTGCACACTTGATACTTGTGTGATAGCTGTTGTTGTAGGAGAATTCGACAAGAGGAAGGTGAGTATCCCAGCTACCACAAAAATCAATAACACAACTTCTTAACATATGTTCTATAACCTGAATGGTTCGTTCGGTTTGGCCATCAGTTTGAGGATGGTAAGCTGTGCTAAGATTAAGTTGTGAACCTAAAGCCTTTTGAAAAGTTTGCCAAACTCTTGAAGTAAATTTGTTATCTCTATCAGAGATAATTGAGATTGGCACTCCATGTCTGCTCACAGTTTCATCGAGGTAAATTTTGGCTAACCTGTTAGTATTGTAGTCTTCTCGAATGGCTAAGAAATGTGCTGACTTAGTCAATCGATCAACAATAACCCAAATTGCATCATGACCCCTAGGCGTTTTAGGCAACTTAGTTATGAAGTACATAGAGATTTGCTCCCATTTCCATACTGGATCTCCAATGGCTGTAGTAATCTAGAGGGTCTTTGATGTTCAGCTTTTACGCGTAAACACGTGAGGCATTTACTAACATATGTAGCAATGTCTTTCTTTATTCCAGGCCACCAATAGAATTCACGAAGATCTTGGTACATCTTGTCTGCGCCTGGATGAATCGAATATTGAGATTTATGGGCTTCGTCCATAATTACTTTCCTTAGATTGCCAAAATAAGGTACCCATATTCGATTTAGGAAATAGTATGCTCCATCTGATTTGGTTTCAAATTGTTGATTTAAACTTTGTAAAGCTTCATTAGAGACATGAGTCTCAGTAAGTGCCTCTTGTTGTGCTTCACGGATTTGGGGTATAAGACTAGTCCGAATAGTCATCTCCAATGCTCGCACTCTTTTAGGTTTAACTCTGTCTTTTCGACTCAATGCATCTGCCACCACATTAGCTTTGCCTGGGTGATACCGGATTTCACAGTCGTAATCATTGAGTAATTCTATCCTACGTCTTTGTCGCATATTAAGTTCCTTTTGATCAAAAATGTGTTGAAGACTTTTATGGTCTGTGTATATAACACATTTGGTACCATAAAGGTAATGTCTCCAAATTTTCAAAGCAAAAATTACAGCACCTAACTCAAGATCATGTGTCGTATAGTTCTTTTCATGAATCTTGAGTTGTCGTGATGCATAAGCAATGACTTTGTCTCGTTGCATTAGCACGCAACCCAGACCCAAGTTAGAAGCATCACAATAGACTGTAAAGTCATTGTTACCTTCTGGTAGACTAAGAATAGGAGAATTGCATAGCTTGTGTTTAAGCAATTGGAAGGCATCTTCTTGTGCTTCACCCTAACGAATGGTTGATCCTTTTGAGTGAGAGTAGTAAGTGGAACAGCTATCTTGGAAAAATTGGCGATAAATCGTCTATAGTATCCAACTAATCCTTGGAAAGAACGAATTTCTGGTGGTGTCTTTGGTGCTTTCCAATCTTTTATAGCTTCAATTTTGGCTGGATCTACATGAATACCTTGCTGATCCACAACATGACCTAAAAATTGAACTTCTTTCATCCAAAACTCGCATTTCGAGAACTTGGCGTAAAGCTGTTCTTTCTTTAGAAGTTCCAAAATCAGCCTGAAATGAGTTTCATGATCCTTCTCAGTCTTAGAGTAAATCAATATGTCGTCAATGAAGAAAATGACAAATTGATCTAAATAGGGTCTACACACCCTGTTCATAAGGTCCATGAACACCGCAGGAGCATGGGTTAGTCCGAAGGGCATAACCAAAAATTCATAGTGTCCATAGCGTGTTCTGAACGCTGTTTTAGAAATGTCATCATCATGAACTCTCAGTTGATGATAACCAGATCGAAGATCAATCTTAGAGAAATAAGTAGCTCCTTGAAGTTGATCGAATAAATCATCGATCCTTGGTAATGGATAACGATTCGTGATAGTTAACTTGTTGAGTTCATTGATGCACATTCTAAACGATCCATCTTTCTTTTTGACGAACAGAATTAGTGCACCCCAGGGAGAATAACTAGGTCTGATAAAACCTTTATCTAATAGCTCTTGTAGCTGACTTGAGAGTTCTTGCATCTCAGAGGGTGAAAGACGATAAGGTGTTTTAGCAAAAGGATTTGCTCCAGGTACAAGATCTATTCTGAATACAACTTGACGTACTGGTGGAAATCCAGGTAGTTCATCAGGGAATACTTCAGGAAAATCACGAATGACAGGAATATCCCTAATAGTTTTCTTGAGAGATTCCTTAGTCACCACATGTGCTAGGAAAGCAGGATATTGTTTGCGAATATAACTTCGAGCCTTCATGCATGATACTATCTTGAGTGTACGACAAGGCTTGTCTCCATAGACTCGTAATGTTTCCCCAGATGGTAACGAAATTTGTACAAGCTTATTTGAACAAACGATTTCGGCATGATTGGGAGATAACCAGTCCAGGCCCACAACAATGTCAAAGCTTCCCAAGTTCATTGGGATCAAATTGATAGAGAATTCATGATCATTTAGTTTCGATGTACAATTGCGAATGATAGAATTGGCATGTATAAGTTTACCGTTTGCTATTTCTATGGTATACGGGGGTTCTAATTCTTCTACTGATTTACCCAAATTACGTATAATTGATGTTGAGACAAAACTCTTGTCGGCATCAGTATCAAAGAGAACTGAAGCATAATGACCGTTAATAGTGAACGTACCTATGACAACCGTAGTTTCTTCGCGTGCTTCAGGAGCAGTCATAGCAAACACGCGTGCTGGAGAATTTTGACCTTGATTGTTGTTAGAAAGTCTAGGGCATCTGTTCCTGAAATGACCAGTTGCTCCACATTCAAAGCATGGTAGCCCAACTGGCTTTAGTGCGGGCATCGACGTAGCTGCAGTGACTACTTTCCCAGTGGATTGACACTTGTTCTCCAGATGTCCATATCTCCCACACTTTGTACATTTCCAGCATTGTCGACCAAATGGGTGATGATACTTGCAGTTGTTACATAGATGGTGGGGTCCAGTGTATGATCTCCTAGAATTTGTTGTAGACTCTACAACTGACGGTGCTTGAAGAAACTAGCCCAAGTGCCTGGAAGTAATCATGAAGAAACTAGCCTCTCATGGTGGAAATCGGAATCATCATGGTGTTTGTTGAATTGGATGATTAGATCTCGAATCAGGGTTAGTTGGAATCTTTGGGATGATTGAAACTGCTCAAAAATGCCCAAAAACCTTGAAAAACCACCCCCAAAGCTTTAAAACTCGGAATCCCTAATTTTGGGACGAAACCCCCTTTTTATAGGTCTAACAGCTGCATTTGTGAAGTCCAGATCTGACAAGACTGTAAGTTACGGCCCCTAGACCGTAGCTTACAGCCTCCTTACGGCCTTCCCCAAAAGCTCTCTGTTTTACGGCCTTTTGACCGTAGGCTACGGCCTAGCCTACGGTGTCACATCCCAACCCAAGGGCGGAATACATTGGGGCGCGAGTGTGATTGTTTAAAAGCTCATGGTGCTATGATTAAGTTTAAGTAATTACACAATCCATTTTAAATAAAGCAAACATCCATTCATTCAACCAAATAAAGATGCAAGTACAATTGTTTAAAATTCAAATACAAGAAACCAATAACATTGATTAAATTAAACTAGGTCCATCCCTAATTCTTCTTTCTTGATCTTCATCTTACCCTGTTACATAAGTAAAATAAAGGTTAACTATTTGCATAGTTGGTGAGCAATTATATAGTTTAATATAATACTTAAAAGGATGCAAACCTATTAAACTAAATAGATTAGATCTAAAGCATATGTAAATTTGCAAGTAGCACAAAGCAAGAATTCAAACAAATGATCTTTACAAAGTTCAAATCAAGACTAGCTAGGTCCTAACTTAAACAATGTAAATCATAATGTTTATGTATGTGTATTTTTCACCTTTTTAACACAAGACATAAGTCAATGCGAAGAACATAGCCACATTCTTAGGCTACTAGATACTGTTTTTGTTTTTGTATAAAACGTCTTCTAACCTAAATCCCACATAACATTTAGCACATAAGTTCACATAGCATCTAAATCATGTCTATTAAGCTTAAAAGTTTGCATCAAGTATATGTTTTAACTCAAAGAATATGTTTGTGTATAAAGCATATGTAACATCCCAAAAAGTTTACAAAATGTAAAAGGGAGTAAGAATTAACTCACTTGTGTTTTGTCTAAGCTTGTCCAAATGTTTGTTGTATGAGTGAGGAAAGCTAGAAGTCCTTTCCTAATGTTTAAAGCATATGTCTTAGACTAAAATTCAAATGATTGCCTAAAGTTCAAATGTTTAATCTTGGATCTATGGCTTCTATGGAATCCCTAATGTTCTAATATTGATAATGTGCACTAATCTTAGAATAATAGTGATTAGAAACATTTAATTATCTATTAAATATTCTCGATTGTATAATAATAATTAATAAATAAATTGGAACACTTTTTATATTCCATTTATTTATTAAAGTCTAAGAATACTTGTTCGACAATATTTAATTATTAATTATACTTAAATATTATCATAATAAATATATTGGAATATTTTAATATTCCATTTATTTATTATGTAAGCCTAGATTTGTGCTCCATTGGTAACGGTTATCTTTGTTAGAATTTATTTATATAAGATAATTATAATATTTATTGTTTATAAGGTTTTGAGTTTTAAAGATAAATTATAGAATATGAATTTCTAAAGTAATTATACATGGTTAATATTTCATAATAAGTTTTGCTTTTAAATTTGTTATAAAATCATCTAAACTTGGTATTAATTTAAAGATGTAAAATTTGTTTATTTTTGATAAAAATACTTATTCATCAAGTTTATAAACAAAAGGTTTCATTTTAGTTTCATGACAATATAAAAAATTCTTTAAGTTTATAAAAGTAATTGGGTTGTTTTTATAATTATAATAAGAAACTTAGTTTAAATATTTTATTTATTTTATATAATATTTTTTAATTATTAAAAACAGTTTTTATTTAACAATAAACTGTTATTAAATTAAGGTTTGGAGTTTATAAAATTTTTTAGAAAAAATAGCATTAAAAAATGGGTTAAAAGGGCTTAAAAACCGGCTATGGGGCTTCGGGTAGGGTTCGAACACCCGACCCTAAGCTTGAATGCGGAGCGCTCAACCAGTTAGGCTAACTGGTTTCAAACTGAAATAATCAGATTTGGTTTAACCTTATTCAATCCTAAAAATCGAGTTCCTAATCGTAAGAATCCTAAACCAAATCAAATTTGCAATCCGTTCAATCATTGTTTTTGAGGGATCAAAAGCATAGGGCTTTTGATCCCCATGATTCTATGGTTCTAATGAGGTAGGTATAACCTAGATTGATGCGTGTATGATATGGTTTCGAGTTGCTCAGAGCTTCGGCCGTTCCTCGATTTGAATCGTATTCCAGAGACTTTGTAATCGATATTTTTGTTTGCAAAAAGGTTAGTCGGGAGGAATGCATTCGAATGATGTGGTTTGATTGAGTTTTTATAGTGATTTCGAGTGGTTTTGAATTTTGAGTTGATCGGATCATATTAGGAAGGAATTGTGCATTTAAATGAATTGATTTCGAATGAATGATGATTGTAGTTGTTCACGCGTTCGAATCACTTCCATTTCGAGCATAGATGAGATGTATTATGGTTGTAATTGCGTGGGTCGATCGACGGGTCAAAACCGGTTTGGTGGGTAACCGAGTGGGGAAGTCGGGTGAAAGGGAGGGATGGTTTGGGTTAATTACGATCCGGTCCATCATGTTTTGAATGCTATCTATTTTCTTTTAATCCTTTTTAAAGATGGAAATTAGTTTAAAATTTGACAGAATTTACCCCTATCTGCTGCTGTTGTTGTTGTTAAAGCTTAACATCTTATTATTATACATTTGTTATTTGGTGCTCAAGTGTTTAAATGTTTATAAATTTTTAGAAATTTGTGATCTATAATAAGTTGTTTTAAATTTTATAAAAGTTTAAATATTTTGTTATTATTATTGATTTATATATGTATCATAAAATTCATGATTTACTACTGTTTGATATGTGTTTTTTATTTATAAATACATATACTCTTTTTATGATTTTATGAAATTATCATTTTTTATTTCTAGTATGTATTTATCAAACAATTTACATATTTATGTGTTAGTTTCTATAATTGTCATATATTTTTGTGTATATATGAAATACATAAAATGCATAAATAACCTCAAACTTTGCTTTATTAGAATTTAATCGCAATTACATTTATTAACTTTTCGAAACGAACCCTGGGGATTACATACGGCCTACCCAAAATTGCCCCAAAATGTCCACTTTTCACCGTTTAATCTCCCGAGCACCTGAACACATTAAAAACTCAAGGTAACATTGTTCTCAAACATTAACCGCATAAAATAGCTTCATTTACCATCAAAACTCATGGTTAACTACACCCCGATTAATATCATGGGTTCAGATGGTGTTGTTCTAAACAAAATAGATAGTATAGCTAATTAAGAGTATCTCCAGTGACTATTGTGACAACACTCAGGTAAGACTTAAAGAGTTAAACTTACTGAAAGTAGCACGACGGAACTCTCTGCCGTTCAAAAAAAAACTTAAGAGTTAAACTAGACTAGTTCGTATAGCTCAAGATGTTTCCAACTATACATTGAAGATTCAGCTGTGGTATATTTTCGAATAACATAAAATAATGATCTACATTTTTAACCTAAGATCTTGTAGCTTGGCAATTGCTATCAATAGGTGGCATTACCCCTTAAACTCGTCAAACTTCTATTTATTATTGTATGAATAAAATCATGTTTAGATAATAAACATTTATCTATTGTTTCTTTTATTTTATATATTTTAATAAGATGCACATTTGTTGTTGGATGATCATCCTTAGAAATATAGAGGCGATTCAATACTCCATCCGAATCCCGGAGTATATGCCGTGTAAAAAGTAAAAACCTTATTACTGGAATATGGAAGAACATCATCAGGATCCATTCGTGTCTATTGGATCTTAACATCTAATTGAGAAGGCTAATAAAGGGGGTATCGGGCGATGGAGCTTTGGCCTTTTGGTTGGATATACATGGATCAGGGATCAACCGTTGGCGGAGGTGTACCCATCATTGTATCGACTGGAAAGATTCAAAGCTTGTAAAGTTGGGGAACGTGTTCAGTGGGTTGGGGGTAATATTTTGTTAATTTGGAGCTGGGCTTCTATACGCACTTGTTCAGAGATTTTGGAGAATTTGGAAACCCGCCTTAAATTGGACACTGGCTTGGAATTCACAAAACACCTGGATCGTTGGAAATGGTTGAGAGATAATAGTGGTACTTTCAACGTTAACTCCACTATACAACAGGTACGTAAATATTGGTGGCCGGTATGTGATGTAGTCGAACAAATGGGTTCCAATCAATGTCAATATATTGGTGTGGAAAGCTCAACCTGGTCGTCTCCCGACAAGGGACACTTTGCTTCGGAGGGGGATCCCTATTGGCCCGATCGGTTGTTCTTTATGTGTTGATGGTAATGAGTCCAGTACTTATCTATTTACAGCTTGTTATGTAGCCTCCATGTTATGACAAGATATTTCATGTTGATGGAAGTTGCATCAACCCATCCTTGCATTCACATTGAAATATTTACTTGAGCTTCACAAGACGGGTAATTGGAGTCCTCGGAAAAAAGAATCATTTCCTGCAGTGATTTTAATAACCATATGGTGCATTTGAAAGACAAGAAATGAAATCATTTTCAAAGGAAGACGAATCTCAGTCCATGGATTGTTGGAAAAGATAAAATCTCTTAGCTTTTTAAGAATATACAATCGTTTCGGGAAAAGTCTTATTACCAAGGAGATGTGAGGTTGTTTTGATATATGATGTTGTAAACTTGTTTTCTTAGATTTCATGATCCTTAAATGGGTACTATGTATATTTGGTGTTCTTGAGCCTTAGTATCTTGCTGGCTTGATTTTTTTGGTGTGCGTTATTGAAAGTTGTTCAAAAAATTAAAAATAAATATAAAAATAAAATCAGCAGTCACATCCACACTCTTTATACTAACTGTGGGATGGCGTTAAAAAATCAAACATTAAATAACCATGCTCAGAATTGCCTGGTAGAAGAGGAACAAGCTTTAAATACAAATCCAATTTCCAACTATGCTGCAACATATAACATATTTGTATGCTCAGCTTCTCAAAGTCTTGCTAATCGACATTAAATACCATGCTTAAATTCACATTCACATGTTACAAAACACAACATGGTCCTTACAATATAATACATTGGCGTTACTATACTTGCATTTATTAGCAACCAATAAACACATTATCCATGCAAATATAAAGCCCTTAAACTAAAAAAAAAACACAAAAAATAATATAAAATAATGATAAAAGTTGATTGCGTAACACACTTTGTAATTGAAATCTCTAATTTTTTTGACCCGTGTGTTCGGTTCAGCAATCTTGAACTTTTCACCAAAGTAGATTCTCAAATCTTTCTATAAATAATGTAAAAAATTGAACTGGCATTTCCCTTCGATAAGGATCAAGATATTTGAGGCCAAATATGCAAAAAAAAAGGTCCAAAGAAACTTCTGGTGTTCGGTCCACGTCAACCGACAACAATGGACATGTACATCACGTGACTTATTTCACACGTGCCATCCCATCGTGTGAACTTTTACCACATCTACACTTCCAAATTTTTCACGGTTTTTTCCTAAAGACTTTTAAAAGTCTTCGTCTAAGTTACACCGTCTGATCATCAACACTACCACCACTCCCGTTACGATCTAACGGCTCTAATTTAACGTCCACTCCAGGCTGTTGAAGTTGCAGGACGCTACACTGCTCCCTCGTTTCACCTGATCCTCCATCTTTCAACCGTTTTACGCCTATTGCTACACCAAATAACCTAGGGCTAATTCCCTCAGGCTCCGGTGTTTCTAACTGATTACCACCGGCACCGGCGACACATTCCTCGGCTAATCGTTTGAGCGGTAACAGATCTAGCGGTTCCACGGCGGTTCTCGACGGGGGCTGCATCGAACTGCTACCTTCCGACGGTTTATCCGTCGCATAATTAGACATCATCAAGTATATGCTGGAACATAGATTTTTCATCTGATTCAACTCCTTACTGAGTTGAACATTCTCTCTCCTCAGCCTCTCGTTTTCACCGGCGAGTTCTGCATTAGTTCCGCCAGTGGACGTTGTTTCTCGAGATAATATAGGCGTACCGCCTCGTGATGAGCTGGACGACAGGACTTGTTCTTCGCCTGAGTGGCTAGGAGACGACGTTCTAACCGGCGGAGATGGAATCGCTGCCACCGTAACCACCGGTGTAGCTGCAACAGCTGGCACCGGAGCAGGTGCCGCAATCTTCCGACGTTGAATACCGCATAACAATGGCTTCTCTCCTCTACGAAAACAATCGTTAGAAAACTCCCATCGATCCGGTACAACCTTCCTAAATCCCTATCAACATAATCGAAACTCTTAAATAAAATTAACCGATCATATGCAACAGCATGAAAAACTCAAAAAGTTAGAAATTATCGAAGCTTACATATGTGTTCAGTTGACGAACAAAACTAGAGAAATTATTGTGTTTGAAGTATTTCGGAAGCAAATCCTTAGCAAACTCCGTCGGATTCCAGACAATAAACGTAGATCCGTCTTCATTCCACGAGATCACATCGTCAATCGTCTTATCATCCACAAGCTGGTACGTTTTCGTCAAAAACGGAGTCGGAATAGATCTAGCAACAGCCGCTTCTCCGCCCGGTGACTCACCTCCGTTCCGCTCCCCCGGTGGCGGAGCCATCATATTCAACAAACTGCATCATACATATGCAACAAACATGAATCTAGATTTCAACCAAACGCAACCAACAAAACAAATATAAAAAACAAAAGGCTGTAGATTTAAGCATAAGGCATACCTATAACAACAGGTTTAGGGACCAATCAAGTGATTAAGAATGCATGTATGTTGATAGATCTGAATTGCAGAATGAAGTTTGAGGATTCTAGAACGTTCTGGGTGGGTGGATAGAGAAGGAGAGGTGAAATGATGGATAGAGGAGAGAGAAAAATGGAAAGTAAAATGAGAATTGAACTGCATAGGAAAAGGAAGGAACGAGAAGGTACGCGAGAATACGATTTCCAGAAGTTTCTCTTTCTCCATTGGATTTTTATTACGTGTAAACTTTTTGGCGGTCAGATTGGTACATTGTGATATCATCCGCACGATATCAAGCATGGTCCGCATGGCATCCGATCATTTAATACTGCTAATTTGCTAAATAGTATACCTACCGTTAAATAGTTTTTGAATAATTTATTTCGCATGTGTTTCATTAAAAATTCCAATTTTTAATTTATTTTGCACTATTTAAAACATGTATATTACTTATTTTGAATAAATAAAATTTAAAGTTATATATTTTAAATAGTATATTATATATTTATCAAAGATAGTTTTATGAAAATTTAAATAATATGACTTATTTTTGTATTCATGTTATTGCAATATTAAATAAAATTATTATTATTTAATAGAAAAGAAATAAAAAAAAGAGTTAATTACACGGATGGTCTATGTGGTTTACCCAGATTGTATTGGTGGTCTATAACTTTAAAAAATTACATCGGTAGCCGAATAATTTGCAAAAACGTAACACTGGTGGTCCATGGAGTGGATATTTGTTAACTTTTCCTGTTAAATTTTTAAAAATGACAGAAACGCCCCTCCCTCCGCTTTAACCCAGCCTTCTCTTCCACACTTACACCACATACCACCTCCGGCAACCACCAACACCGACCACCTCCTGCAACCACCACCACCGACCATCTCCGGCAACAATAACGCCTTCACCCGTTCTCTCCACCGTCGCCATCACAGCCTCCGGGGGAGGGCTGAGTCTCCCGTCGACACATGACGAGGATTCCGACCATGTTTCTTCAACCCCTCAACGGGTACTCACTTCTCATTATTTTCGATTTCCATTTCTTTGATCCTAAATTCCGTAGATGCAGAATTTTGAAGTCGAATTGGAAAACAAGAAATATGACCTGTTGAAAGCGATTCAAGACACCCAACGTGGACTCGCCACTACAACTAATCAACGCTTTAATTCGGATTAGTTACGCATGCTGGAAAGAAATTGGGTTTTGCAGGTGGATTTGGAAAGTTTTGATGTGTCTAATGAAGCAATTGATTTGAGGATTTTGGATGGCACATAGCGGTTGCAGTAAACATATGCTTCTGATGTTCTTTCTTCTTCTATATTCTTCTTCTTCTTCTGATGTATATTAGACTGGTTTTCATGTGCTAGGATTTGTGGATTCGTGGATTATGGAGACCGGAGGTGGAGGTGGTGGTGGTGTGCCGCCGGAGGTGGTGGTAGTGGGGAAGGAAAAGGGGTGGGCTTATTTTTTATATTTTCAATAATAGAGAGTATTTGGGTAATTTTACATCTCACTTAACAGAAAAATTTAATAAACATCCAGTGCATGGACCACCCGTGTTACTTTTTTGCAAAGTATTCGGCCACCGTTGTAATTTCTCGAAGTTAGGGACCACCAGTGAAATATGAGTAAACCACAGTGACCATCCGTGTAATTAACTCATAAAAAAATTAAACTGTAGAAAATGCGTTTTGAAAATGTTTATTAAGAGAAAGATACAAAAAAATCAATTTTTTATTGGCTTATAAATATGATATGTGTCCCTTCAAAAATTATTTATTATAGGCAGATTGGCTTTTAATAATATAAACTTTAATCAATTGGCCTCTGGCGGTCCCAACTATAAAAATCTCCGATAACGGTCCGTACTTTTGACATATTTACCTCTGGCAGACCGCTATCGGTGATTTTCATAGTTGGGACCGGCAGCGACCAATTGATCAAAGTTTGGATTATTTAAATCCAATTTGTCTTTATTATATATTATGAATGAATATAGATTTTTGATTTAGATTTTTGAGTTAAATTTTAATTTAATAGAAAAAGAAGAAACCTTATTAGATGTCAACTTAATGCTACTATCATTGAATTGCTCATATTTTTCGTCGTGCTAGAAAATGATAAAATTATTGTTTTTTATTTGTTTTTCTTGTTATCATGTTTAAATTTGATTGTTTCGAATTGAACTTTGAATGTTTGATTGCTATATGAAAAGTATTGTGCGACTAAGCGATTATGTGATTATTTTATGCACATACGTTTTGAAAAGGTATTATCTTCAACTTCACGCAACAATGACGACAGCATTATAGTCAAAAATTAAAGTTACGTATGTTAGACTCGTTTTAAGATCATACATGCAATCGTAACTTGTACAACAAGCTCAACTCATTGTATCCAAAAACCTTATGAGGGTCTGCACAAATAAGATATCGCATGTTCACAAATAGTATGTCACATTGCCATAAGTAGCAGTGTGACGCCACATGCTTTAGGGGTGTGTGAATATCAGACAGAACACAAAATTAACAAGTTTTGGTTCATAATGAAATGGTTTGATTCCGGTCTGGGTTAAACATGCAAACTCGTTTAACTAAATAAGTTATGTTCGTTAAACTCAAGTATGTTCACGGGTTGACTCATTTAACTTTTTTATATGTTTTTAGTTATTATGCATGCATGCATACATACATACATACATACATACATACATACATACATACATACATACATACATACATACATATATATATATTAATAGCCGTGATAATCTGCAGAACTAACCAGAGAGAACAATTAAAACGTGTCCGTAAGTAACCAGGGAATGAGCTTGAGATATTTATGTTGTTTTTCTTTCACTATAACCATTACACAACTTTCTTGTGGATTTAGATAATGTTTTGTGTTAACTTGTTTAGGTATATACACTGTTGTAAAAATCGGCATAGCGGCCGCCTAGGCACTAGACGGCCATTTACTGTGTCGATTTTCGTTTATGCGGTGCCTGGGCGCTAAGTGGGACTAGGCGGCCTAGTCAGATTTTTTCTTTTTTTTCGATTTTTTCGACTTTTTTTATGGTAAAAAGGGACCAACTTTATGATTATTTAGACATTTCTTAACTCAAAATCCTTAATATGTCTCTGAAACATCGAATCCAGCCACTTAATATCGAAATTCATCTTTAAACTTTGAACTTGGTGTTTAAGTTTTAACTTTGAAATACTTGACTTAGTATGTTTAAGTTTATTTTTAAAATTATTTGAAGTATTATATTAAATTATTGATATTGACGCGTGTATATAATATATATTTGTAAAATTATATATAAAAATTCCAATCCGCCTAGCGCCGATTAATCCCTTGGCGGTATCTCGCCGCCCGACTAGCGTTTAACGACTTCTACAACCCCATGGTATATATATAATACTAAAAACTTGAACTAAAAAAATAACATGATATTTATGATTAAATGTTAATATATTTTTATATTTGAATTTTCTGTTATAAAATTGTATTTTTATAAGCATTGATATCCTAAAAAAATAACAAAAGAATAAAGTTTTGGCTCAAACAGATAATGGTCGTGCCAACTCATGAATATTTGCGTCATGCATATAAACTCAAACAATACACAAATTAGGAAAATGGATAAAGGTTTATTCGGGTTGTTCAGACACAAATATACACCACATGTGTTAAATGAGTCGGGTTGTGCCAACTCAGGGGTGTTCGACGGGTCGGATAATGGTTTATTCTGGTTGTTCAGATCGTATTATTTGGATTTGGAATTTTGAAGACCCTATCCGAAACCCGGCCAGATATGAATTTAAAATTTGTTAATCTGATCCGAAAAACCGAAAAAACCCTAATAAACTTAATTTTACATCTGGATAATCCGAAAAACCCAAATAAACAGGTTTATTCGGATTATTCGGATATCCGACCCGAATTAGGAAGACGGATATCCGATCCGAATCTATCTGTATATTCGAATCTTTAATTCGGTTCGTATTTTTCAGATTTCAGATACGATTCGGATTTTAGTTTTTTCCGATTTTTTGTAACTCCCCTGCCCATACTAGATGACATATCAAAAAATGAAACACAAAGAGATTTGAACCAAAACGTCATATCTAGGTCCTCCCAATTCATTATGATTGCAGAACATATTCATATAAAGTTTTTTTATACTAAAAACTATAAGAATGTTTATAAAGCGTTAGATAATGAGATCAAATTTAAGAGAAAAATTCAAAATTTAAAAGAAAAAATTGTTGAAGGGTAATTTTTTGACCCATTTCCTCATATTTTTTAAATGTTATAACTTTTACATACGATGTTATTTTTTTAAAAAAGAATATATCATAAAAACGAACATTTTTTGTCTTTAAATTGAGTAAAATATTGCTATAAAAAATGAAATATGTTTTGTTAATTGCGTCTAATTATCGGCATTGTGTCTTTCTTAAATGTTTGTATATAATTATCATTTTTGTGTTTTCTTACACATAATTGAGTCTTTTTTATATATAATTATGTTTTTTTAAATCGTTGTGTCATTCATTCTCATAATTGTGTTTTCCTTGCTTGACATTATGTATTTTGCAAAATTATTGTAACTTAAATTGTTTAGGAAAACAAACATTAATCAGAAAACACAAAAGACACACTGATTTCTACAAAAGACATAAAAAATCCAAAAAAAAAAATTATAGCAACACTATACTAATTTTAAAGACAAAAAAAAAACGCTTATTTTTATAATTTTTTTTCAAAAAATAATGTCGTATGTAAAAGTTATATTCATTTAAACAAGGTGCGTGAACTTGATAAAAAATCAACAAAAGTTGTTATTACATAAATATATTTTTCAACAACTTGATTTAATCATATAATTTGATTAATGATTTAATGACTAAAGATATATTTTATACTTTTAAAATAAGGAGCTTATTTAGTTTAATATAACCCAACAACCCGTAAAAATAATTGCATGAGTAATCTCCTCCTTGAACTCCCCAATAGGGATTTATAAATGCATAACAAATCCCGCACCTCACAAGCAAAAATAACTGGAATTTTACACCACTACAAAATGATAAGCCAAAACTCTGATGATACCTCACATCCAATTAATACATGGGTCGTATTTTCTTCTTCTTCCCGACATAAAGGGCAGCAAGACGTAGTTACTTGAATATGCCTACGCATAAGAGCAACCCTCGTTGGTATCCTATTCATTTCAGCCCTCCATGCAAAGGCATTTATCTTGATTGGAACCCATTTACCAGGGGCGGCTGGGAGGGGGTGCAAACCCGCCTCCCGCACAGGGCCCATTGTTTTAGGGGCACAATTTTATAAAATTTTTTTTATATATACTATATATTTTTTATAAAAATTCAATTGTCCCATTATAACATGTAGAGAATTTCCAGAAAAACACGAACACCGGATGAATCGAAAGTCGTGGAACACACTTTCAGATCAAACTATTTGCGGTTCACCCAAATATTTGATCGGATAAAATTCAATTGGACACGCCAGGGGCTGCCGCCCCTTGGACCCCGCTAACCGGGGGTGCTGCCCCCGGACCCCCGCCCCCCTTGGAACCCCCATTGAATTTATAAAATATTAAACAAGCGTGCACCCCACACCCCAACTTGTTTAATGATTTCATAATTCATATTGATCGATCAAATTAACCCAATTACACTAAAATATCTAACATAACATTGGTATATTGGTACGTACTTTTAAGTTTGAAAACTATGATTTTGTTATGCTTACATTAATTGTCACAACATTAGTCATTATATATAAAAAAAATTATCTAAAAGGGCCTTTTTTTCCCTTTTCGCACGGGGCACTCGAAGTCTCGGAGACGCCCCTGCCATTTACTCCAATGAAAAACATATTCAGGTAAAACTGCACTTACTTCGTATATTTTTAATTTGAGAAAAGCCACCGAAAACCTACCACCTTTATCTCCCTACCACATCCCTTTATCCTCATCTTCACCCAATTTTATTTGCTTTTTGAGATCAATATACGACTCCAGCTCATCCTTCCCCTTACTGATTTCTAAGTGTTCTTTTCCAATTCCAGTTGAGTGTCAATTCCCCATTCAGTTGAATCATTCACCACCGTTGGATCTACAATTTTGTGGATACCCGCAATGACCCGAGCCCATAAACTCAATGGTTCTACAATCCCCCCATTGGATCTACAATCCTCCACCACCGTTTCTTTTAGTGACGTTAGTACTCACTTAATAAGTTAATAAAAGCTAACTTTTAATGAGTTATAGTTTATTAATGGCTAATAGTTTAATAGTGATTAATAGCTAATCTTATGTTACACACGCTATTCATAACTTTTATCATATTTTACTCATTTTTTTATTCGAGTAACTTAAAATAAATATTATTGCAATTGACTTCAAAAATTGTGTTAATTGTACGCTTGCGGCTAGGGTTATAAACGAACCTAGCGAAGACGAACAAACATTTGTTCGTGTTCGTTCTTTTAACTTTTAATTTGTTCACGAACGAATCATGAACGCTAATAGAACGAAAATTTTTGTTCGTGTTTGCTAATTAAGAAATTGAACTTGATATGAACGGTTCATGAACGCAAATGAACATATATTATTTAAACAATAAAAATCATTTTTTTTAATCTTGAACATTAAAGATAATCATTTATATAAATATAAAGTTAAATATTATGATATTAAACTAAAAATGCCTAAAATATTAGAGTATTAAACTCAAAATAAAAAAATTTAAATATACAACACATTTAATAAACAAATATAATAAACGAACGTAAACGAGCACGGCATATGTTCATGTTAGTTCATTTTACTAAATGAACGAAATTTTTCTTCATGTTCGTTCATTTATTAAATAAATCAACATAAACGAACATTTTGTCGAACGATTCACGAACCGTTCGCTAAACATTTTGTTTGTTTATAGCCCTACTTGCATAGTTGCATCAATTAACTCATTTGCAAAAACCGGTTTAATCTTTTGTTGTTCGCTCAAAACCAAAAGTCAAAACGAATATGAATTCACTTTTCGATTCTAGTTTTTAACTACATGCATTACCCAATGTGGGACTATGGTAGAGGGATTGCCTATTAGAAAGGAGGTCTTAGGGTCAAATTCAAGCAAGGATGAATTATAGGGTGTAGTTTAGGAGTAGAAGTAATATAATATGTCTGTTATAAAAAAAATTTGGGTATACAGAAACATTAAATATCATGCCCATGGATTGCATGCTCGAATGTTAGTAATGACAAAATTTAATAATATGACTATCAGGTCTCGGACTTTTAGTTTTTTTTTTTAAACGGCGAAGGTCTCAAACGTGTGAACCCACTGTTTCCAGGCCATGTCACCAAGGTCTAGTTACCTAGACCTCCATGAGCCACCACAACCATCCCAGGAGGAAACCATACTGGGAAAACCCCCTGACCCCCTCAGACCCCTATTTCGCTGCGGGAAGGATTTGAACCCAAGACCTCCCATTTGAAAGAATCTTGGGGTACCACTGAGACAATGTCTCATTGGTAATATAAAACAGGGATAAAAATTAGGGTCATTCTTTACTGTATATAAAAACTCTTATCATATATAAAGTATAAATTATCGTAAAAGAGAAAATCATATAAAGTATAAATTACAAACAAAAAACACAAATAAAATTTTACCTTAATAAAAATACATTAAAGCAAAAAACCGATAAATCCAGACATAATGTGATCATCTATCACTTCTAACCTTCAGTTTTTAAAACTATTAAATTCCATTTTTAAACTTTTAGATTTTATTCTTAAGTTTAACAGAATGTTACTTTGACTCCCTCGGATTTTGACATTTAAAGTTTATTCATACAGTTAATTAAAAATTTTATGTTTTATTTTAAACTTTTAGATTTTATTTTAAACTTTATGGAACGTCATTTTAACCTTTTCAGTTTTTTAAGCCATATATATGTCTTATAAAAACAATGTTGATGGGTACTTCTATAACAGATCCGTCATAGCTTTATATGATTTTAATTGTACAGTAAAAACACAACGCACTGGTTTTGATACTTGCGCAATGCGTGGGTCGCTTGATTAGTCAACTTCATAAACATATTTTTTTTATTTCTTTATTAATTTTTTATACAACTAAGTCTCCACTTTATGATATCAACAGGACTTGAATGTTTCACCACTTGAAAATACACACATTATTAACACACCTTAGTATCGTTTGATCACATGCTCTCTTTGGTTTATAAAACATAATTATTAGCGTAATTTTTGAAACTAGACAACAATTTAGTATATGCTTTACCCATTTTCTAATAATAAACATATGATTAGCACCTACATGAACTGCCATAAAATGACTCAATATCTAGAGACGAGGTGTAGTCACAATATGTTTTTATACAGATCTAACTATGTGAATATTATCATGTGTTTAAGGCTTAGAATTTAGGGTTTAATTCAAAGTTAATGTACATCAAGATATAACAAAAATGTAATTTTTCTTTATCAAAACATCCGTGCAATTAGAACAATTTTTGATACATCATAAATGTCTATTGTGTTTGTTTTAAACACGAATAAAATAAAATAAAAATTAGATTTTTCAATCCTTGAGAAAAATTATAATATACACCACTTTTCCAAATTTAATATATTGTAAGTTTTAAATTGTATAAGGTGTACTGCACTTAAAATAAAGCCATTGACATTCTGGCTCTATAATTAAATGGGTTGGCCTGTCCATTTTTGCATCGTGTCGGTGGTTTCGTTCTTATGGGAAAATTTTCTGCCTTGTCTTGTCAGTTTGAGTCCAAAATTCAATCTCATACTTTTCAAATTCATAAATCACGTTTTTGCTAAATAAAATACCTCAATTCTTTTGTTTTATTATAATTTTTTAGTGACAAACCAAGGCTTAACGACATGTTTCTTCATAATACAAATGAATCTTCAAACCCAATAACTCACGCATTGAACCAAGTGTTGATGAGCGTTGAACCAAAAAAATCCGTCTGTCCCTCAGGAGGAAACTCGCTATGTGATAAAACTCATACTGACCATTTTGGTTAGAATTTGAACTCTTAACCTCACAAAGCTTAAGTCTTATGAGAATAATGAAATGTCGGTTGAATTAGAAGTTCTTTGGCTTGTTTTATGATACTTAGATCACCAACACTACAAGAAAACTTATTTGATACGTTAAACTTTTTTTAAAATAACTTGTGTTGGCATAGATTGTTTCTTTATGACATGACGTCGACAATATTCGACATTTGTTCTTTTAATTTGTAGCATCAAAATTATTGCATTGAACTTTTTGCCAACATCATATCGTAGTAACAACACGATTTATCAGACAAATTTTCTTGTAGTGTAATAAGGTAATACTTTGGCTACTCCAAAACATGTTATGTATAGTTGATTATCACAATTAAAGTGCATTAATTTGTCACAAACAACCCCTATTTCTCTAAGAAAACAATAAATCATATCATCTGTCACATGACATATGTCATGACTTTGAATCGTTACTCGATCAAGATATTATGTTTTTCTTCTTGCTCTTTTACAACACAACAATTTTTTAACAAACGCACAATACCTAGCAATAGACCGTCACAAAATAGAACAATATGCATACAAGAATCTCGATATTGTTTATTTTTATTTTTAAAGTTCCCTAAATATGGTGTTGCCTTGTATAACTTATTACATGAATAACAAAATCCTATTGTTTTGTATATGGTGCAACCATGATTTAACTCAAGACATTAACAACTATGAAACTAGTGTGTAACTCTCAAATTGTTAAGCTTTTCAAGAACTAGAGGTGGGCAAACCGGTTTTTTTGGAACCAATTCTGGTTCTTGTCAACAACCGGTTCCGGTTTCGGTTTTTGGCCGGTTCTGGTTCGGTTTTGGCCGTTTCTGGTTTGGGTTTTGCCTGGTAAAGGTGGAACCGGTTCAGCTTTTTCCGGTTTTGGTTTCGATTTCTCTGAGAATCTAAAACCACCTATACCCACCGGTTCCGGTTCTGGATTTTTTGTCCACCTCTTCCAAGAACTAATACGCATCGCTTCACGCGATGTAACTCCCTCACATTGACCGTGTGACCGGTCGGTGAGGGATGCCTAATTGTGACGTTCACCATTTTAATATGCATCACTTTGAATCCTCCATTGGGCTCCCCCATCCTTTGGAAGGGGCTTGCATTACAAGTAGGAGGAAAAAACCCGGTCATGCTTCTAAATGGTTCTAAAAAAAGTTAGACAAACTTTAGCTCGTATAAATAAATATGATGTTAAATTCACAAAAAAAAAAGCATTTTAAGAGCTTGGTACAACGACATCTAAGATGAGATTTCAGCCATCTACTCGGACTTGATGCTCTGGGATGTATACCCGAGCCCATCCAAAGGACCAAAGATAAACCCTACAACTTAGTAAACCTTCCGATCTTGCTTTAACTAATATGTCTCAGCTCGTATTCAAATCCAAGACCTCACATAAAGAAGGCCAAAAGGTAACTATTAGAGTACAAGCCCTTAGTTAAATAAGAAAAGCGTTGTATGCCGTTGATGTGGAAATGATCGTTTAAAAACACAAAGTTAAATACAAATATAATACAGTGAAAATATATTATACTAAATTTGATTTTGAATACAATTCATATGAAAACATAGATAAAAATAAAATAAAAATGTATATCATTTTGACTTTTAAAAATTTATAGTGATAAGTTAAAAAAATAGTATATTGTAATGCCATATTCATAATTTAATAAAATATTAAATTTTAAAAGTTATATGTAAAAAAATATAAAATCAATTATAAATATTAATATAATAAAATATTTAAAATATAAAAATCAAAGAAAAACACAAAACTTATGAGGGAACCAACCACTTAAATAAGTTTCAAACAAAAACATATGTCGACTACATATTTAAAAATCATGAAAAACTTGTGTTGTTACAAAAATAAACATTTAGATGTACAAAATGTATTTAAAGAAAAAGACTAAAAAATATATATGAACCGGCTTAATTTTAAATTAAATTTGGCATAAAAATGTAGAAGATCACACATATAAAGCGAGGCATATAAAGTTACCGAACAATTTTTAATATTGGAATAAAGATAAAAGAAACATTCTATAATGGTATATTCAAAAATTAGAAAAAAAAACATATCATTGTACAAATGAGCATTAAAAATCATGAAAACATTTTTCAATAAATGTAAAATATATAGTTATTTAACTCGGCTCCATTTTAAATAATTTATATCGAAAAACAGACCACCTCAGTTTATATGAAACATAGATAAAAATTAGAACGTAACAAGAGAACGTTTGTAAGGTACGAAAACACTAAATTCTAAAAGGTAAAATAGTAAGTTTAGAATGTTTGTCAAAGTATAATTAAAACGAAAATATTAAATATGAGAAAGAAAGCCTGTATGTGTAAAGGGTTGTGCTATAATTACTAAAATCTACTCTTTATATATAGACTTAATTTTTATTTGAATAATATATGATTACGATTTTGCTTACGATCGTAATAATAACTTACCAATATCCTATGCAAACATATAAACGGATCCTGCATCACAACAAAACACACACCCAAAATCCTCATACCATGTTATGAAGTTTATATCAAACAAAAATGTGAGCTAAATGTTAATTTTTTCTTTTAAAAAAATATCATCTAGCTAATAATATTTATTGAAAAAATTTGAATTTTAACACCAACCTTATTAAAATAATTGTAACACACCCTCTTAACTCGAACTTTCCTTTGCTATAATCAAACTGAATATTTATTCCGATAGTCAAACTGGAATAAAATAAAATAGATTATAATTTTATAATGACATCCAATAATTAATCAAACTAAATATTTATTAAAAAAAGTACATTTTGATGTGTCCTCCACAACAACATGAAGGAGCTTGTAATCATGGTCATTCTTGATCCAAATCATTACTTCCAATTTTTTTGTGGAATCTTCAAGTATCTGAAACTGCATTTTTTAAGCTTCATAATTCCGATTTTGACTTTGACGATAGCGTGAGAGATTGATAGAAAATAAAATTAACTCAAACTAATAAAAACCAAATATAAGCTCATAATGTAATTATACATACCAATATGAAATATGTCTTTTTTCTTTTCGTACTACTTTTATGTTACAAAACAACATTTTTATATACTAAAGTACATTCATATATCCAGTGATGGATCCAGGAATTTTTTTCAACGGGTTCACCATCTTCCAACGTTTTAATTAAATAGAACCGGACATAAAAATTTCCGGGTTGGATTGACGGTTTTGGTCTTGTAATGTTCTTCACGTAATGACAGTGTGCTATAATAAGTTAGTGATTAAAATTAAAAAACGTCGTCATTAAAGAATTCGAAGGTACATAGTGCATTTTCGTTTAATTATTCTGAGCTCCAGACCAAGCGGGAGTCAGGGAGATCACGCGCCCTTTCGGGGTCCAAGGGGCGGAAAGTGATTTTAACACGACCATATAGAATTATAATCCTTGATTATCGAGATTTTTCTAACAAAGATCACTTGTCTCAATCAAGTTAACAAATTGCTGTGAAAATTACATTAAGAATTCACTTTTAAAAATCTCAATGGGTTTATTTTAAGATTCACCTCTAAAATATTAATAGGTTAGCCCTATTGTTCAACTCTTTTGGAAAAAAAATTCTACTAACGAGTCAAAGCGCGGTGGGTTTCCGTGAACCCACTACACTCAACCTGTATCCGCCCATGCATATATGTAACAACATAGGTAAATCACACTTCAGTCATGGACATTAAAGATTTTTAGTTTATAAGGAATGCATGTCTTCTAATATCACCAATGTGTTTTAGCGTATTGAATGTGGATGAGAGGAGAACTTCATAGTTAAACATGTTTGGGTGTCAAAACTCCATGATAGTTGACCTACCAGAGAAGTTTTCATCCAGCCAACCAAAAGAAAATCCGTAAGCCTCGAGTGAATAAAGTAGACAATATTGGTGGTAAACGAGACCGGATGTAACAAATGGTTATGTGTCGTTCTGGATGGTGGTGGCAAACTTCATCGAAGGTGATGAGTCCTCGAGGGAGTCCAGAGGGGCACCTTAGGCAAATCCTGCATCCAAGAGGTTATTGGTTCATAAGAAATACATGTCCTCTAATATAATCAAAATGTTTTGGGTGCATTGGTTGTGGATGATAGAAAAACTCTAGTTAAACATACTTGGGTGACAACAATCTAGGATGGCAAATCCGGACAACCAAAAGCAAATTTGTAAGATTTAATTAGAAAAAATAGCGGTAAACAAGGCTATATGTAATAATATAGCTGATGTGTCATTTTAAGAGAACACATACGCATCTTGAAATTAGGAAACATATAATATTTTTATTTTACTAGTGCCAATACGTATAACCCCAATCCGCGATTAAATATTTCACAACTTAAATATTTTGAAGTTTCAAATGCAAATTTAGTCATTTTATATGATCAAATTGTTGTAAATAACACGGAAAATGACATGAGGCATGACAACTTCAACATTGTACGATAACGAATATTATAAGCTTTTTAAACCTACTTTTATTTATATATCATATATGTATCATGTAACTTAAACCTTTAAATCTTCTAAAAATAGATAAGACAATAAATGAACCGAACTAACACGAAAAATGTATGTATATGTTCGTTTTTTTAACTTTAACCAAACAAACGATCGAACCCGAACATTAAAACGAGCGAGGGTTTCTTCTTCATGTTTGTACGTTAAGAAACTTAGTGTTTTCGTGTTCGTTCATGTGCGTTTGTTAATAGTATAAACGGATAGTTTACGAACATAAGTAAACAAACATAAATGAACCTAACTGAACAAACATAAGTAAAGAAACAAAAACATACATAATTGAACACATATAGTTAAACAAGTATGAATGAACACATGAGTACTAAACTTGCATTGATATTAGCCTAATTGAGTTAATAAATCCTTAAATTTTGTGTAAAATAAAAATGTCATAGGCATGTTAATTTATAAAGAAATAAATGTATCCCTGATTTATCAAAATAAATGAATTTAATTATTAATAAAAATAAATAAACGAACCTAAATCTATCTAAACTAATAAATCAAAATAAAATGTGACACATGTCATTTTTTCAGACTATTCTTATAAAAATTTCCCGTCTCTCTCTCCTGTTAAATGCAACCATATTCAATAATAATAATATTATTATTAAATATTAAATATACTTTTATACATTTTTAAATTAAAAAAGGTTTTTTAAAGCATTAAAAATATATTAATTTTAAAAGAGCACATTTTTTTAAAACCCAAATTATCATGAAATATAAAATATTTAATAATTTTTTTCAAAACGAAATATTCAAAAAAACAAAATTTAATAAACTTAGTGTTTAATTAAATAATATTATTATTTTATTACTTATGAATTAAACTATATAAACTATTAGTCATATTATTATTATTGACTATATATTTATTATTTTTCTATTTAACATGTGTAATACACGAGGTATTGACCTAGAGAACATATATAAACGAACATAATTGAACGAACATAAACAAACATTCACAAACGTAAATAAGCGAACGAGACGTGTGTTCACGTTTGTTTGTTTAGTTAAATGAACAAAACACTTTATTCATGTTCGTTTATTTACTAAAGAAACGAACATGAATGAACTTTTTATTGAACGATCACGAACAATTCACCGAACGTTCGATTCATTTTCATGCCTAAAAATAGATACCTTTACAACCAACGAAGGTGTTAAAAAACAACCGGATTGGATTTCCATACCAGTTGATCATATCGACCTAAATCGATTCACAAACCGGTTTGACTGAAATTGTTTCCTAATTTGATCCAAACTGCCGGTTCAAATTGCGTTTGTAACCCAAATAATGTTAACCCGAATTGAACCAAACATGGTTTCAAACCTGGTCCTCAAACAACTCAAAATTGGTCTCAACCTGACTCAACTGCTAAAAAAACCGGTTTTGAATTATGCTTCGTTGTTTATACCCAAACCGAACCGGTTTAATCGTGCCAAAAACTCGAGTACACACCTTGGGTTTAGGGGGTGGCAAGGCCTCCACTCAAAAGACACTTGTTAGTGTATGCTTATTTATAAATTAAACTGAAAAAACATTAGGCCAGGGGCGGTCCTGAGAATTCAAGTGCTCCAAACGTATTAAGAAAAAAAAGGCCCTTAACAAATCATAAATTTGTGTTTTTTTGGTTTCGTATTTGTAGATATAAGTAAATATATAGAGTTTAAAAACGATTTTAAAAATTTTTGTGCCTTGCAAAAAATAGACCCTGGACGGAGGTCGAGTTTGCCCCTCCCCAAGGCCTCCCATGCATTAGTCCCCCTTGAGTTTTATTATAAGGCCCCTAATCAAATTAAAATTCCATGTTATTCTTCATTACGTTGTTGTTGTTAGACCATATTTATAATCCTGGTCTTGAAATCACTTGAAATACAAGTTATTTCACATCGAATTCTTGGTAGATGAATATGAATAAGGTTTTGTTTTGAATATATGAATTTAACTGACTAAATACTTCAAGTTTTGCGAGAGTGATTATAGTGTATAAAACTTTCTTTTAACCTTAAATTACTATCTCTTTGACTTGTTTTAACTGGCCCATTTTAACTCTTTTTACCTGACCCGTTTCAACTGTTTTAGCAATGGCGTTTTCATATATTCGTTTTTCTGCCATCACTGACAAGAATTTCTGGATCCGCCACTGAGTACATGTACCCCTCCTCTCATGCATGACAACTTAATGTTGTGCTTTCATGTAGAGTTTGGGCCAGGGGCGTAGCATAAAAGGGACCGGGGGGTGAGGGCGACCGTCCTCCCTCTTTTTTTCGTCAGTATGGTTAATTTTCAGGCTAAAAGGTTAATTTTTTTAAAAATATTTGATTTCGCCCCCTGATTGAAAAAAAATAAATAACTTCGCCCCCCTGATTGAAAAAAATATTATCATCTCTTTTAAATAAAAAACTAAATAAAAATTACCCACTTATTAAGAACCTCATTTTTTTGTTCTTCTATAATTCTCCTAAATATTTAAACCACTCTTTTATTTTCCCCTTACTTTCTATTCTATATGCTTTCAACCACTCTTTTATTTCCCCCTTACTTTCTATCCTATATGCTTTCTTTTTCTTGGTCCCGATCAGAGGGCCACACACCCCGCCCCCATTTTACCGCCACAGATTCTAGCCACCACCTCATTCTATTTCAAGCGCTTAGCAGCAACCATTTCACCGGCTAATCTTGACACAATTATAGTTGGTAATTTTTTTCCTTCTTAAATTATTTCAAAAGCAACCTATTTTAATTTTAATATTCATGATTTTCTTTTAATGTAACTGTGAAATTTAGATTAATCAAATTAGTCATGTTTAATCTAAAATACTGTATTATCTTCAAGATGAATGTTCCTTATTGTTTGACCCGAATCACTGCCCGTACATTTAACCCGACTAACCGAAACACACCGATCGAATGAGAATTTTTTTTTTGAGTTCACGTAACTTTTCGCTTGTTTGGGCTGCATAAAAACCAACTGAAAAGAGATTTGTTAGAAGGTCAATGAGTTGTTTGCTGGATGGAATATTTAATATTTCAAAGAATCTCTTTTAATGTTATTTTATTCAACTTGTTTTTTAGATGCATAAATAATATATATAATATTCCCTATAAAAACCAAATCATTTACGCTCACTTATTCATTAGTTAATAAAAGTTTTGATCTTGTAGAATTAATGAGGTGCAAGCTACCAGAAAAGCAAACCATGAAGCACAGGAAGGGATTATGGTCACCTGATGAGGACCAAAAGCTAACATATTATGTCATGAACTATGGCCATGCTTGCTGGAGTTCTGTTCCCATTAATGCAGGTTATTATTTACATTATTCATTTCATATTATCATGCATGAAATTTCTATCAATTATCAAAACACAACATAAAAATAGGCAGGTTGGATAACAGGCAAAAACGAATTCGGGTTAGAACTGGTGCGGGTCAAGATAAGTTTTAAGCAAAATCGGTTTCGGTCTAAATGAGTTGTTTTTAAAAAACAGCAAATTAGTTCAAGTTAAAATGAGTTGTAAGTTAATAAGTAGTTTATTTTGCATTATCTTTAGTAATTTTATCATCAAAGATATTATCGATGCTTCTTATGCGTTTGAATCTATTTTATTCCCATAGTTTTTAGATTACCAATGTTACCATCTTAACATGTGTTGTGTAAAGGTGTTACCTATCTAAACATGTTTTATGTTATGATGATACTCATTTCAACCCAAAATATAATAATTGTTCAACCAAACTAACTCATTTATCTTGCTTTGATTCAAGATTGCCAGATTTAGTTCAAGTCTTACGGTATATAAATTGATGCAAAATTGCAGTTTAATACAAAAAACTAAAACAAAATAATTTTAGTGTTAATTTTGCATTAATTTGACATTCCATTAAATCACCTTCATTTAGGTTTGGAAAGGAATGGAAAGAGCTGCAGGTTAAGATGGATTAATTATCTAAGGCCAGGCTTAAAGCGTGGGGCATTTTCTTCACAAGAAGAAGAAACCATTTTGATCCTTCATGGTTTCTTGGGCAACAAGTAATTAACTCCTTTCATTTAATTTGCACTGATCATTATTAATGCACTATAAAAAAATTATAGGGTTTTCAGCAATAGAACTATGCGTCAGTGATCCCTCAGTGAAGGTACGAAATCAGTCATCACAACTGACAAGGCTATCACTGACTGCGGTTTCACCAATATAGTACCAACATCATCATCATCGTACTCAGTATATCTCACCATTAGCAAAGCTAAGGCAGGGTCTAAGGAGGGTAAGATGTAGACAGCCTTACCTCTACCCCGTAGGAATAGAGAGGCTGCTTCCAATGAGACCCTCAGCTCATGATGCCTAATTAACAAACTAACCCAACGCTTTTAACGTTATGTTTACAAAAAGTAAGTAAAATAACGTTAAAATTTGTGCAATTTTACTTTTGTCCCTCGTTGGTCGACACATATATTACATTATATGAGCGTACCGCACACGGAGCTTACCAATATATTACCAACGGTGAATGTAATTACTGAATGATCACTAATGGTCATATCACCGATAGAATACCAACGGTTTGATCAGGCATGTTTCATTGTTGGTAATCTATCGGTGATCAGCTGACAAATCAATAGATAATAATAAATTTTAATGTTTGGATGATCTCCAACGGATTTAAGCTATAAATGGTGTTTCATCAATGATACTCTAGCAGTGATTTAGCTCGATTAAGCTGATTTAATTCTAAATTTAACTAATGCTTATTAGGTGGTCTCAGATATCACAACATCTGCCTGGAAGAACAGATAACGAGATAAAAAACTATTGGCATTCTCATCTCAAGAAAAAATCAGACAAATCAAAACATCTTCAAGTTCATCAAAAACATGATTACACACGCTCAAACTTGGAAAATAAAGGACCATCTTCATTGTGCCAAAATGCACCCAACAGCACCAACACTTCATCTGCTAACATGGTTCGGTCAGTCCCAACAGTTTCCAAGATCAGAAACTTACCAAAACTTCTGTTTGCAGACTGGGTTAGCCTAGATGAGTTTCGACATGACGTTGGGAGGTCAAGTGACCAACCACTTAGCCATGGTTCGAAACATCAATCAAGCACCGTCGAGCATGAATGGCAGCATAGTGAAGGATCAACAGAAGGCATTGAGAATCAAAACTGTATGAACATGTGTTCAAATGACAACATGCTTCAAACTCAGATGACGATTGATCGATTTTTTGAATTTAATGATGTAGATTTCGATATAGATAATTTCTTGTACATGTATATGTAAGGTGTGATTCATAAGAAAGAGCGAAAAAGTATAAAAAAATTAGAGTGGATCATTGTTACAAAAAAATAAATAATCTTGTATATGTTTGAAGTAACATATGTGTAACTAAAATGGTTATTCTGTATATTGATTCTCTACAACTAAACTTTACTGTATAGATTTAAGATTTTCATGCTTTCAAGCTGCTCCATAAAAGAACGAATGCAACAACGAATATGATTGTGATCGGTGTCCATTTCGCTGCAATTACCTGTGAAATACAAGTTATCAGCTATCTTCGACGACAAACATGTAACGAAATGTTAAATTTTTAATAAATATAAGTTTGTTAAAAAAGTTATGCTAACAAGTAGCTCTTTTCGTCGGTGTTTGAAAATTTGATATGTTGTTATATAACATGGTGACTTTGATTACTTGAACTTCGCAATATGTAACAATTAGGCAGATCGTTTTGCTGTTGAAGTTGCTTGTTGAGATAGCGTCTCACTTGACTCTGAAGTCGTTGTGTCAACCAACGACTTCAACAGTATATGAAAAAAAAAATTAAATAAAAATTAAACCTAAATTTTGAGCAGTGGATTGTGAAGTTCAACATTAAAGTTGCTATTCTAACATGACTGCATACTTATTTATCAAATGCTCTCAAGAAAAGGCATAATTACATGTTATGTGACTTTCCAAAACAACCTATTTATAAAAAAGTTCCTAAAGGTGTATTTTTCAACCAAGTGGTTACGGGTTCAAATCTTGCAAATCAATTAGAGTAGGTGGTTTATGTATTTGCTGCTAAAAAAAAAAAAAAAAAAAAAATTACCTCAAGAGTCTTTGAATCCCATATTGGGGAAGTACTTTTATGTGCTTTCATCATTCTCTCCAGCAAATCTGATGATTAAAATTATTAGAAACATGCCTCAAAATTAAATAGATTTAAGAATTAAAATCCATCTTCAAACCATGTAATTTTAAAATTATATAATAATAAAATTCAGCTGGTATAAATTGAACTAAATTACCTGATCTTCTCCTCCTTTCAATAATTACATACATTTCTTCGATATGAACATCTTGTTCTTGTTTGTTGTGAATATCAGCTTTTAACTTTGATAAGTTAGCTTGAGTCCTTGTATCCATATATTGCCTTATGATATTGCAAATAACGTTATCTGCGCTTAAAGTGAATTAGTTTGTTACCATTGGGATAGGGGTAAGGGTAAGGTTTGTATCTATCCTTCCCCCCAGACCCTACTGAAAAGTGGGAATATACTGGGTAAGGTTGTTGTTGTTGTTGCATCTGCTTCAGTCTGGTAAAGTGGATGGGTTGGGTAATTGCTCAGAATGGACTTTTTAAAAGTTATTAGTTTAGTTCTATTTGAATATTCTTAAGTAATTTTCTCATCAAATATGTTATTTATCATTCTTACCTGTTTGAATTCATTTTATTTACATACTTTTTAAGATACTTTATCTTCCCATATTGTGTTAAAGTGTTATCCATTTTAACAAGTTGTATATTATGATGCAACCTATTTCAACATAATAAACAATTTTCGTTCACTCTAGACTTGGCAAATCTTAACTTATAACAAGATAATTAAATTGGTATATTTGAGTAACCATTTATTGTATTATGGGTAGAAATGAGTTCATTATAGCGTAAAACGGGTTGAGATAGTAACACCTTAATACAATACGGGTCAAGATAGATAACTTAAAAACTATGTAAACATAATGGATTCAAACAGGTAAAAATGATCAATAATATATTTAATAAAAAAATCAAAAAAAATTATCAAAATAAACTATTTGTTTCGTTACACTTATTTTAACTTGAACAAAATTAATGGTTTTTAAAAACGACTCATTTTGACCCAAATTAAAAAAAAAAAACAAATAAACAAACAAACTTACACAGTATATTCCCACTTTGTAGGGTCTGGGGGGAAGGATGGACACATACCTTACCCCTATCTCAGTTGGGATAAAGAGGGTGCTTCGAAGGAGTCCCCGGCTCATATTATCGTTTGAAGTTAATCAACCCAAAACACTTTTAACGTTATTTTAACAAAATAAGTAAAATAACGTTAAAATTAACGCCAATTTACTTTTGCCTCTTGACCCAAACTAAATTTTTCTTAAAATTAACTATCCGCACCCATTGTGACCCGTTACCCAACCCAATCTGTCCATTTTGTTAGGCATAGTTCACTTAAACCAACTCATTTCTCTGTTTTTTTTGGTCGCCAGGCCTACATCTCAACAGACTATAAACTAAAAGATTTGGCAATTAATTAATATACCGAATTTGACAAAGCTGTATGGTTTTGTTATCTTGTTCACTTGTTCTGGATCAATCTTGTCAAATTCTTTTTGCAAATCTTGAAGGTAATGGAATGCAAGCTTCCTGGGGTATGAAACATCACATAATGTGATGAAACAAATCCCATTTCTCACCATGTAGCTTCATTAGTTAGCATCACAGCACAAATTAGACAACTGTCATGAACGTTGTTTGCTACTTTAATGATAACAAACTTAACCACAAACTCATACATAAAGCAACCACTGCCGTCTCTGAGAGATTAGGTGCCATGTACGAATGTTGAAAATTGCCCCCTATGTGTGATAATTAATTTGTAACTAATTATAAAGTGAGTTAATTTGTTTTTTTTACCTAAATTTTAAATTGTAATGAGTATTGGGTCCAATGTTTAAGGAAAAAAAATTTCTTTTAACTTTTATAAAATTCATAACTGAGTTAAATATATTTAAAAAATTGAAATATAAATTATATGTGTTTGTAGTAAAATAAATTAATATATATAATATATACTAACTTTTTTTTAAATTAGGACCCCTAAATATATAGGTCTTATACGGCCGCACCTCCCATACTTGTTCTAATGCCCCACTAAAAGCAACATGATAACAGCAAATGCTCTGTTTGTAGTTAGGGGGGAAACGAATCGGATCATGTGACAAACTGTCATAGTGTCATAAGCCGTTTGTCCCAACCATGCATCATTTCGATCCTTTATTTATATATGGCCAATTTTCTAGTACTTTAACAACTTTGATTATTCTCTTTTTATTCTGCATACCAAAATGGGCGGGTTGAGTTGAGTTGAGTTAGGCAAAACCGGTAACAGGTCAGATGGGTGTGGGTAAGGTTGGATGCGGGTCAGAAGGCATTTTGTATCTAATCGGGTCGCTTTTAAAAAATATCAATTTAGTTCAAATATATTATTGATCTTGCGTGTTTAAATTCGCTAAATTCATGTAGTTTTTAAGTTACCATTTTGACCCGCGTTGTATTAATTTGTAACAATCTCAACCGATTTTACGTCAATGTTATCTAATTCAACCCAAAATACAATAATTTTTTACCCAAATCTACCCACTTATCTTGTTATAAGACAAGATTTTTAGGTGTAGTTTTAATTGTAAAAACACATACTGCGTACATTTATATGTTTAATTATTTCCTAAATAAATACACTTCAGTTTTAAATTTTCTGCAAAAATGAAGGTGATAAATTAGCGTAACGTACTTGAAGCAATGGTGATGGAGGAAGATGGTGGTGGTGGAAGGAGGCAATGCAGCCATGGAGATTTCATGAAGCAAGAACTCAGCATGTTTCTTGAAGACGATGGTGTCATCTTCTTCATCATAAACGGGTCGTCCTTGTGAAATGGGTAATCCATCATGCATCCTTCCAACTATCGTCAGCTTCACCATATTTATCTCTTCTGTTACTCTGTAATTGACAGCTGGGAGTGATGTGTGTATAGTCTGATAGATTTTCAAGTGTGGGTGGAATTGGTAAACAGATGGGAATGGAATGGAATGGTAAAAGGAAATGAGATGGAAATATAAAAAGTTGATTCCTTTTCCGTTGTCTTTTTATGGTGCCAGAAAGAAAATCCGGTCCCATACACGTTTTCGAGGAAACTTAGGCTCCAAGAATTATCATTTATCCAAAGAAAAAAACAAAGATTCACCTCATGTAAATTATTAAAAACTACGAGGATTAAACGAGTAATTTCTAAATTTAATAGTGATCGGCGTGTTGACCACGCCATGCTTCTTTTTGTTTTTAAACGGCAAACTGCTCAGCGTCCTATTTATTTAGATCATGAGGCATGCCTTGTGGTTCTACTCACACCACCTAAGTTTCATCACAACCATCCACTCAACCATGGACGTAGCTTTAGTGAGACAAGGGGGGTGACCGCCCCCTTAATTTTTTTGCTAGTAGTGTAAATTTTCGAGCCGAAAGGTTATTTTTAGTTAAAAGTGCGGGTTTCGCCCCCCGCGTTTAAAAATTTTAACATGTATTTTGAGTCTTGTAAATTTCCGCCCCCCTTCTCTAACTCTTAAGCTCCGCCACTACACTCAACCACTTGGGGGTGGAAATGACAAGTGGTTGTAATCATGATGAAGTGGTAATGATGTGTGGTGGTTTTATTGGTTGAGAGAAAGAAAAAAAACTGCCGTGGCTGTAGCCACGCCCACCACACCAACGCCCCTAGGGGCGGTGTTCCACCCCCATCCACGCCTCAACCACGCCCACCCAAGGGCACACCGAACCGTCTTATAGCCAACATTTATTCTTGGACCTAACAACTCGTGTGTATTTAATTACAGTTTGCTACCAACTCCTTGGTATCCAATAGGACCAATACACGAGTGTTGACAAGCATTGATGTAACACCCCGACCGATGGCGGAAACATCGGGGCGGCACGAAGTGTAGATTGTTCATAGCACAAGGTATAAAGTTGTAAATTGTTCAAACATTAAACTCAAACATTTATTACATTGCTTTAAATTCTCAAACCCTAAATGTTACATCGTTTTAATTCTAATACATTAAATACAAATTAAATGCAAGCCAATCCAAGCTCGTTAATATAGCTAACTTGTCATTTTCACCTGAAACATGTTTAAAATCAAGTGTCAACTACGAATAGTTGGTGAGTTCCATAGGTTTGAATACTCACACCAAAATATGTTTACAAAAATGTTGTAAATGATGTCATATGTGAACAAAGGGCATAATGAACATAGTTAAAATGAACTAGCAAGTAAAGCAGATCATCAATGTTAACAAATGATGTTTGACCAATGTTTAGCACTACAAACAATGCTCAAAGCTAGCAAACTATCACCACGGGCTTCCCCCGAAGGGTAAATCAAACAACGGTGGGATGGTCGGTCCAATAGATCTATCATAGTCACTAAATGTGTGTGATCAATGCCTATCCTTAACTAAAGTTCACAAACTATAAAGTCATTAGCTAAGTTCACATGAAAATGTTTAGAAGTTAAGATAAGTTCAAAGGTAACATGTTTCACCCCAAAAGTTCAAAACAAGTAAAAGAGGGGTTATGAAGACTCACCTTAGTGTGTGAGGTAGTCTTTGCAAGTAGTTGTCAAAGTATAGTTCAATGATGTCCAACACAAATTCAATGTTCACCTAAATAGTTCAATAGGCATATGTTATCATAACTATGTCTTTCTATGGATCTATCTAAGTTCTAAAATGGATCAACGGTTCGATTTGTTTTGAATAAATAATCTTGCAACTTAATATGATTTATTTAAATAAAAGAGAAATAATGTTTTTAATATTTAACTTTCTTATGTTTCATAATTTATAAATTAGAATCTTTAAACTTATTTTATATTTAACCAAAATAATCAAAAGAATCGTTTAATAGTTCTAAAATTTTTCTAAATAATGTTAAATAACTTTTAAGAGTACTTGTTAAATCATCTTTATCATGTAATAATAGGTTGAAACAAAAATTTAAATAGAATTTATTTTATATTTCAACATAGATTATTTAAAAGTTTGTTATGAAAAACATTTGTAAATACGTAGATTTATAACATGTATACTATTATGTGTAAAACTATTAGATAATTCTTTTAAGTATTTAATCTAATAGGTTTATAATTATTTATTCCAAATTTTGATGATTAAAATTTTATAATCAAATCTTAATATTACAAATAAATATTCAAATGAAAGAATATTAAAAATAAAGTATCCTTTTAATAACTTTAATTAACCCTTTTGTCGAAAATAATTATAAGTAATATATATATATATATATATATATATATATATACTTTTAATAAAAATTTATTTATTTTATAAGAACAATAAAATTTTAATTTATAAAAAGGTTTTGTGAAAACAGAATTTAAAAATATGTTTTTAAATAAAAGTTATAAAAGGTTTATCAAAAAAAAATGTGTAAAATTTTATATAAACTATAACTAATAATATGTAGATGTTTCATATATTTTTGTTTTAATGATATATATATATATTTTCTTATTATTATTTTAAAGAAATGAAAGCATTTTAATAACATGAATTTTCTGTGAAAACAGAAATTTAAAATGAGTTTTGAGTAAAAAGATATGGTTAAAAAGGTTAAAAAAAAATGGTCCAAACCCGTGAAACAGGTTCGAACCCACGACCATAACCTCTGAACTCATAAGCTTTAACCATCGAACCAAGGCCGCGGCCGCAATAGGATTCCATTTATAATGATATTAACTTAACCTGACTTGGTTCCCCTCCCAAATCAGATTATAGTTAATCGAGCCCTAGCTTCCATTTTGCTTCAATTCGACTACATGGGTTTCTGATTGAGATCCAAAGCATAGGGCTAATGTTCTAGACTACAAAACGAAGCAAATGATGTAAGAAACACTTACAAATGTTTACGGGTTAATGGTTTTCGAAAGTAGAACAGGAGCGACGAAAACGAAGCTTTGGATCCTTGATTCTTCACGTTTCAACGTTTGTTTTGGTTATTGGCTTGTACAGACTTGTTAGGAATTGTCATTGTGGTTTGTGTGTCGAGTTAATTTCAGTTTTATACGCGTTTGTAATGATTTCAACATCCCGGTCGGATCTCTTATTCTTGGAAATGATTTAAGTCGTTTATTAGTTGTTAATCCTCTTAATTGATGATAGGAATCAATTACGCTGTTAGAATCCTTTCCTATTTGAGTTTTGATTAGCTGTAACCGGTTGGAATCGCTAGTTTGACGAAACGGGTCACAAATGGGTCGGGAATGGAGCTGGGTCGAGCTAGATGGGTAGGAGAGGAGATAACTTTGGAGATGTGGCAGTTTCAGCCCCTCCTAGTTTTGTTTACATGTATAAGTTTCAGGTTTGGCAATAATCACCCCTCAAACTTTATTAATTCCTTTTAAATTTTTCTATAAATCAGTATGATGAGTTTAAATATTATTGAAACTAATATAAACAAGTTTTTTTTATATGTTTATGGGTGTTTAATCATTGTTTCAACATTATAATCAAAACAAGGTGTTTATAAATTAGTCTTAAAGTTTAAAAAAATATTTCTTGATTTAAGTTAAAAGTTTATAAATGTTCTCATAAAAATATTTTTCTTGAGTTTAAAATTTTATAATTCACGAGCAATTAATTTTCTTTTTATTTATTTATTATTTTCTTTTTATATATCTTATAAGTTTATAATGTTTAAATATGTTGTATCTTATTCCTTTAAATTATGTAATATATACATATATATATATATATATTAATGATGTTTAAAGTTGATTTCCCATATATGTATTTGTATAACTACACATGTATATATACTTGTAGATGAAAATTTTAAATAACGTCATAAATTACTATATTAAATGTAATTATTTATTAGAAATTTTCGGAATGTTACAATTGAATCGAGCAAATTCATCTGCCCTTAGGAGAAAACATACTATGTGGTAAAACCCATACCGACCGATTTGATCTGGATTTGAACATATGACCTCACAAAACATAAGCTTTATAAGAAACATTGAATGTCAGTTGAGTTACAAACTATTTGGCACGTCATGCTTATGATGCTTGTTAATTTTAACTATTCCAATTGATTATTGTTGGTAAAATGGGACCAAAATCTAGTCTAAAATAAGGAGTTCGGACTGCTCCAAGTTGAATTGGCCAGTTACCGGTCATATTGATTGAATCGGAGAATTGAATAGTGGTTGGATTGGGTTTTTTTTTTATTTCTAAAATTTAAAAGATAAACCAGTAACATTTAAAACTATAATTTTTATAAGTATGATTATATTCGTTTAAATATTAATTATTTATTTAAATGTTTTTATAATTATATAATTTTTTAAAAAAAATTTATATAATTATGATGTTAACTAATTTTAAAATCTGGTCGACTAAATTAAGACATTCTTCAAGAAGATTCTTTCAGGACATTTAACCAACAACAATTTTGTTTTTTATAGAATCTTTACATTAATAAGAATATTAAAGTTATGAATTATATCTTATTTTTATTTGGAGTCATGATTATATTTTATAAACATTTTGATTTTACAAATTAAAGTAATCAAAGTTAAATATATTTTGTGAACATTTATTTCATAAAATTTCATTTAACTTTTCAAGACTTTGATAATAGGCATTTTCATCTTTACAAAACTTTGTTAACTTTTTTCATCTTCCACTTTTCACTTGCAAGATGTTTAATTTGAAACTTAGGAAGCACATAAAATTATTATTAACTTTCAAACTTGTTTTTTTCATCAATGGATAACAAGATGCATCTCTACAGAATAAATAGTAAAGCATTAAACAATACAAATATAAGCACACATCAATTAAGAAATGAATAAAAAATGTAAACATTGGGAGAAATGTAATTTGAATGAAGAAGATAGTTTTTTTTTTTAAAATAAAAAAATTAAAAAAAGCTAGCTCTTGAACCATCCGAGGAGCTTCTTGGGCGTTCCTCCGGTGGCTCGTAACTTGGTGGCCACCTCCTCTGCTTTGAGAATGTCTTCTCTGCATTTGGCTTCCGTGATGGCTCGCTTTTCTTCTGCTGTTTTGTGAACCAAAACCACCTTGTTCTTCATCTTCTCTATATATTTGGCCTTCTTTATCTCTAGATCCTCCTGTTTAACCAAATTTCAAATGCTATTGATTTAGAGCATGTTTGTTTGGGATTGTTTATTTAATTTTAAATTTTTTTTGTCCAAATAAGTTTTTTAAAATAATATATGAATTAACTTATCAAAAAGTTAAAAATCATTACAAAAAGTCAAAAGTTATTATTTTTTAAAAATGATTTTTTAAATCTTACTCAAAAAGTTAAAACAAAAATCATTGTTAGTGGTGTCTAACTGTATGGAAATAAAACATTAGTAATTCTCTCAATGTATAGAGCAGAATAACCTAATGAATAAGAAATTTATCAAAAATTAAAAAAAAACATTTTCTTATAATATTATTTTTAATGATGATAATATAATTATCAATTATAATGTAAACTAGATGGCGCCTTTCGCGTGTTGCCGCGCAAATTTAACACCCTTGTTTTGACTCGGGAACGAACTCAAAAGAAAAAAAAGACATTAACGTACAAAGAGTCGTGACTATAAAACAAATCTATTATGAGTCAAGATGTAATACAAAAGAAACATTTATAATTATAAAACAAATTTATTACAAGTTAAGAGAAAAAAAAAAGAAAATTAAATTAAAATTAAATTGCCCGTGTGTGAGATAATTTAAAGGAATTTCTTACGAAAAAATCACAAAAATTGGATTTCTCATGGAAAATCTCACGAAAAAATCAATAAAAAAAGAATTTATCACGATAGAGTTAATTTATCACGATAAATCGCGATAAAATGAATTTATCGTGATAAACACTATTCATATGCAAACCTACAAAAAAAAGTTACATAATTGTTTCACGATTGAACACGGATAGTAAGAAAAATATAAATAAAAAAATAAAATAAAGTATAGAAAAACAAACAAAATAGGGAGCAAGTGAGGATTGAACCTTTGTTGAAATGAAAACACAAAAGAAAAACATGCACGCTCCAACCACTGCGACAAACCCCAACTGCAGTTACAATTGAACTAAACATATGTATATATTATCAACCAAATTCATGCAATTATTAGTTGTACTCTATGCATTTCCAACACAAACTTACTGTTCATAATTTAATTTTGTTTAGATAAGTAATTAGCTAATTGATAGGGACGTCCCTTATAAACTCTCAAGGGTTTCGGGCTTCAAAGCAAGTGAAAAAATGTCCTAAAGAAAATAAGAAATCCTTATCGTTTTGTTTTTTCTGTGTCCTTTTAATAGAGGTGGCAAAATGTGTACATGTTAAGACACAATTAGACATGTTTAACAAAAAATTTATTATTTGATTTATTATTATTTTAAATAAAAGAAAATAAGAGGCTATAATTCATCATTTTTCTTTTTTGTTACATAAAATATAAAGTTGTCACGCTTAAATCACTAAACCAGGTGTTAAACAAGTCGTTTTTATGTTTTATATTTGCATTTATCACGTCGTCTAAAACCTGTTAAGACCCGTTTTACCAGCCTTAACTTTTGATATGTTTTTTTTTGGGTTTAAATTAGTAATTTAAATGAATTGATGTATAATTAGATAAATAAAAAATCAGTTCAATTAAAAGACTGCTTTAATCTGAACTATGTCTAGAATAAATAAAATGTAAAGGAGAGAGTGTGTTAAACTAAAACATATTCTTAAAAATTAAATCAATCATGATGTTTTTTCGCTTTAAAATTTTAATTTTTATCATGTTCTGATTTGACTTCAAAAATACGTTACCTCGATCTTCTTCAATTTGGCTTCTAGTTCGGCTTTCTTGCTGTTTTCCCATGCTTTAATCGAAGATAGCTTCTGTTGAGCTCTGTTCGTGACATCAAATTCTCATTAAAAAATTCAATAACTTCATCGTTCTCTTTGACCCGAACTCGTTATAACCCGTAACTTGACCAGACCAAACCCGTCTATTTTGCAAGACTTTACCCGTAATTTAACTTAATAAATTTCATGATAATCAAACTGCGTTCTTACTTGTTCTCGGATTTAGATTTCTCACTTTCTTCCCATGCTTTAATAAGTGACTCTTTCTTCTCCATTGCTACTTTCGCAAGAACATCATGTATACAAATAACCAGTTTAATCTTCTTTAATTGTCAATAAAATTTGTTTATCTTCTTTTACCAAAGGATTTCTAGTCTAGCGGTAGTCCTTGACTTTTCTTACGAGATATCTTGGGTTGGAGTCTCGTCTAGAGCAAATATTGATCTAGGTTGAGCCAGAGGGTTTTCCTACTTGTGGGTTTCCTCCTGACAGGTAGGTCAGGTCACGACGGTCTGTTCTTCGGGCGAAAGGGTGATCTATTTATCAGGTTAAACCTGGTTAGGGGAACCGAATGTGATCAGACCGGGCTTTTGATATAATTTTACCATTTTTTCCCCCAAAATTTATAGTTACCAATTAATTTTCTACTTTATGTTTCATGTTTTGTTAGCATTTCAACTTCATAATAAAAGATAAACAAAGTGAATCAATAAAACAATTGCTGGTTAGATGACTACCCAGTTATAAAACCTTTAACCGGTTGCTTAGACTACCTCTGTTGATAAAAGCCTCTTTCTGTTTTTCCTCACAAACTTCTGCAGGTTTTTCGGCATGAACCCGCGGTTCGACAGGAACTATGGCTTTCTCTTCATCCGTCTTGATGGCAATGGCCACAGGAGGGTCGTGGGGCGGGCATTCGGATTCGACTTCAACCGTGTTGGTTTCTTCTACCGTCATGTCTTGTTGAATTTAGGAGTATACTGGATTATGATCGATTTATGCAAAGAAATAATAAAAGATTTAAAGGTTTGTTGGAGATGACAAAGAGTATGATACATTTATAGATTGCTGGATTTGTGTATTATAATATGAAGAGAGCTGGCACAACCTTTCTTTAACAATGTAACAACTCTTTCTTCTTTTGTTTTCTTGAATTTTTATATAAAATTAAAGGATTTTTAATCAAGATTCAAGAGCATAAGTTGGTGTGTGTGTGTCTATTACTATAGTGAAGTATGAAACAAAAAAGTCGTTCTTGCGTGCAAAATATACGAAATTTGTGTGATTTTATCATATAGGTGTTAATGATTTTTGTGCGTGCGAAATGTACGAAATTTGTGTGATTTTATCACGCAAGTATAAATAGTTTATGTATGATAAAATCAAGCAAATATGAATATATCACATACAGATAGAATTATCATACATATGGGATTATGCATGATAACTTTGTATCTACTACAAGTGTTTTTAACATATAAGTATTATTGGTTATTGTGTGATAAAATCACATAGCCTTTGTATTTAAAGTGTACCCCATACTTACATACATACATATATACATTCTTACATACATATATACTTACATACATAGGAGAAGGAATCGTTAACTCACCTTAATCGTGCTAAATGCAACAATTCTTCTGACGATCAATTCAAATCTTTATTTTTTTTATTATTATTTGTTGCTTTCTCTTTTTCTTTCAAGCACTTTCATAATACAACTCTATAATCGTAATATTAATATCTATTATGTATTTATATTAAATAAAACAAGTGGCCAAGTGGGGAAAATAAAGATTAAGGGCTAATAATTGTCACCAACTCATCGACTTTTATTTCAAGAAAGGTAGAAAACACATAGATGATAGATGCACGCAAGCGACTAATTGTAGAGAAGCACTTGAGATAGTTGCTACTTTGCATTTCAAACCCTGAACTTCTTTTCCTTACAAAATATCATCCCTTGATTAGGGATTTAGATTAGGGATTCAGGGGTGACGATTCCTGACACGACTTAAAATACGACTCAAACACGACTCTTGATGCCACGGCACATGCATCACATATGAAAGGTGCATCAAGTTGATTTGCAACCCCATTTCTTCTTCAAATTTCTCTCATTTTGTAGTCCCTTTGATGTTTTTTAATGAATAAACAACAACAATATATAAGATTTTCGGATTTGTTTTGACACGATATCTAATTCCCATATCATGAATCAAGGGGAGATCAAAATTCAAGAGTCACGCCGTCGATGAACAATCACGTGGCGAGTGGTAAATAGTAGTAACAATGAGTGTATATCACCAAAAATATTAGCTTTGTATGTTGATGATTGTATCTACAAGTTCAAAATATAAATCAATTTATATAGCTAAGGTAAGTTTTATATCGTATTCACAAGATCTAGCAGTTAGTCTTACATGTTCTATTTGATTATGAAAAGCAAATTTTGAAGATTTGGTTAATGGTAAATTAAAATAATTTAGTTTAAATTGTATCTAAATTAAGAAACAAGAAAGAAGTGACATATGAGAACACCATACATGTTCACATTTTGTTTAAAGGTTTAATCAATTATTCATAAAACCCATGACTCTAGTAAATGTTTGGCAAATTGCATAATCATAGAGTAAATTGTCGAAAGGTTTGTTAATATTTCGGTTTAAGTTTCTAGGTTTTTATAAATTATTCATTTGCTCTCAAACATTAAATATTTGTAACACATCCAATCATGAACGTAATATAAAAGGATGAATACATGTATAATACACAGTGACTTGAACGTAAAATAAAATGATGCATTTTGAAAAACATAATAGTAAGATAATACAATTGTACACTTTTAATATGAAACATAAAAATTAAATAATAAATTTATTAATGCATAAAAACCATTAACAAAACAACACAAAATGAGTTAAAATATAATATATAATAATCAATACATATTACACAATAAAATAAAACATAAAACTTAATGTCTAAAATATTTTTTTTCAAACATTAAAAAATTGATGGCAATTTTTTTCTTTTCTTTTTTGTTTCGTTTTGTTTTTTTCTTTTCTTTTTCTCGTCCCTTGAACACACAATTATGTATTTTTTTTGGATTTTTGGTCAAAATTTGTTTTGTGTCCGCATTTTTTTAACGACGCTATTCTCGTGTGCTTCCTTCTCTCTGGAGATGATCGTTCAAGGTCGGACTCTTCTAACCGTCGTGAGAATCCATAACCCCTGATGCGCGGGAACCCCGTGGAATGGGTAAACCTTCGCCCCCACCATCGAAATCGAACCTGTGATAAACTTCAAACTGAACCTTCACATGTTGTCATTTAAACTTACCTACATATAGATTCGAACCCCTAATCTTCACAATAAAATGTGAGAGCCCTAACCATTAGTTGGGTTTTCTGTACGTTTAGTGTCTACGTATTTAGCCATTTAGGTCTTTCTAAAAGTTTAATTCCTCCTTGCGCACCACTAAAGTGAAGGAATCGGTGGTTGGTCATCTGGTTAACACGTGTAGAAGAAGATAACTTTTATTTTTTTTTTTAACATATATTTTTATAAATTGTTAAATCAAGCATTACTTGGCAAATAAACAATTTAACTCTGTCGCTCAGTGGAAACCCATATTGAGAAAACCAACTTAACCGAGGAAACATATATTAAAAAAACTATTGTTTATCTAAAAGTAAACTTGACAATCTTGACTTAAAGCAAGATAAATGAGATGATTCGGTTGAATAATTATTGTATTTTAGGTTTAAATGATTAGTAATATAACTTAGATCGGGTTGATATGAGTAACATCATAATATAATACGGGTCAAAATAGATACCTGGAAACCATATATACAGGGCAGCCCTAAGAATTTAGGTGCTCAGGACGAGCCGAAAAAAAGGTCCCTTAGCGAATTCAAATATTAAAGTGGAAGCGTTAAAAAAAACTAAAAACCCGTTTAATAACAAAAACCAAAATGTATTTGTAATTGAAAAAAATCGATCCGAATTCTAAATTCGGTTTTCATTTTGGTTCCTATCCATATCCAAATTTTGAATTTGGTTTTCGGTTCGATACTTAACCGTATTCGAATTTCGGTTTTCAGTTCCAAACTTTTTTTTATATAAATTTGGTATGTTTGGTTAACCGATTAAATCGAATTCAAATTTAAATTTATTATCTTATTAATAATAATATATAAGATCGAGTTCGGTTTTATTTAGATCATTCATTTGCTTTTTAATCTGTTTTTTTGGTTTTAATCGGTTTATTCGATTGAATTCGATGGGATCGTTTTATCGACTTTTAAGGGATTTATTTGGCGTTCAATCTATTTATTTAGTTTTAACCGATACAGAACCGAACCACCTCATGAATTCGGTTTGTTTTTTGATAGGAAAAAAATTGTAAACCATTTAAACCAAACTGAATAAACTGTTAACCGAACCAGTGAACATATTTAGTTTAAAGGTCATGAAAGTAACTTTTTATACTTCAAAAAAATGACTTTTTGTACCCTTTTAGATCATGTGTTTATAAATGTTTCTTTTTGCACCTCCACTGGCCGCCCATGCTTATATATATAGGGGACGGTTAACGTACAAATAAAATTAACGTGCTAAACGTAGGAAGCAATAGGAACGCGACATGTGTCATTTTGGTAAGGGGCATTATTGTCCATATAAAATTACAGACCATCCTTCATAAAATTACAGACTGATATTCACAGACCAATAATTACGGACAACAATCACAGACCGTATTTTAAAACACATAATGAAGGATAAAATATATAATCACAGACCAATAATCACGAACCATGTTGTATGAAAATCACAGACCGTCATTTAACATGCATGATCGAAGGACCAAATACATAATTGCGTACCAATAATCACGTACCAAGCATTAAAATCACGGACCACGTAAAAATTTTTTTAAAAAAAAACTATAATAATATTATACTCAAATTAAAGATAATGAAATTTTCAATGTTATGGTGTAATTTTTTTTTAAAATAATTAAACGTTTAAAAGTTATTCGATTATCAAAAAGATGGTGGACTTGATTTACTAACAAAAAAAATCAACAAATGTAGGTAATTCCTTTTTTGCCGTTTTTACTTTAATTCACACAATTTTTAATCAAAAAGTGGGGACCACTAGATCTTAACTGTTGATTTATTTGATCAAGTGTCCAAATTCCTTCTTATCCTTCTCACGTTAAGATGTATTGGATCCACCTCCTATATATATATATAATGATTTCAAACAGGTAAAAGTGATCAATAATGTATTTAAAGAGAAATAATTAAAAATTCAAATAAACTACTTGTTTAAAACAACACATCTTAACTTAACTAATTTAATGTTGTTAAAAACGATCCATTTAAACTTATCCTTGTCAAAAATTGTTTTAAGTCGTTATCCAACCCAACCTACTTATTTTGGTAGGCTTATCTAAAAGCAATTATTTTCATAAATATTCAAGCCCGAAAGACCTAAATTAAAGAAAAATCGCTAAATTAGAAGCTATTTTGATGTAAACGATATCTTATATATGATTTAGAAAGTTGCTGCTCAAGAAAAAATATATTTGTATTTTTAATTTATGAAAAATTAGACACCGTTCTGAATTCTGATCCCTGTTACACCGGCGGTGAAGACCAGTTGACCAATATACATGGTTAAGTATCCACGTCAACACCCTACTGCATGCCACGCGTCCACTTTCCTACACGTGTCACTCCCGTAATACGTCATGGTTGCCCCCCGAGAAGCCGTTTTCTTTTTAATTTGCATCTATATATGGGCACATGACTGTTTTCTTGTTCATCTTCTTAATACCAGATATGGAATCACAGTTGCAGCACACTCATGGCCGGCACTACGACGATGCCGGCACACTCACCGCCGGTAATTAACTTAAATCTGTGTTTAACCGACTCAATTATGTGTAAGATTGATCATTGTATGTTTCTGTATTTTGAAGGTCATGATCACAATGAAGATGAGCATCATGGGGAGAAGAAATCAGTTATTAAGAAAGTGAAAGAAAAGGCCAAGAAAATCAAAAGCACGATCACGAAACATGGACATGGGCATGATGGCCATGATCATCATCATCATGACCTAAACGATGACGATGACGATGACTATATTGATGAATCGGTTGAAGATCCTGAAGTCCATGGTGCACCCAGTATGTCTATAGATCATTTGATATGATTATATCTAGGGACGGCCCTAAGAATTGAGGTGCCTAGGATGGGTCGGGGAAAAAAGGCCCATAGCGTATACAAATATTAAAGCAAGGGTGTTCAAAAAAATCGAAAATCGAACCGTATTTGTAACTAAAAAACGAATTTTGAATTTGGTTTTTGGTTCGGTTTCCAACCATATCCGAGTTCCAAATTAGGTTCCTAATCGTATCCGAATTCTGAATTTCGGTTTTTGGTTCGGTTATTAGTTCCACTTTAGTTTGAATTTGGTTTGTTCGGTTTATTCGGTGAACCGAATAAACCTAATTCAGATTTAAAATTATTATTTTATAAACACTATATAAGAATAAAATTCGATTTATTCGGTTTTTAACAGGTTTATTTGATTGAATTCGGTTTGTAACCGGTTTATTTGGCATTAATCAAAACTGAACCGAACCACTCTCCGACTTTGGTTCGGTTTTCAGATAGAATGGAAACCGGTTAAATTAAACAAATGTACACCACTTCCTATGCTTTATGGGGAATTACTTTTTGTAACTATTAAACTATGTTTTTATAAATAATTCATTTTTGTTATCTATAACTTGTTGGTTCTCGTTAAATGAATCTCTATATAAACGTACACGTCAAAAAAATTGTGCTCCTACTTGAAGATCTGCTCGTTTACACCCATGATTGTATGTATAAGTAGGTTGATTTATGACTTTGCAGTGTATGATTCGATCTGCTCGTTTACACCCATGATTGTATGTATAAGTAGGTTGATTTATGACTTTGCAGTGTATGATTCGGCTAGGGTTGGTCAGATGGGTCTGGATGCAAGTTTAGCGCAACCGAAGGGTAATTTGGAAAGGTCACCGGTGATGGCAGGGGACCGTAATTCAGAACCGGTTTCTAGCCGTGACTCACCTGCACCCTTTTCTGCTGGGGCTTATGGCACCAACTTGTTTGAACCGTCGAGCCTGGATGACAGTCGAGCTTATGGTCAAGGAAAATGGAGGAGTAAAATGGGAGAATCAACTGGGATGGAGGAGGAACCGTTTGCACCCAACCCCACGAGGAGTAAAATGACCTCTCCAATTGACGTCATTGATCAAACATATGGTACAAACATGAAATATTGAAATTCTTTCTGTTTTGAATTTTGACAATTTGACTTATGAGGTCTTGCATTTGACAGGAACTAGGCATGTGCCCGACCCGATTGTCAATTGTGGTGAAAGTCAAGCTGTAGGATTGAGGAGTGTTTTTGGGGAAGGCACGACGATGGTCCCGGATCCTCAAGCCCGATCATGTTCGGGTTCAGACCCTTCAAATTATGAGACTAAAGTGGATGATCCAACACATACAGGTTAACTACTTAATTGATGTCAGTATTTGGGTCTGGTTCTAAATTATAACCCGAACAACCTGTCTATTTGGGTGATGTTGAAACCACAAGCCTACTTGACATATTTTAGGTCATGTAATCAAATACAATCCGCTAATGAAACTTGTAAAACGGGTTGAATTTTGTTAATTTCGTATAGATGTTATAAGTAATTATTCAAATACAGGTGGCAAGGAAGCAGAACTGACGCAGCTTCAACATTCTATCGACAAAATGGTCATCGACTCCGAATCAAAAGCCTTGGACCCCAACCACCCTGAAAATCTACCACGTGTAACCCTCACCGGAAACCCATCGAGCCACAGTAGCAGCCACGCCAATAAAATATCAACCTCCGCTGCAACCATAGCCGATAAAGCCGCAACTGCCAAAGACGCCATCACCTCCAAACTCGGTTACTCAAACCAAAACCCAACTACAAAGCCACACGAATCCATCAACCATCCGGTCTCCCCAACAGATTATGCGCATAAGATCACCGACAAGGTTGCCGGAACGTTAGCACCAGTTTACGACAAACTAGCGGACGCTGGAAGCTCGGTTATATCTAAAGTGCAGGGGAGTGTATCAGGGACCGAGCAACCACACGTGAACCAAGGCTCAGAGGCAACAAATGTGGAGAACCAGAACGTGACCGATAAGGGGGTGTCGGTGAAGGAGCATTTGGTGGAGACATTGAGGCCCGGTGACGAAGACAAGGCATTGTCGGAGATAATAACACACGCGATCCACCGGGATGAGGATAGGGATAGACCGATGGGAAGAGTAACGGAGTCTGAGGAAGTTAAACGTCGATTGGGGACTGATCATAAATGGGGTTCGGGTGATGTGATTGCAGATAAAGGTGTGGCTGACAGGCTGATGGAAGCGATGGGGTCATGGTTTGGTGGGAAAGGGGAGGTGCCACAAGGGACTTCATATGGTAAGTAGTGTTTATGTTTGAATTCTGGTTCGTGAAAAACTGATGCAGGTTAATGTTTAAGTGCAAGTGGTGTGGTTCAGTGACTGATGAAGGGTTATCGAGTAAGCCGACTGGTGATGGGAACAAAGGAAGTGGTTCAGGACCATGAGTCAAAACCTTTGTTAAAGTGGGTAGTGGGTTGGTAGTTTTTTAATTTGTAATTTGTACAAGTTGAAGGTGTTTCCTCTAGTGATGTATAGACGATTGTAAAAATGTTGTGGTTCAGTGTTTTGCACGGAAACATGCTTATTTACATTTTAAATAAGATAATACACGAGTCTAGGATTATTATTATTAAATATTAAATAGTTAGTAATGAAAAGTTAGCAATTATAAAACGATATTTTTATATAAAAAGACAAATTTATATATTAATAAATATTTTAAGTAATAAAAAAATAATTAAAACCTTTAATCACTATACAAATGATATACGACCTTTCAATGTGCAATAATTTATTTCTTTGAAATAACTAACGTTAAAAACTTCAATTTCTATTATATTAAAAACTAAGTTTTATAAATCAATAATATAAAATAATTTTTTTTGTATTTATTCAAGTTAAACGACTAATTTAAATTAGCGTTAAAAAAACGGAACAAAAATTTAACTTTTCTACCATTATTATTACTTCAAAAAAATTTAACTTTTCTACCATTATTATTACTTCAGATTTTAAATAAATTAAAAAAAGTCATTAGTTGATAAAAATCTAATTTTTTAAAAACTCTTTTTACAATATATTTTATTAAAAAAAATCTTTTTTTAAGATAAATTTTTTTACATAAATTTAGTTTTTTGAAAATAAAATATTTCTTATTTTAAAAATTTTGATTTTAGAATTTAAGTGTGCTTGATAATAAAAAGATTAATATATTATTTATTTGTATTATAATTATTTAATAAGAAAAATGATTTATTTAATAAGAAAGAGAATATAATTATTTAAAATAAGAGGGAGTTAAGTGGAATGACAAGAAGTTGAATGGTGACAATAGTAGTGTATGAAGGTGACATGTGACAATAGTGATGCAAGATGGTGACAAGTGGCAAAATTGTTGCTCTTTTATTATATAGTACATAATAATAATAATAATAATAATAATAATAATAATAATAATAATAATAATAATATTATTATTATTATTATTATTATTATTATTATTATTATTTTGTTAAAGACGGAGTTGGTTGTTGATCAATTCCTATATCAATCACTATATATGTATACGAAAAACAATAATAATAATATGGATCAGATAGAACCTGCAAATCCAGTAAGCGTAACATTGATTCCTGACATGTTTCTTGACAATATCAGCTCATGTTTAGCGTGTATGGTAAGGATGGAATAAGATGGAGAGGGTTATAGACCACGAATTATAGGGTTAGATTCGTATTTGATGTTAACGTTAGTCATTAGTCATTACTAAGCTTTAATCTCCTTATATAGATACCAACGGAAAAAAAATCCTAATTATGATAGTAAAGGTAATTATATCTATTATATAATAATCTATCTAAATTAATATCTAAATAATTTGTCATTTATTCTTACAAAGAAATTAGGAGTTTCACCAACAAAACCACTTCGAACGGGACGCCACGAGCTCACGACTTGTGCCCATTGAGCCGAATCGGTTATAAATGATCTGGATTATCTGTCTCGGTGCTAGGTTCGTAAGAATATTTGCACTAAACTTTACTATCATAACACGAATATGTTTTATCAAAATTAAGTACATAATTAAAAATTTTATTACATAAGACAGTATAATTAAATTTTAAATCTTTCTTTACATCACATTTGTTGTTTTGTTTGAAATTAAGAAATTTGTTATTGTGTTTAAGCTTATATTATGAATTTCAAAAATTAAAAAAGTTGTTATCAATTGATAAATTTGGTAAAAAATTGTTAATAGAATTAAAATTTGAAAAATAACAAACTTCGTTACAATTTGATATAAAACAAAATACATGGTTGTATTTTATACAAAAATCATATTAATAGGATTTAACACTAAAATAAATTAATTAAAAAATCTTTTAATTAAACATTTCTTAAATATGATTTTATAAATAAGAGATTGTTTTTATTTGATTAACATTTAAATAAGAAAAGTCAAAGTGAGAATGTTATATGACATATATTTGTAATCATTTATTAGTGGTAGGATATGAGAAATGGGTGGAAATAATGACGCTTTTAAAGGTGTTCGACTGGTCATACGATTTTCTTTAAATCTTTTATTTATTTATTTTTATATTTTAATCATTTGTTTTTCATTTGTTCATTTTATACTTATCATCACATTTGCTTTTGTATTCGAGTCTTTTTTATGGATATTTATAAATGAAGACAACTTGTATAATCGAGTGCACATTTGTGTCGTAGTGTTGTTACTGTTGTATAACAGAGTAAAAGACGTTGCATTTTATTTGCGTTTTAATATTTAGAATTGTTCAATTGATGATCTATCTGCGCTCAAGGCTTGGTCCAAATTATGTTTTTTCGTTAATTTGGATGTATATACATGTAGGCATTGTTCTGAAATGGTTTGCAGTTGGGTCTATTGACACCTTATGATTTTACGATAGAATAACATCTTTTCCACACGACTTGCGAGGAGATCTGTATTCAAGCTTTTCAACACTTGCTTTTGCAATGAAGTACGATTTTGAGATTTACAGTGGAGTGATGGTGAGTGGTACAAGTGACTATATCTTTGGATTTTATGCAGAATTAGGCTTACTTTTACGATTGATTATGTTTTAGACCTTATGGAGTATAATTTCTATATGCACTTTTGTATTTATGATCGGGGGGCCGCTGATGGTGTAGTTTCGAGGATGCGCCAACACAAAATTTTATTTTCATTTTCCGTGTTTTTTAAAGTGTTTAGACGATGTTGTGACATGGGTTTGTAATCAGAATTTACATCAGAATGACAACCTTTCAGTGCAACGCGTGCGATAGGAACATTTAGTTAGCCATATAAATATAGTTTTGTCTTTGTATCTGGTATTGGGCACGTAAACATAATCTCTTTTATAAGCATGTTGAATTTGTATTGGACACCTAAGGAACATCCAGAACCGTGACATAATGCTTCCAGCCTAGAAAAGACTAAACAAGCTCAAATGTGGAGAAACGATGGGAGGTCTTGGACACCAAACGGCTTATAGCCTAATGGTACTGGGTTCGAGTCTTGGCTGGAGCAAAAAAATGTTCTAGGTTGAGTTAGAGTTTTTCGCAGTGTGGGTTTCCTCCTAGAAGGTGGTGTCAATATACCCATTTAAACAGTGGTACTTGACGTTAGCTGTTCAAAAAAAAAATGTGGAGAGATGACGCATGCCAACAAAAGAAGGCTTGTTGTGTTGATAATCTGTTTAAAATTCCGAATCATCAATATTTGAATCACAACTTCACTGCATCAATTTTAATGAATGAATAATAAAAATTCAAACCTTCAACTTTAATGAACGAACAATAAAATCAAACCAAGCTCTTAGATTGCTCGTGATTTTACAATGTCAAGGCTCATCTCACTCGGATCTGTTGCTTGCAACTCGACCTGAATCCCGTCCAGTTCTCTCTTGAATCTGTCCTTTGAGCTTGCATACACCATTTTCATCCTCACTTTAGATGTGTCTGGGCACCTAAAATGCATTATAATGACGTTTTATTGTTGTATAAATATGCAAATGAAAAAAAAAAAAAAAAAAAAAAAAACAGTTTGTTTTTTTGGGTACCATGCAACAAAGAAGATCTTGCTTTTCTGAACGTTTTCATCGGTTGTGAAATCAAAGTCAAAAACAGCATAGCGACATTCATTAGCCGGGAGAGAGTTTGTGAAATCTTCGTAGCTTTCATCAGGTCCGCCAATCTTGTCGACCATCACTTGTTGGTCCTCGATCTTGAAGGTAACAAATCGGTAGTTTCGTTTGGATTTTAGTTCCAAGAATTTCAGCTTACAATCATCATGAACAGCCATTCCAGATGCCGCATTCGCCTAAACAACATATCGTTGCAACATAGATCCAAAATAAAAACAAAATACATGGTAACACGCATGGTACTAGGCCGATTAATCGGCCGATTAATCGTTAGTCCCCTAAGGCCGACTAGGCCCCACTATCCGATTAGTTGGCCGATTAATCCCGAATAATCTCGATTAATCCCTAGTCTCCACCCCACCGACCGACTAGCGATTTCTACAACATTGGTAACACATCATGGTTATTATGGCATCTTGATGAATATTAATTAAACAAATTTCATGAAAATGGTATGATCAAATCAAATCAAGAAAGTGATTATAAAGAGATACATACCATGGTTGGTGGTGTTGATTAAATGACTATAGAAAGATCAGAAATGCAAAAACAGGAAGAAAAGATGGGAACAGAGTATGGAGAAGATCCTTCAAATCTGTGAAACAATCAAATTTTTTCTCAAGAAATTGCGGTGAAATTAAGGTTAGAAATTGTCTTCAGCCTCTTATGGCTCACCATTCATTATTGACCAGCAAAAATTTAGTTTGTGCTTTTGTTTTTTATTTTAGAGTAAATTGTCGAGATGTTTCATGTGATTTGTTATTATTTCATTCGTGGTTCCTGTGTTTCATAAATTTCTCATATGGTCAAAAAATTTAAACATTTGTAACAAATACAGTCTTTAGGTGAAGTAATTTGGTCAAACATGTTAAGGTAATTTGGAAACCTAAGGATATTACATGTTACAAATGTTTAAAGTTTGAGATCATATACAATTTATTAGGGGTGTGCAAATGTTGGTTCGCTTCGGTTATTAGCTTCCACCGAAACCGACGGTTTCGGTTTCGGTTATTTCGGTTATAATTTTGAAGTTATAAATTTGGTTATCGAACTCGTTTTTATTGTTTTGAAGTGTTTTAAATCTTTTTTCAAGCATACATATACATGAAAATAGGTTCAAACACATGAAAATATGGTTTAAATATATGAAAATACATGAAAAACATATGAAAAATACATGAAAATATATATATATATATCGGTTCGGTTTCGGTTATTTCGGTTATTGGAGTTGGATAAACCGTAACCATAACCAAATGGTTCGGTTATTGGAATATCTTAACCGTAACCGATCGGTTAAGTCGGTTTTGGTTAATTTCGGTTCGGTTTCGGGTTTTTTTCGGTTATCGGTTTTGTATGTTCACCCCTACAATTTGTGAAAAATATGAACCAATAGTAAAATATTAGCAAACCACATGTATTATATAGACAATTTACTCTTTATTTTATGATTTTGTTTATAAATATGTGATCTGATCATATGTTTTCATAAATAAAAATCCTATATAAATTACTCTCATTTTCGTTAATATAAGTGATTTAATTAACACTTGAAGTTACTTCGATTAAGATGTTCATTTTGATTTTTGAATATCGATTATTACCCTATGAAAAATTAAAAATTATAATCTAATATAATATTCCATGATTTTTACCGTAAATAATTAGATCTTATGTTAATAATCATGACATTGATTTTAGAAAGTGTTCATTAAGCACACATAATACATGATGTGCTTGATGTGTTCATTTTGTTCGATGGTGAACAAGACGAACATGTGCTTAGTTATGATGGTTATTGATTATTATTTTTAATTACAATTCTATGTTAATCATGCTTAACTTTTAAGTGAGTTATGACTTATTAAATAAGTGTATTTTTATTGTTAAATAATAAATATAGTTTTAAACCTACATGATGCCCTCACATCGAATTTTGCAACCATACGTATCTAAGCACACCCTGTATTTTAAAACCAAGATCATGATCATTGACCACAACTCAATTCCATCAAACTTACACTAGGTTTCAACGGTTTGGTTCCAGTTTGGTTTTATAGTATGAACTTTCTGGGTTTTGGCTTTATAGGTTTAGGCTTTTTGAGCTTGTTAAAAATAAAAAACGGAATAAAACCTAAGCATTTTACCGTCTCAAACGAGCTCATCAAACTCTAAGCCCAAAATGTAATTTTTTTTTTATTGAATACCACCTAAATAATCAACACTACACACACACATATAAACACATACGGTCCAGTCCGGTGTTTTACGACCAATTTTTAGTGAAAACCGTAAACCAAACCGTTCACTATGATTTCAAACTTTTGAAACTGACCGACCAAATGTTTGGAGAAAAAACCGACCGCAAAACCAAAACGATGATCGGTTTGGACGGTTCGTGCTTTGAAACCAGACCATGAGCACCCCTAATCACATCAATGTAAAATATAGAAAAAATAGCATATATTAACTAGTTATATAACCTCTTGATATTCATTTTACACTCCTGAACATATTTAAACCCAAATCTAAAAGAGTTCAAAACTGCATACACAAACAGGATTGCATGTTTCATTTTTAACCAACAAAATTAACCACTTTCATCCCCTGTTTCTTCTTCACTTTTACGCTCGATTCAGTAAAATCTGTATCGGCTTTCGGCACAGACTTGTTCTTCTCTTTACCATCATCTATCACTGTAAAATCATCTTCAAGATCATCACCGCTTGTAAATTTAGTCACCCGCCCTCTTGCCATTCCTTCTACTCCAGTTGCTAAGATTCATAAAGAGACAAGTACAAGTGGGTGAGCATAACTTTGTTTTTATAACCATAAGACCCGTTACCATAAAACTACTCACTTGACGTCAACAATACCCTGCTAGCTAACGAGATTAGGTAAGACACGCTGTCACACGATAGGTATAGATGCCCCATTTGTGGTGCATGCATATAATGTATATATGGGTGGGCCCTCAGGAGAGCAAAGTAAAATTGCACTAATTTAAACGTTATTTTACTAATTTTGTGAAAATAACGTTAAAAGTGATTGAGATGATTAATTTCAAACGATAACTTTGAGCCGAGGTCCTTCGGAACAACCTCTCTATCCCAATTGGGGATAGGGGTAAGGTTTGTGTCTATTCTTCCCAGACCCTACTAAAACATGGGAATATACCGGGTAAATTTGTTTGTTTTACACTATAACGTTAGACAGGTGGCCTTCAAGGGGTCAAAGACAGCTGGATTCAAACTAGTGGGACTCGAAACTGCTTACCACTGCACCACCCCTTTGAAGTTGTGAGCAAACTTCTTTTCAATGTATTAGATGCGATAAAATTTCAAGTGCATTAGTTCAATATGGCAATTTTGTTTCAAACCACACACTTTCAAACATTACAAATAACATAATATAGTAAACACCTTGTGACGAATTCGTATATCTTGTGCCAGCGTCACTGGACATGCCAAAACTTCTAGCGCTTTTGTTTGGACAATCTTTCGCCAAATGTGTGACACCACTACATATTTTGCAACAACCGCCCTGCAAAACAATATTCTCATGGGTCAACTCAAAATTAGATAATAAAAACATCTATATTTCACTAACATAGTAACATGCCCATCATCATCATTATCATCTTATATCCCACCATTAGTAAAGCTGAGATAAGGTTTGAGGAGTGTAAGATGTAGACAACCTTGCTTGTATCTGTAGGTATAGAGAGATTGCTTCCAATGAGACCTCTGGCTCATGATGCCCAATTTACCGACCAACCCAAGGTTTTTAACATTATTTTCACAAAATTAAGTAAAATAACATTAAAATTAGTGCAATTTTACTTTTGACCCTCGAGAACCGACGCATATACACATTATATGCGCACCACAAACGAGACCCATGATGAACATGCCCATGATGTGGGTAAAAGACAAGATTAAGCACCTTTGGATAAATTCCATGAGCGTTTTTAGGGCAATCCTTACTCAGATGTCCTTGTTGTTTACAAACAAAGCAAGTTGCATATTGTGTTCCCCCTGCATCATTTATAAATGTTTACAAAAGATCATGATTAAAATCAACTACTCAAACATTCATAATACACTATTGTAACATTAAGTTGTAATAATCAGTTTAAAAACACACCCTTATTAAGCGTAATTGCACATAATTAAGAAGGGCAAGAGGAGAAATCAATCAAACAGTAGTGGATGAGTAGATTACCATCTTGAACAGGCAGGGGGCATGAAGCAAGAGAATGCCCAAATTCTCCACAATTATAGCATAACTTCTTGTTAATGTTATCCTCATTCTTGTCGGGGCAATTCTTGAGACTATGACCGCGCTGCCTGCATAATAAACAAATCTACATGCACAAGATCATCAGCTATAAATTTACAAAATCCCGTATCAAAGAATGCATTGAGCAACCAAAAAAGGCATCAGCTCATTTAAAATAAAGAAATTGATTGTTATAATAAACATAACCCAAACGAAACTGTAATCTTGAGGGTGTTTGGATGTGCGTTTTGAAAGTGATCACAAAGTTTATGCCTTTATGTTCAACAAATTCTTATCAAGAAATGCAATGAACAAACAGAAAATGCATACACTTATTTAGAATTGAGAAACAGATTGTTACAATCAACATAATCCAGACTAAATTAGAATCTGTCTCTCTTGGTATCTTGTGGATGTTTAGATGTGCGTTTTGAAAGTGATTACATATTTTATGCATTTCGGCCATGTGTAGTGGTAACGGTCCCCATCACACTGATCACGTGGTAAATAATCGCTTTAATCAATGTGTAAATACGTGATATTAGTAAATTTTGGCCCGAAACACGTTTACTTTGAGTATGTTTGTGAATTTCAGGTGTGAAGAGTTTAAAGACATGTTCGGGAGAAAATTGAAGGGTTAGAAGAGGCGTTGAGTGCGAAAGAGTGCAAGAACATGGGTTTCGGGAAGCCAAAACTTCGGAGACGCATAACTAGAGCTAGGAGAAGAGTTACGAGGCCCATAATATATGAAAACTGAATTTCTCGACGAGACGAAGCCATAGGTGAGGACACTTTGGGCGTATGATACGCCCAGCCCGGCGTTTCATACGGCCAGCGTACCATACGCCCAGTTTTGAGCGTTGGCAGAATCTGGCAGGCATAGGGCACCAGTTTGGGCGTATCATACGCCCAGGCCCGGCGTATGATACGCGGAGGCCGGAAAAGTTGATTTTTCAGCAGATCTTTCCCATATTTAAGGCATTATCCTAGGGTTTCGAAAGTAACTCTTTTCTGGACGAATTGAGGGCGAAAAAGTGACGAAATAAGGCATCTAAACTCTTCCGAATCCATCCGTAATCGTGAATTCATCACCCGAATCAAGAATCAAAGTGTGCTAATGAAGATGCGTGGCTAGTTCTTCTTCGTAATCGCTTCCGGGTAATTAGGTTTGTGAGTGAAACATTGTGTGAATGTTGAATCTAGGTTTTTGATTGTAAACTTGATATGATTTCTATTTGGTTGATTTAAACAATAGATTTATGTTTTTGTATTGATACGTTACCATCAGTGATTCGGTTTTCTTGCATCGTTTACTCATTGGTAATTGTGTAATGCTTTGCGTATGTCTATTGGTGATTGTGTGAATGACCAATCTTAAACGTGTGTTCCATTATCACCACTTCAAGTGAATTGATTAGCACAATCGATTTTTACATGACTTTGACCTAGGTTTAACTTACATTCATTGTGGAACTTACAACCTAAAAACCGGAAGTGATTACCCTTTTAATTAATTGCTTTCAAATCAAAATTTAAGTTTGCTTCTTAATAACGGTTCTTTTAATTTAATTTAATCCAAAGTTTTCATTTTTTTAGATTAATAAGTTTATAGTCAAGATTAGCACTTTTCACTGATTCCCTGTGGATACGATACCTTACTTACCCTTACTAGTTAAAGGTAGCTAAGACACGGGTTTTAGACCCATCTTTTGATTGACCGTTCGACATCGATCACACACCCCATCACTCCACGTAGACGCCACGTAAACAACTAAGATCATCACCCCTCATTACTCCACGGCATCACCACATGTATTATCATCACCCCTCATGTTATGGGCCAGCCTATTACCAAGAATATAATAGACAAAGAAGAGGGACAACTAAGGAAAAGTGGTACAATTAAGATGCAGCCCAAGAAATTCCAAGACCATGTGATGGATGCCACATCAGTTATGTCTTAACAGAATTCTGTTAAGCTAGTCTATTTAAAGTAAATTATGTATGTTCATGAGATAGGAAAATATTGTTAGATCTTCTCACTCTTTTCTCATCTTCTCTGTAATCTTTCTCATCTCAAGTTCTAATATAATCATCAATCCTCTATCCATTAGTTCTGTTCGTAACACCTTATCAAGCCCCCATTACCCCTTTTTGCCCCTTTCTTCTCCCTTCGCTGTGACCGTGGTCACGTATGTGGGGGTCACGCCCCAGTCACTGGCATTGTGTAATGGTGAGGAGGCATGATAGGGGGCCTCATTTGGTGGGGGTCACACCCTACTGCACATACCCTTATGGTCAACAATCCCATATCAAAGAATGCATTGAACAACCAAACAAAACATCCACTCATCTGGATTTGACAAACAGATTGTTAGAATCATCATAGCCCAAACCAAACTGCAACCTTGAGTCTTTCTAAAGAATCTTGGGGGCGTTTAGATGCAGGTTTTGAATGCATTTATTTATAGGTTCAACTAGTTTTTCAGTAATTGAGCTCAAAATTCGTAATTTCTAAACCAAAACTTGATAAAATTTTGGGTAATAATCAAATTCTTGAACCAAAAAATAGACAATTAAAAAACTTAAATTAAAAATCAAATAGAACAGAACAAACAAAACCTTGTGTTTTTCCCACTGAGCTTTTTCTGGGCAGTTTTTGGCAATATGATTATCGGCTTTACAGATAAAACAGCTATCACCGGGTCTCATTCCGGGTATTCTGAGTGGGTGTTTTTTGCTAGTGGATCTTTTGGGTTTACTCGGGTCATTGTTATCCGATTTCTTACGCTTGAAATTACTCTTCTTTTTCTTCTTCTTTTTGTTCGGATCTTTGGGAACCGCGGGTTCGGGTTTAGGAAACAGTTCCGGGTGTTCTTGTTTGAATCGTCTGCGAGCTAATATCTGCCTTTTGCTCACCATGTTTTTACAGAAAACAAAATGAAGGTGGAGGCGAAGAAGAAACGCTGTCAAGGGAAAGAGGGTTGAGGGATTGGGTCATCAGGAAAAAGGCCCAGTCTTTTACAGGCCCGTTATCAAATGAAGCCCGTCAAGTTTTGTAAATGGGTAAATAAGTAAATTAGAAAACATCGTTTGACGTGAGGTGTTGAAAACATAGGCGAATAAATAGCATTCGGATTGGGTTTATAGGAACCCGCCGCGTTTCAAAGATTTAATAGGAATTTTTTGTTTTCAAGATGCTTAAAATGTAAGGTGAATCTATTAATAATAATACTTTTAAGGGTAATTCTTTAATATAATGTTTCTAAAAGTTTATCAACTTGAATGAGGTAAATGATATTTGTTGGAGAATCCTCTCCGCCCCTAGGATTCCGCAATAATGCACGGCCCCCTTGACCCCGTTTGGTTCGGAGCTCAGATTTATTAAACAAACGTGTACTATGCATCTCTAACAGTGGCGTACCCGCCTTGGAGGTTGGGGGCAGCCGCCCTTCTTGAATTTTTTTTCCCAGTAGTATATATATATAAATCTTGACCGACCCCCTTGATATTTTGCAATCGCCCCCCTTAAATTTGAATAAACAGAATTACGATGATAATTTAAGTGATAGTTTTTATTGTTTTTTGGAGAAAAGTTAATCAAAAAGTTTCCATAGATGTTGTTTTGGATATATTTCTAAAAATAAAACCCCGTAGAGAACAATTTTAGACGTATTGTATTTTTATTATGTATTTATATATGAAAGTTAGTTTGATTGTCTTTTTTTCTAACATAACCTGACCTGATTCGGCCCAACCCAACCCGAAAGTAAGAGAAAAAAAATTTTAATATGCAGCAATCCTTAAACAACCTTAAAAATTTTCGCCCCCTATGAAAAAAATTTCTGGATCCGCCACTGATTTCTAAACTCTTAAAAGGCGAAGTTTTTTTTTTTAATTGTTAACTTATTATATATCACACTGGCGAGCCATAAATTCTGCAGATGGAGCCATCAGCCATACTTTAAATGTGATAGTTCATACAACTTGGTTCCCAAAAACTTACTTTAGATGATAGATGTGAATGTTTATACAATTATACAACTTGAGTTAACGTAAATACAGGCAGAGGCCTACTATATTAGGATTGACTAGACATGTCTTGCCAAGGTTATAAAACTAACTTGTTTAGGCATATCTTACGTCATCATCAAACATGCTATTTTTTCGTAATGACTCGTTTTGTTTCAACTTGTATTCACTCATACCAAGTACTATTCCAAATGATTTGTGAACTCAAAGCATTATGCATAAAGAAAAAATCACATTAAAATACTTTTATTAATTAGAATACATCATTCATCTTTCATATAATGTAAAATTACACCCTTTATTTCTGGACGAATAATCCTTATTTGAGTATATCTAGCAAACACTCCAATATCGTTCAACATATATTTTAAATCATTCTGGTCTAGCATGATCATAAACTAATAGGGACCGTTTGGAGACGGAGCCATGGTTTGGGAACCATCAGCCATAAGTTCTGCAGATGGAGCCATGGCTGGCGAGCCATAATCTATAAGTTTCGTAGGCATCGTTGGTCCAGGCGCAACCAAGCCCGAGCTCCTGATCTCACTCATCCCTCTTCTTTTGTTATCTCCTTCTGTTCGGCATAGGCTCGGCAAATATACACCTTTTCATACAAAAAATAGGAATAGTTAAGTTTTGGTCAAGTCCAGTCAAACACAGAGTTGATAGAATAAGAATGATTATTTTACATGAAAAGAATATGTAGGAATAATATAGGCTACTTAGAAAAAATGTTATAAAAATATATTATTTATTCTCAAAATAAATGAGTCATAATGCATTTTAGATTTTTAGTTATGTTTTACTCACTATTTAAGATAGGTAGTGGCTTATTGAAAATTTGGTAGATAAAAACTTCACCTTATGAAATATTTCCAACTATCAAAGTAAAATCAATATATCTTGTAGTTTAATGCTTGAGATGTGACTTTATGTCCGAATAGTTAACATGTAATATTAAAAAATAATCTCTTAATCATTCATAGTTAAGGTTACGTGTATTAAACATTAAGGGACTATGAATCATTAAGAGGATACCAAACAGTCTCTAATACAATTTTAAAACAATATTCAGGATGTTTACCTTCACCAACCGCGAGACTGAAATAGAGATCGACAATGTTGGGGCAACCGTTGTAACATTGAATTGAACAAAGTTTTTGCACGAACCGCGAGTCTAGAAGGGAGTCAGAGGAGATCCCTAGAACGCTACGATCAAGCCCACATGCGTCTACACATTTGTCGCTTTCGATCCAGTTTGTCACTTGATCGGCATCAATTTGTGAGGTGGTGCAAACAAACTTCTCTTGCCCACTCCTTCGGACGCTTTTCTCAAGCACACAACGCTTCCCACTTGAAGAGACCGCGAATGCACATGAATCTTTGTTCAAGTTTTCACACGCAATGTTACCTAGACACAGTTTTCGCCGTATGAGGTTAGCTTGTCACATTTTCATGTTTTTAGAAATGACATTAGATTTATGCAAAAATAAAACTTTGTAAAACATATATATTTCAATGTTACCTGGTGTGGCTTCGACGGAGAAGGTGAAAACAAGAGCACAAACCAACGAAATCTTGATGATATACAATGAATCCATTGTTGATAACAACACAAATAGCTAGTAATTATAAAATTATAATAAAATAAATAAATTTGTATTCTTGAAAATAATATTTTAGTGAAGTGAAGGTGGTTGTGGTTGAGTTTGGTGTTTCAAATGGTACCAATTTAATTGAATTTATAGTAGTAATTAGTAAGGCTTACCTTGACTTCCACCATTCATGGCGTATTCAACACTTTAATTTCATGTGGAATTTTTTAACGAAGACTTGTATTTAGCTTTGAATTTTATTATCAATTAAATAATGTCTCTGCGAAGACGATGAGAGGGTTCAAATTCCCACTAATTCCTCATCTTCCCCTTCTCATTATGAATTTTTTTAAAGGTTTGGAACGACGGCATTTAATACATTTAATATGTTCGAGCCCACCTCAAGAAGAACCCAACAACTATGTAAACACCTTTTTTTAACGGCATTTGATATCAACGTGTGAACCGCTGATTTTCAAGCCATGTCACCAAGGTCTAGTTGCCATGACTTCCGTTGAGACCCTACCACCACCACAGGAGGAAACCGCACCGGAAAGCCTCCGTTGAGACCCTACCACCACCACAGGAGGAAACCACACCTAACCTTGCCTCTAAAAATAAACTTCGACTTGAATTTGAACTCAAGACCTCTCGTAAGAAAGTTAAAAGAGTAGCCACTAGATTAAAGACCCTTAGTTCTTTTCTTCCTAAGGCCACTCGGAGTGGCAATCGGGAAGAGCCCGGGAGTGATTTCACCAAACCGGGGCCGGCCGGGAATACGGGGCCCCCGGAAATGGGGTGGGGGAATTCGGGGAGTGCTCACCGAATGAGGCCGAGCGTGGGGAGGGGAAAATTCAACCGTTGGAGAGAAAAGTGATGTGAGGAAAAGTGGGAAAAAATGGGACGACACCATGCAAAATGGGGAAAAGTGGGGAAAAGTGAGGAAAGTTGATGTGACGCTGACGTGGCAACGGGGAAAAGTGGGACGACTCCGAGTGGCCTAAGTACCAACACCGCTCCGCCAACCAGGGGTAAATGAATGACACGATATTTTAACTGATATAATAAATTAACTAATTATATTAATTAATAAATAGTATGTATATAAATGGATTAACAAACAAACTTACCCAATATATTCTTATTTTTTAACGGTTTGAAACGACGACATTTAATACATGTACCACAAGTGAGGCGTCGTCATAAAATTAATTGTGAGTGAGAATTGATCATTATTAATTGCTTTTAGAATAATAGTACTGTAGCTTTTTAAATAACAAGAGTAAATTAAATTTGAATTTCTTCTAACAAAAAAAAAAAGGATTTCCAATAAAAGATTGAAATCTTTAACCACTTGTGTTTCATGATGATAATGGACTGATGTGAGACAAAAAAAAACCCTACAACTTAAATATAACGTTAAAAACAGTGTTTCTATCCTCCCAGGTTCTAATGTTTTATAAAATAATTATATTCATGCAAAATCATTTAGGGTAAGTTAAAAAAAATGGAACCTTATACGTAGAATGTAAAAAATAAGAACAAAAGAAAAAGAAAAAAGAGTGAAAAGGGGGCAGATCATAAATAAAAAAAAAAACACCAAAGAAATTACAAAAACCTAAACATAAATACATATGAAACAATAAAAGAATACTAAAACTAAAACACTAGAAAAACCAAAACAATAAAGTGAACGTACGCTAACAAAATTTTAACCCAAAACTACTATCATTAAAAAAATACAAAATAGAATTAGTTATACCAAAAGGACTTATAGTCTAATTGTATCTCTTTGACTTTTTTATGAGAAGTCTTGAGTTCGAGTTTGGACCGAAACATATTTGATGAGCCAATGATATGGGGTTTAATCAGTTGTGAAATCCCTCTTAGGATGAGTTCGGGCGTATGTCCCAAAACGTCAAATCCTAGTAGATGGTTAAAATCATGTCTTCGGTGTAGTCATATCAACCCATTAAAAAAAAAAAAGAGTTATGCCATAGGAACAAATAGGAAGAAAACGCTCTCAATGTCTTCCTTCTTTGCATATAAGATAATTTTGGTTACATATTAATATTAATATATATATATATATATATATATATATATTAAAAACCAACCAAATGAATAGTAAAATAATTATATTATATTGAAATATTGATTAATTAATATATATATATATACACACACACATATACTATTTCAATATAATATACATATATATATATATATATATATATATTAAATAGTATGAATATTATAATGACAACGTGATTCTTTCTAGAGTTTCAGCGGTGTTTGGAGGAGATAACGGTGATTTATTTGTTTTGATAAAAAATCGATGTTTGTTTAGATATTTTAGTTTTTTTTTAGTTTCAGCTAATTGGTTGCCGGTGAGAAGGATTTTGTGAGTAATTTTTCCTATTATTTTCGTAACATATTTTTATGGATTTTGTATGATTTTATTTTAAATGAGAAATTATTATAAAGTTCGTGATGAAAGATTTGATTTTTTTATGTAACTTATGCTTTTACAAATGATATATAATACCCTTTGTCAGGATTGTATTGTGATAACCCGCCGCAACGCGCAGCGAGGAAAAACCTAGTTTTTATAAACAACAAATAATTATCATTTATTCTTTTTGATAAATTTAAAATTGCTAATTGGATTTATTAATTAAAATTTACCTTTTACTTACTTCCATAATCCACGATTAACCGATCGGATTTATTAATTAAAATTTAACTTCTACTAACTTTAATAGTCCATAATTAATCATAGTTCACCACATAAACCGAAAACTTGGTTTGAGTTTGGTTTTAGTCCGAATCAAAGTAATTTTTTTTTTTGGTTTATAAAGTATTGAGTTATTAAGGGACGAAATTATTTAAAAATATGTTTAAAACTTAATGGTTAAAAGATTAGATGATTCAATCATATTTGTTTTTTTTTTTTTTTGAAAACAAACAATTTTTGTTGTTGCCTGATTCAACGTAACATCTTAATGAAACTATTAAGAGACTATCAAACAAATCTAAATTAACTCATGTTGCTTTCGCTTCTACTTATTAGTTATTTTCAAGTTGTTATTAGCAACGAAGAAAAGTAATATAGTCTTGCCAAAATGTTCGGCATGTGTTTTGTCTATCCTTATTAGTCATAAAATGATGCAACTAAATAACTAGAAGAAATACAACATAGTTAATGAATTTTTACTTAAACAAGCGTTTTTTTAGTATACAATTAAAATATATAAAACAAATGAATATACCTAGTAAAAGTTTCACCAAACAGTAGGATCTAAAGAGATAAGAAAAGACAAACATTACCATGTTATATGCCTTCAATTAATGAGTGCTGCAAATTAAAATATATCATGATTTACATTTTTTTTGAACGGCTTGATACAACGACATCCAAGACGGGATTTCAACCGTCCCCTCGGATTTGACGCTCTGGGGCGTATGCCCGAGCCCACCTCAGGAGGAACCCTACAACTGGGTAAACCCCCTGACCTTGCTTCAGCAAATATGCCTCAGCCCGGATTCGAACCCAAGACCTCCAATAGGAAAGTCAAGAAGGTAACCATTATGCTAGAAGCCCTTGGTTATATCATGATTTACATATAAATTACGTTTACTACAAGTCCACAAACCCTAGTTTTTTTCAACCCACTTAGCCCGATAATCAATTATTGTCGACTTGTTTTGTGAACTAGTCTTCCTTGCCGACCCAGAATTCAAGTTACACATTGAATGTGAGTGTGTGACCACTTAACAATTAACCAACCGTTTAGTTGACATGTGGAAGAAGCGATGGTCTGATTTAGTAAAAAAAGATTTTATAAAAAAAAAAACATTTTTAACAGGTCTTCCAAAGGTATTACAACGTAGCGGTATCTTGGTGTTAAGATAAGGCTCAAGAATCAAATGATCCTGGGCAGTGACGGATTTAGAAAATTTTTTTACAGGGGACAAAAAATGGGTCTAGGTAAAAAGCGGGTCATGTTAGTTGAAAACACAAAACAAACATATCAATCCAGGTAAAAAGCAGGTTGCGTTAGTTGAAATCGTAAAACAAACATATCAAAAGTATTTAGAAAAACAATTGCTTAAATTATCAATTTCAAAGTTACATCCGAATTTTTATTCACATAAAATCTATGAAATAAACATAGTTTTCATTGTTCACTTCCAATTGCGTCATTTTGTAGTCAAGTTTGTGTCAATTGTAATAAGATTTGTGTCTCTTGTAAATAGATTTGTACCCTCATTTTGTTTCAAAATTAAGCAAAATTATTTAAAAACGCGATGTTTTAACATTCAATCGAGGGGCATCCCCCCCCCCCTACCGAACACTTGCCTTCGCATTTGGTTCTGGGTTCGAATTATACAAGGGAGTTTTCTCAAAGTATTGAGTTTCTACAAGAACTAGTGACTTGGTTGTGAATATACTCGGGTGACAAAACTGGTGGCACATGATACTCCAGCGATCCGTCAGTTATCCTACAATTTATCTGTTCAAAGAAAAATCTGTCAAAGATCTAGTTTACAGTTTAACTGGTCGGAACCATAACAACTGACCAATTTAAATAAAAACGGTTTATGAGTCTCAACCAGACATGTTTTATGTGTACATGGCTCGTGATGCGACTTGCTGGATCTGGTTATACTGTGAGAAGGTTGGTTTTAGATTTAAGAATTAGTATGAATTTAAGCTTGAATTTGATTTTTTTTTTCCATCGTAGCGAGTTTCCTTGATGTTGCTTGAGCCAAGTTGTAAAGATAATCAACTCATAAATTTTATTAGATTATATTTGATATTTCTTAAAGAAATATTTATGAAAATCGTATTAACTAAAAAAGCCGGTTTTAAATAAACTTTGTATCCTAGCACATACATATATAGAAACTCATGGGTAACATATTCTATAAAGACTTAAAACCTTAAAAAGCCTAAAAAACTATATGGATTAAAAGCCTAAAAGTAAACATATTAAAACAAAAAATGAACTTACACGTGTAAGTAACATGCAAATTTCTTTCATTTTTTTAAACGTTTGTAACTTTTTTGTACGTTAATATTTTTTAAAAAATAATACCCCATAAAATCAAGTGTTTTTTTATCTTTCTAAACAGTATAATATTAATATATTTTTTTAGAATAAAAATAAAGACTTAAATTGGGTTTCACGAACTGTTCGTTTAAAGGTGTTTTTCGAATATTATTTAAACAGGTATTTTATGATGTATATATGCGCCACATCTGTGCCTTTTGTGGTTTTATGTTTTATGGTGTATTTTGAGTTATTTGTGTTGTTAACAATTTATGGTGTTTATGATATTCGGGCATTAATGAAATTAAAACAAAACAATTTATGGTGCTTTTTCGTGATGCATCTGTACATTTTATGGTGTTTTTCAAATTATTTTATGGTATTAACATTTTATGATGTTTATGGTATCTAGGTGTTAATGAAACTAGAACTGGACATTTTATGTTGTTTTTAAACATTAAAAACACCATAAACACTTAAAATTTGTATATGGTGTTTTTTAACTTAGTTTTCTGGTGTTTACGTTTTATGATATTTTTCCGAGATATTTTATTATGTTTATAGTGTTAATATTTTATGTTGTTTATGTTGTTCGGATATTCATGAGATTAAAGCTGGATATTTTATAATTTTTTTGTGTTCAGGGTTATGAACATCATAAAACACCATAAAACGCAAAACTCATATGCACCAATTCAGTTAGATTTTTTTATATAACAATAATATACTCGTTGAAAACATTAAAAAATGCTGAATTTTATGGTGTAATTTTTTAAAAATAATAACGTATAAAAATTTATAAACGTTTAAAAAAACAGGGAGAAGTGGTTAAAAATCAAAAATAGCTACAATACCCATTACACCCTTTCAACCACTTAAATTTACTCTTAATTCTTTCCAATGATGTGACGCAATTACAATCATATATTCTTTTAAATCAAAATCGAATGGAATTTGGAAATGAAAATGTCAGAGCGATATATTTTTTAACTTAAAATCGATTGGAATTTGGAAAAATGGTGTCCCATTATACCAATCTTTCATAAAGATCAACAAATAATTTTTGAATTTAAATATTCTTAGGTTGAATATTAAAAGGAAGATAAAGTTGATTTCGTTTCATCACTAGCATAAAACTCGCTTTTTTTGAGAAATGGACATGTAATCTTTTGAAGCGCTTAAAATCGCTTCAAAATGCAGGGAAATCACTGGACCGCTCCAAAAAATGACCGGATGACTAAAATAACAGGGTTTTGAAGCCGACCACTCCAAAAAGAAATAAATCTAAATAAACGAATCAAGTCCGTTTCTGATAACCCAATGATCAGCTTGGTAAAAAGCCCGAACAAGTTGAACCTAAATGAGCTCGAGCCAGAAAAAATGGTTCGTTACGTTATCAAGCTTTACATATCAAGCTCGAGCCGGGTTGTGAGTTGAAACAAATTTTTATTTATATAATATTATTTATTCTATGAAGTAAATATTTATAAAATTAATTATTTTTAACTGTATAGACTTGAGGTTATTTCTTAACGATTAAAATGCTATAAATCATTAAGAGATAGTTTCTTAATAAGCATTAAGAGACTATTAAATGGTCTCTTAGTGTTTTAAATTAGTTAGTTATCTTAATTAACTAAACTAAATAAAAATGGTTCAATTGAGAATAATGCAAGAGTATATAAAAACATGTTTGTTTAAAAAAAAAGAGTTTTATTATACTGAAAACATCATACGTACACGTAACATTCCTTTTCTCTAAAATGTTAGGCAGAAGTATCAATTTAAAAAGAAATAATACTAATTTAACTAGAAAACCAACAAAAATTAGCCGTCAAAAAATATGTTTTCTCCTTTTTTTTGCCGTCGTCAGCGGGGAGGTCTTATACTACATTCTACGGGGATTTTGAAAATTATTACTTTGTTTATGTTTTTGAACGACGGTATTCTCATGAGTTCCTTATCATTTGGGGGTGATCGTCCAAAATAGAGCTCTTCCAACCGTCGTGAGAACCTATATCCTTCTGATGCGCAAGAAACCCGTGGAATGAGTAAACCTTTGCCTCCATCAGAAATAAACCTGGGATAAACTCCAAGTTGACCATTCACCTAGCGTCCTTCAAACTTTGTCCTCAAGTGAATTCGGATCCCCGACCTGCATAATGAAAAATGTGAGCCCTAACCATTGGGCTGAATTTTAGAACATTACTTTGGTTATGTGTCTTGGTAAATGTTAGCATGTCAGGTTAAAAATAAAATTAAAAAAATTTTTGTATACATACACATATATTACTTAAGAATTATAATAATCATTTACAACCACATGTTTAAAAGACATAAAGTAAATTCTCTATATTTAAAAAATATCTTTTATACCCCTCAATCATATAACTACAAATAATTATTTTTAGTTCTCTAATTCATTTTAATGAGAGCCAATAAGTTGTATAAACTACAAAAAACCATTTGTAGTCACATTATTTGTTCAGCAAAGCAATTTGTGCCCTAAACAACTAAAGATAATTAATTTCAATTTCTTACTGTAAGGATCAAAGGCACCAACTAAATTAAAATTCGAAATGTTCCAAACAACTTTCAAATTTTTACCAAAAACCATTGAAAAATAAAATTAATAGCTGAACGAAAGGGACTTTATTGATGGAAGCATTAGCGTGAACAACTGAAGCTGAGCGATCAGAGACGAACATGAGGGCTCCACCAAACCAACCAGCTCGTAGAATCATAGGCGTTTAGTATTTTTTTCGATATATTAAAGATACAATATTGATCTCAACTCTATGTATGTAAGGTACAAATAGTAACGACATGCGGATGTGTCACTTTGTTTTATAAAATACATTAATGACACCAAGTAATTTAAATGTGACCAATTTCTATATCATATCAGGGGAAAAAAACAAAAGCAAAATAGTCTGATATATAACGATGTCTTTGGAAAGGTCATAGCGTTTCTAGAAAGACTATTAGAACCAGGTTGCTTCTAATGACCCACCTTTATAGAAACCTTATTTTATATAGAAAAAAGCAAATCTTTGATTTAAATGATTTTCCTTGTCAAATGTAAGTATGTTCATTTTTTCAACACGTTTGATTAAACTCACTACATATTGTTAGTTGCTTTTCTCTTTATTCTTTTAATCTTTTAAGTTTTATAAATGAAATAATTACATATTTTCTTTTTTCTAACTTGTAAAATTGCATATTTTATTAAGGTATAAGTTTTTATGTGATAGCCCTCATAAATCACGCTAAGATCATTAGCAAATAAAATATTTTATGTGTGTATATATATATAGGAAAAAGATCAAATAAAAAGAGATTTTTGTCTAAAAAGAGTAATAACTAATAAAAGTTTGACATGTTGCATGATAATTTATGTATAATATTTTATTTTTTGTACTAGATTTTTATTTTTATTCTTTTTTTGTACTGGATTTGTGTTTTTTGTTCTGTATTTTTGTTTTTTTGTACTGTATTTTTGTTTTTTGTACTCCATTTTTATTTTTTAATGGATTCTTATTTTTTGTGGTGGATTTTTATTTTTTTGTACTGGTTTTTTTATACTATATTTTGTTTTTTGTACTAGATTTTTGTTTTTATATTTTTAGCATGTCACATGTCAAACTCCTATTGCTTCTCACTAGGGGTGTTCACGGTCCGGTTCCAAACCGCGAAACCGTCCAAACCGTTCATCGGTTCGGTTTCACGGTTAGTTTTTTTCAAACATTCGGTCGGTCGGTTTTAAAAGTTTAAAACCGTAATAATCGGTTTGGTTTACGGTTTTCGTAAAAAACCGAACCGGACTGTATATGTTTGCACACGCATATATATGTACGTATATACACATAGATATATCGATTTATGTGTGTGTGTGTGTATGTGTGTATATATATGGTAGGGTTCAAATGTAAACTCCCTATTTTTAAGAAAATAAGAAAACTAATATCCACCAATCATATAATTTTTAGTAAATTTTTATTTTTATTGTTGAAAGGATATTTTAGTAAAATGTTATCCCACTATTTTAGGTTATTATGTATTCTAATTTTAAATTACATGATCTTACGAATTTGTATTTTTTTGTGAATCATTCAAAACGCAATTGAAAGTTTATAATCTTATTTAAATTTTAGTCAAACATTAACATAGAAAATGCTTGCACCTGATCAATAGGCTTCCATGACAATCGGCTCAACATACAATTATTTTGGATCAATCCTTTTTACAAGTTTCAACAAACAAATTTTAACTTTTACAAGCTTCAGGCATGTTTCATGTCAGTGCCCATTTCTTCATCTCTTTATTATTAAGCACCTGATATTACAATGCAACTTTCTTCAAAATTACAACATTTTTAAAATTTAATTTAGTTGCTATTTTGTGCTTAATTTCTTATTAATTATATACACTAAGATTATTCTGATTTCTATGCAGATAAAAGGGAAAATGTTATAGAAACATAATCAACTTTTGATTTTGTTCCAATTAAATCACTGGAAATTTGTTTTGTTTAATTAGGTAACTTAAGTTTGATTTATGTTCTAATACTAGATAAAATACCTAGATAACAGGTAATCTTGATTCGGTTAGGCTTTATAAGTGAATTTTTAGATGATTTTAGAATCCGTTTGAAGATTTTAGACGTATTTTAGTCTCATTTGGGCATTTAGTTTTTTTTTTCTAATCAACTAAATACTTTTACATTTTTTTTAAAAAAATTCAAAATTTTTTTAATTTTTTAAAAATTTTTGCAATTTTAAAAATATTTTGAGATTTTTTTTTCAAAATCCATATTATTTTCATGTTATCATACAATAAAAATAAAAAATGAAAATAAAAAATTATGGTTAGAAGTTATATAAGTCACATATCTAAGATTGAAACATAAAAATAAACTTAAGTTATCATATTGGAACAAAACAAAGTTCGAGTGACTTGATTAGAACAAAATTAAAACTTGGTTATGTTTCTACAAAATTACCCCAGATAAAATTGCATTCAATCTATTTGAAGATATTTACTTTGATGTAACAAATAATGGAAGAATGCTTGTTTCTAAAAACAAAACAATGATGCCAATGAAAAGTCAAATTTTAATCCAAATATATATATTGAAATTTAACAATCTAGTTGTAACTCATTGAATCAGTTAGATGCGTGTATTAATTTCTTGTTAAAACCTCATTTGAGTAATGATAATCCTTCATAAAAGGAGATCGTGAAAGCCTCAAGAGTAGCAACTATAGTTGCAGTCAAAGTTGTAATGGCTACAGCTTTGAAAAAAGCAGTCAAAGTTGCACATGTTTCTTCTTCTAGCTATAACACCTTTTTTTTCATGATATACATTTTACTTTTGAAAAATAGTTACATATACGTAACTATTTTGCTCCTTCACTTTTCAAGACGAAGAAGGCGAATTACATATACTATTGAGCAGTAAGTTACCACTGAATGAAGAAGTTGTCAATCATCCACACTTGTTTGCTCATTCATTGTTACCCTTAATAAGTTGCTACTTATCATACTTGTAATTGATGGGCTAACCATCTCATCTTGGATCTCACATTGGTAGAGGTGCAAAAACCAACTTTTTTTTAAAACAGGTTCCGATTTAAAATTAATTGGTTATGGTTTTAGTCAATAGAGTCAACAATAGGTTTCGGTTAGCTAGGTTCGGGTTTTGACTGGTTATTATCAGTTTTTGGCCAGTTCCAGTTCTGGTTCCAGTTTTTTTTTGTTCCAGTTACAATTTCTCTAAGAAACGTTAACCGTCTGCACCTGCCGGTTCAAGTAAGACAAGTTCAGGTTATTGGTTATGGTTCCAACAAGACTCAAGAGGGTGCACCCCGTTTTGGACTCATAGGTTTCTTGTTACATGACTTTTCATAATCTATATTTTTTTCCTCTTTAATCTAAAAAAAGTCATTAGAATCCGAAATTTCAAAATGATAATATATTCACCAACACAAGTATGTTTAGAAAAATAGTTTTCTCAAAAAAAAAAAAATCTTTATTTTACAAAGTATAAGTGTGTTTATAAAATGTTGTTACATCTTAATTGAAATTTGTAACACTTTTTACATAAAGATCCTTGAATTTTGCTATATTTGGATGTCATACTCAAAGCATAATGTTTCCAAACTAACGTATAAAATGAATTAAGATGGTTCGTTTGAAGTGTAAAAAAATCATACAATAAATAAATAAACAACTAATTATATATTTGTGAACATACACACATATATAATAAAGAACGAGCCAACTCGGCTCGTTTACAAACTTGCTTTTTTTGAACAAGTTGCAAACTTTTTGGACAAACTTAGTTGTAAGAGAATCGATTGGACGAAGCGTTTGCTGACAAGAATAAAACTAATTAATCGTAAGAAATCAATCAACCACAGGTTTTATAGAATCAATTGAAATAAAAATAAAAATAAATATAAAAACTTCATCAACAGAATGATACATCTTCCCACTTCAAAGATCGCCACTTCATGAAGAACCGTTCATTGATTGAAAGCCATTATTATACTGAAATAAAAGCCCTAAAAAACCCGTTCGAAACTCGAAAAAAACTTAACCCCATTAGGGAATTTTTGACGGCGGTCCGCCACAGGTAAATATGTCGAAAGTTCAGACCGTTACTGGGAATTTTCATAGTTGTAACCGTCAGCGGTCAACTGATCAAAGTTTGGATTATTAAAAGTCAATTTGCCCAAATATATTACATGTATTCCTTCAATTTATCATTAATTATATTGTACACTAATATCAATCATAAACCATTAAACCGACATTAGTATGATTTCAACAGCCTAATATCTAATCATGTCAATACAATGTTAATTTAACTAATAAAACATGTCAATAATGTGAACATATATACATGTGTGAATAGAAATTAAGATACGCGAACTTTCAAACATATCATTTGTCTGACCAATCTAATCATCTTGACACAACCATAGTCTAGATTCCACCCCTGATGGTAACTTCTCGTGAATCCGACTAGCAACTGCTAGAAAAGTCCCCTCGAGTATAGTGAACGTTAAGTTTATATGGCTGAGATCAATCTTAACAAAATCCGACGGTTAGGGACGATGATGACAACAGTTAGAATAACACGTTGTAATAACAAAACGTTTTAATAATAAGATATTATGTGATATTATGCACCATTTTTTTAACAGCAAGAAATTTTATTAATATCTCAAAAAACTAGTCTAGCAAGAAGCTAGATCATATACAACGCATGTTGATTACGAATTAATCAATACTTTCAATATTAAAATTAAACCAATTAACCCATTCAAGACTCTTTGTTATTTATCTCTTACTCACCCAATATTAAAATCCACAACTACACAAGTTTTTGATTACGCCTGTATTATTGGTATTGCTTATTTATGTAGATGATATTGTAATCATCGGAACATTTGTTGATGAAATTACAAAGTTAGGACTTTTTGAGAACAAAGTTTTTGTTTAAAGACTTGGGAGTTCTAAAATATTTTCTTGGTATTGAATATTTACAATACAATGATGGTGTATGCTTATCTCAATGCAAGTATTGTTTGGATTTGCTTGTTGAATATGGGTATGACCAGGTGTAAACTAGTTAATAATCCTATTAAAGCAAATCATATTTTAACATTGTTATGCAGTAAGAATAATTCTAATCTTATATATATTAGTGGGTGTCAAAAATGGGTGGGAATTTGATATATTTGTCACGTACATGACCGGATATTGCATATTATGTACATTACTTAAGTCAATATACGCATAGTTCAAGTGATGCTCATTTACAGATTGTTATAACTTATGAGGTTGTTGCGTTATCTTAAAAAATCTCATGGAGAAAGTATTTCATTGAATAGAGGTTCATCGTTTGAGTTAAAAGCATATGCATATTTAGATTAGGGAACATGTTTTGAATCAAGAAAATCTGTAACAAGGTTTTGCATTTTTCTTGGTGATTCCCTGGTAACTTGGAAAGGTAAAAGCAATCCACTACTTCTTGGTCCACTGCTGAGTCAGAGTATCGAGCTTTGTGTGCTGCTACATGTGATATAATGTTGTTATCAAATATTTTGAGTGAATAGCATGTATTTGTTAAATTGCCAATTGTTGTATTATGTGACAACTCAGTAGCTATATCAATAGCTTATAATCATGTTTTTCATGAAAGAACAAAACATTTTGTGTTGAATTTATTCTTTTTAAGAGAAAGTATCTAACGGGAATATTCAGGTTTTGAAAATTGGCTCTAAAGATCAGCTGATATTTTTACGAAAGGATTGTTTGTTGGTCATCATGAAAATATTTGTAACAAACTTGGGATGGGTGATAAGTTTAGTTATTGAATTGAGGGGATGTTGAAATAATATATACAATTCAATAACTAATATTTGTTAAGTTAGTTTTAATTAGTTTTATGTGTTTGTTACTTTTTTATTTGTTAATTTGAGATAAAAGTTAATGTTGCTGCTGTGTAAACAATGTGGTTGATTGTTGTTGTGTTGATTGAGTCTGTAAAGATTGTCTTCTTAGTTTTGTATTTTCGATTAATTTGTTTGTATTTCTCTATTAATTATCTAGAGACTCCCTAGCTAGGTAACAAAACAATAGAAACTTTTGTGCATATGTTAACAGTTAACTTTTTTTTGTTAAACGACAGAGGGTGCCGTCGTGAGACTTGAACCCTGGTCTTAAATGAGAAAAAATCAAGTCTTAACCATTGTTGGTTCAGGCCCAGATACACACACAACACACACTCAAACTCACGTATGAAAATTGGTGTGCAGATGGAAGAAAATTGAACTCTCAAACTTCAACTATATTATATTGAAAAGACTACTTTTAAAACCAATACATACTACTGCTATTTATAATAAATAGACAAAATAAACCACATGCTAAATAATCAAGTCAGTCCACGAGCTCCTGTTATTCAGCAACAACTTTCAAATGTTGATTTATTCTCCACAATATTCGGTCAAAATATGACTAAGTTTCTGCAGCAAATATGGACTAAACTTGTCCCATTTAGCAAACCCAAACTTGACACGTTTCGGTTTTTGACCCGTGACCCGCAACTGAACTGATTAACCCAACAACCATGCTTAACTTTGCTGGATACGTTAGCATTTTTTACAAAAGGTTTACTGTTTTTTATTGTCATGAACGTCATTATAAATGTTGAATATATTTGACATAAATATAACGTATACGAACTTAGGTTATATGTAAATAATGGCAATCTAAATTTATTTTTATTTTCATTGGCAGCTTAATATACGAAAGGTTATAAGTTTGAAGTTTATAGACTAATTTAAAAAATAAAAATTAATTATTACTATCTACAATGATTACTCTGCCATTCTTTAAAAACATGATTAAATCTACGCATTGACCTAACCCATTTGCTCTAGCTGTTTTCTAAATTTCATATTCATTTAATCTTAGGCAGAATGCGAAACAATATGTTATACCCGTGTGTGTCCTCGCGGCAAGAACAACAACAACCTTACCTAGTATATTCCTACTTTTCAGTAGGGTCTGAGGGGAAGGATAGATACAAACCTTACCCCTATCCCAATTGGGATAGAGAAGCTGCTCTTAAAGAGTCCCCGGCTCAAAGTTATCGTTTGAAGTTGATCATCCCAATGATTTTAACGTTATTTTTACAAAATAATCCTGACGACAAATCGGTAGGAAAAAAATGAGCACTAAATATGAGGCTTACTGTATGCCGATCACAAGTCGGTGGGACAAGCTGATTGGGAGGAAGAGGGGTCTGTAAAAACTCTATACAGACCAAGTGTTGTCTGGATAGGTCAACCCAACACTAATATATAAATAGGTGAATGTATTCCTTTTAAAAACAATATAAAAACTGTGTGTTATTATATTCTCATGTGGTCATGTGTTAAAAAGATCCTGCATTTCTTATTTTTCTAAAATCAAACAATTTTTTTTAAAGAAAGAGTCATCTTTGCCAGTGGCGGATGCATATAGAAGGGAGTGGGTTCACAGGAACCCATCGATCTTCGACTAGTTAGGAGGGAAAAAAATTTCTGAAAAAGTTAAACAATAGGGTGAACACATTAATATTTTAGGGGTGAATCCTGAGATGAACCCATTATGATCTTAAGAGTGAATTATTAATGTAATTTTTCATAGCAATTTGTCAATTTGATTGAGACAAGTGATATTTGTTAGTAATCTTGATAATCAATAATTAGATTTTTGTATGACCGTGTTAAAATCACCTTCCGATCATATAAACTTAGCAAGCAAAATGGTAGTTATTAATGGTTAAACCTTCGGATCAAGTTAATTTTGGTCATACAAACTTAGCAAATTTCGCTTAGGTTTCGGGGCGTTGCCCCCTTGATCCTTTCCTGCTGAATGGCCAGCAGGACAGCCACCTTGGACTCATAAGGGGGCGTGACCTCCTTAACTCCTGCTTGTTCTAGAGCTTAAAAATCTTAAACGAAAACGCACTCTGTACCTTCGAACTCTCTAATGACGATGTTTTTTAATTTTAATCGATGACTTAATATATCGCACTGTATTACGTAAAGAACATTACAAGACCCAAATCGTCAACCCGCCCCGTAAATTTTTATGTCCGATTCTATTTAATTAAAACGTCGGAAAATGGTGAACCCACTGAAAAAATTCCTAGATCCGCCACTGATCTTTGCCAACTGTAAATCTGATTATTCGGGTATCAATTGTAACAAAAATTACTTACAACCAACCTTTTAATGAACAAGAGTTATGATTGACTGTTGAGTATTAGAGGATACGAAAATTAAATAGAAATGTTTACATTTAAATAAAGATTCAAATGACCTTACAGATAATAATATATTAAGAATTAGACATCCTTCATTTATAGAACTCAAAAAGTGTTTATAATTAGATAATTAGTTGCAAAATGCAAGAAAAATTATAATTAGAATAAGAAAAATGACATGACTTGGGTAATTCTTCAGTCGTTTTATAAATGAATTTGTTATTCAACTCTTTGAAACTGATGTGTTAATGTAGATAAAATGTATGTATACAACATCTTGCTGCTCTTAAGAATGAATGGTAAGGGCTAATCTTGTACACTAATTAGTAATTGATATGTAGCCACTATATGCTCGGTCTACATGTATATATGTAATTGGTATAATTTTGATTTTGTGTTTGAAGTATTTAATTGGGTGTACTACACTGCTCCAATGAGATTATGACATGTGTCATCACATGGATAAGGACAGTCGACTTTCTTAGAAACATTTCTGCCAAAGTACCAGTCACCAACTGATTCTGCAATTGTCTGGATAATTATTTGAAAATATGATTAACTCACTAGGTCAAGTAGAAGCATATTCACTAGGTGTGTGTGCATGAATAACATGTCAGAATATGTTCGAGTATCACCTGTTACATGTTCCAAATTTTCTATTATTTTTTTTCATAGAAAATTAGCATGTTAAATATGATAACATTTTGGAGGTTTTAATGTTTTATTCATCAAAACAACACTTTGGGTGAGTTTTAGGTTTGACTCATTTTACATTTTACTTTTTGAAGTGTTTGTTTTAGTTTACCATTTTAACCCAATAAAGATAAAACATAACTCGAATCAACACATTTAGTTAGAGGTGACAATTTTTACCCATGTCAAAAGAAATGGGTTAGTTTAGGTAAACAATTATAGTATAATGGGTTGAAATGGGTAATATCATAATATTGAATGATTTGAGATGGGTATCACTTAAAAACTGTCAAGATGGGTAACCAAAAAACTATGTAAATGCAATGGATTCAAACATTTAAGAATGATTAATAAAATATTTGATAAGAAAATCATTAAAAATTATCTAAATGGGCTATATGTTTACTTATAACACATCTTAAGTTAAACTAAATTGATGTTTTTAAGAACAATCCATTTATAGCTAAACTGATTTTGCTTAAAACCCAATCTGACCCGCACCCATCCTGATCCGAACCCGTTCTGACCCGTTACCCAATCCGACCCAACCCGCCCCTTTTGCCAGGCATACATTTAGTTAAACCATTACGAACCTCATTATACATTTGTGGGGAGTCTAGTGCAAACCAGGTGTCTTGAGACTCACTTTGGCAGTGAGCAAAACATGAGTTTATGAAAACACCACCTCTTGATGAATTGAATAAGAATGACCTCAGAGCTGTAAGCATTTCTACCCTGAAAGCTAAACAAATTGAAACATTCAAGTGGAGATACTAAACCGTTAAGATGTTTATAAAACTGTCCACTATCAATAAAAAAAAGGTAATAAACCTTGCAAAACCTGGATTTGCTCAGGAAGACATGCTTTTGGATTCAATTTGCAGTGATTCCAAAGCCCATGTGAATCAGCTGATGGTGGTGCTAATATGTGGTGAAACTGTAAAAAAAAAAAAAAAAAAAAAAAAAAAGTTAACATGAATTCAAAAGAATAAGAGAGTCATTAGACATAAGATTTGATTTTAGTAATCTTACTTGATATACATCATATGCAGAGTTTAAGATAAAAAGTGGTGGTGTTATGTATTTTAACAGGTACTGTGGGAAGATGCACTGCAAAATATCTAACAAGTGTCATAATGGTTCTAAAAAAATGTTAAGAAGATTAAAAAATGAGGGAAGATGCTGGATGCACAATACTTGTTTGGGATCACTGATAGAATTTGTGCAGTTCTCATCTAGGTTCTTCTCTATACCCTGTAAAAACACCGTGTTTAATTCCATTTATAACTAATACGAAGGTGATCCAAGAGTTAGTGGACTCATGTTTGGACTATTTGGACAAAGACAAACAGGCTAGAAAATGGTCCAGCTTAAAAGCCGTATGGCCCGTATAACTCAAGCTATGACTAGATTTACGGGCCGGATCATGTGATCAACTGCCGGCCGGCCCTGATATAATACTTGAGGCTTTTTCCTGAGTTTTCTTGTGTTTTATATTATTTTCTTTTCTATGTAAAAACACATGAATCTTTGATTTGAGTAATTTCACATTCATCTAAGGAGTCAGTTTCATAATTATGCAGTTACTTATCTTTCTATTAGGGCCTGATTATTCACACACCCATCTTTTTTAATTCAACACCCCCACCGACCCTGACACCCAATAATTGGTCACGTATAGAGCCGCGTATAGGACCAAGGTCCCCAATCATTGACAATGACATATTCTAACACCCAATGATTGTCCCTTATACGCCTTGTATAAAACTATATTTTTCTATAACACAACCCTTCTATTTTTTTGTATCAAACTATGTAATAGAGAAAATTAGGAATGCAAATACTGTTGTACTACTGTTGCATTGCTGGTGTACCTGTAGAGTGACAAGATGCTGAAAGAAAGTTCTCTGTGTATGGTACATGTTGATGTCTGGTCTGCACCCAAAAATAATAAAATATTGAATTGAAAGTAAAATTCACTTTAGAAGCTGAGCTGACATTATAAACCATTTGTTACAGGTTACGTTTTACCTTACATGGGTCAAATTAAATATAGCTAAAAGAGGAACGAAACAAGTTGGCTAAATGTGTTCTAATGCAAACAAACTCGTAAATCATTTTATTTAACAATATACATTAGACCATCTTTACTCTTTAGTACCCACCCTGCTAAAAATTTCTGTCACGTTATCATCCCACTGAAAACTTTAAAAGCCTTGGTGATCACCGCACTGAAAAACCTTCTCCACTATGTCATATCATCACCAGTTCACCACTATATAATTTTATTTATTATTTTTTTAGTTGTAAATTAATAAGTAAAATAGATAACAAAATAAAAACGTTAACATTAAATTAAACGAGTCATGTAAAAATAAAAATGTTACATTGCTAACTTAAATAAAAAAATTAACGATATTTGTCGAATATTTTCGATCTTAATTTTCTCGTCGTCATCAAGTTCTTCGGAAGGCATACTCCCCATCACTTAAATGCCGGCTCAGAGAAGCTTCTTCTCGTGAATTTTTTCTTCTCCGTGTCAGTCTCTTTCGCTCGCTTTCCTTATTTCTTCTTTTTTTGGTATTCTTGTGTTTCGAGCACGACATCGGTATATACAGAATCCGGTTCATGTCAGGATTGACACACGGTTTGTTGAAAACCTTGTTGCGTGAATGATGAAAACCAGGTTGTTGCCATTGAGGGTTCGGGTTTTGTTACATTTGAAACAAACACCTTCGTATGGTTTCTCGATCGTTCAACAAGTTGAAATCAAGGTTGTTTCAGTTTGGATTCATCTTTGAAATGTGAGGGTTTAAAGAGAATTTTAGAGAGTAAAGATGTGTTTGTTTTTAAAGTATGATTTTTTATAAAACGTGAGAGTTTATATAGGGGATAAAAATACATTTTTTTATTCAACCGTCACGGTAATTTTTTGAAAAAAGTAGCGAAAAAGAGGAAGGTGGGGACGGGGAACGAGGGCCGCAGGCCTCTCCATTTTGTACCTGTCGGGATGGGGACGGTGTGCCTGCCCCACCGAGCCGCTCAATCCCGTTGGGGGCAGGGTGTGTATTACGCGTGGCCTTATAGATATTTAATGTATTTATTATTTATGCCTTATTTGGAAAATGGTCAGGCTCAACCCAACCCGAGCTGGTCCTTTCAGCCAGTACAAACTTAAACTTGACCCATTTCAACCTATTACCCAACTCACCCGACCCATCAATCTTGCCACCTCTAATAAGAAGTTTATAACATACGCGTCAAGGAAGAATCCAGCATCACCCAGACATTTTACTGCTGTAGCATTTGGTAGATAATTGTTGAAGCTATTGCAATGCAAATACGATGCCATACCGCCAGCTGAACACCCAGAAAGCAAAGCCTGTAATATGTAGGTGAATTAAGAAAATTGTATTGTAAATTCAAGAACATCATATTTTACATGTAATTTAGAGTTGTATTGAAGTTTTCTTTTAATGAAATATACCTTTTTAGCGAACCTCAAGCCTTTTGGCAGAAGGTCTTCAATGATTGATTGCCAAATCCGTTGCCCACGGAAATAAAGTACTAATGTCTATTGTTCATATTAACATAGTAAAAATAATTAATTTTCAGTATTAATCAGCAGAAAATAAGATTACAAGAAATTCAATGGCTTCTGTACTCTAAATGATACTGAAAATGGTAAAATGTAACAATTATGTAATCTTAGTTACCCCATTGTCGAACATAGCATCTCCAACAAAGGATCCTCCATCACAATATCTAAGCTTCACACGGTTCCAATTGTAAAAATCTGCATAGGTTTGTTTAGTTTCTTGTAAGTTTATTAGCTTTTTTGTCAAGTTCATAAATGTAGATTTTAAGCATAGGACTTTTGTCAAGTTCATATAACTTTATGTTCAAAAAGACTTTCTGTAAAACCTTACCCAATCACAAGTTGATACACAACTTAAAAAAAATCATGCATTTTAGGGATCTTCGAGCAATAAAATCATGTTTTTTGTTACTTTCTAACAAAATCTACATGGCAAGGACACAGAAACTAACAAATACTCAGCCACAAATGAATTCTCATGATTAATGATTTTGACCCCAAAGTCTAAGATTTTAGTTTATTGAGTTGAGGTGTCATGTTTAGAGAAGATATACTTTTATGAAGAAACATGTAACTACTTTAAACCGTCTTAAATCAAGTGATTCTTTAGGTAAAGTTTCTAATAAAAATGATCTTTAAGGAGCCTTCAACATAATCTAAGCTTATTATATGTGAAATAACATTTCCGGTGAATTTAAATGCACCTACCTACGCTTTAAAATTTATAATTTACATCTCTTCTCTTCCTATCTCTTGCTTCTTTTAACTTTTATATGACTTGTTTTCTCTCTGCTTACTATCTCACAATCACCCATACTTTTCTGCGTCGGGTTTATTTACCAACACACTGCTAGTTACCAGAATATTCCCTTAACAAACCAACAATATTCCTCTAACAAACGCTGAAAATATAAAACTAATCTATTTGGTAAAGATACTACTTTTAAATATAAGTTTTGAGTTGAAATCCTGATAAAAAGTATATTGGTTTGTAGATGGTTTAAAAGTAGAATAAATTTGATATTCTAAAAATAAATAATAAAAAAAAACAAGCAAAATGGCGTGACAATCATGCCAGATGTACTACAAATTAATGTTGACTATAGTCCATTGGATTCTACCATGAACATGACAAAAGAACAATGTGGAAGTTGGTCATTAGGGTAAATGACGTTTCTACCCTTTTATTGTTCCCTTTGTTACTTTATTTAAAGAAGAAAGTATAAGAGGACAGGGGTAGTACTGATTATTTAGACTGTCAAAAGTGGGGGGCAAAGGCTTGGTGGGAAGCATGGGTGAAAGCTGGAAGAGGTAAAAGAAGAAGACATGAAATCCAGACACTAACCAAACACGTGAAAATGACAACTAAAATTTAGGTGGGAGCACATGATTACCAGATCTGATCTACAACATTGGTTTATTTTTCGCTTTGTCCATACATGGATTTCAATTTTCTTAATTGTTCTATTAATTCAATTATTTCATTACCAGGGTGTGTGTAATGCTTTCTCGGCAGTGTGTGGGGACTGGGGAGATGAGATGGCATGCTGCTTTGTGAAGGAACACTGCACCGCCCCAAGGCGGTGACCGTGCTTGTAATAATTGGCATTTAGAATCAACCCACACTAGCAGTCCAGCACCCCTGCCTTCCACTTTTTTTCTCTGTCACTCTTATCTCTCTTTCTATTATATCTCTCACTTAATTAAATAATTATAATAAATGTGAAAAATAAAAGTTAAAAATAGCGAATGGTGACTCTAACTAGTTTTATATCTAATTATAACTAGGTTTAATCCAATCCGCGCGTTGCGGCGGGTTATCACAGTACACTTCCGATAACGGATATTATATATCATTTGCAAAATCATAAGTTATATAGCAAAATCAAATCTCTCATCACAAACTCTATACAATTATATATATATATATATATATATATATATATATATATATATATAAACATAAAATTATACAAAATTGAAAAAACAAAATTTAAAAGTTTTAGTGGCCAAAATTAAATAAACAAAACTTTATATTATATAAAAGTTTTAGTGACCAAAATCGAAAAAACAAAACTTTATATTATATAAAAGTTTTAGTGGCCAAAATAAAAAAAAAACCTTATAAAGTTTTAGTGGCCAAAATCGAAAAAACAAAACTTTATATTATATAAAAGTTTTAGTGACCAAAATCGAAAAAACAAAACTTTACTATTAAGTTTAAGTGGTCAAAATTGAAAAAATAAAACTTTATATTATATAAAAGTTTTAGCGGCCAAAATCGAAAAAACAAAACTTTAAAAAGTTTTAGTGGCCGAATTCGAAAAAACAAAACTTTATATTATATTAAAGTTTTAGTGGCAAAAATCGAAAAAACAAAACTTTATATTATATAAAAGTTTTAGTGACCAAAATCGAAAAAACAAAACTTTACTTTTAGTGGCCAAAATCGAAAAAACAAAACTTTAAAAAGTTTTAGTGGGTAAAATCGAAAAAACAAACCCTTATAATATATAAAAGTTTTAGTGGTAAAAATCGAGAAAACAAAACATTAAAAGTTTTAGTGGCCAAAATAAAAAAAAGAGTAAACTTCTCTTTTGCTCCCTGTGGTTTGACAAAAGTAACCATTTTCATCCAAATTTTGAAATTTTGCAATTTTCCTCCATTACTTTCAGAAAATTAACCATTTAGTCCCTGTGGTTTGACAAAAGTAACTATTTTTATCCAAAGTTTAAATGGACTTTGGATGAAAATGGTTAATTTTCTGAAACTAATGGAGGAAAATTGCAAAATTTCAAAATTTGGATGAAAATGGTTACTTTTATCAAACTACAGGGAGCAAAAGAGAAGTTTACTCTAAAAAAAACAAAACTTTATATTATATAAAAGCTTTGGTAACCAAAATCGAAAAAACAAAACTTTAATATTCTTTTCAGTTGGTTTTTAATATATATATTAATTATCAGTCAAATATATACACAACTAGGTTAAATCTCGTGTGTTATACGGGTTGGATAAATTAAATATTATATACTTTATAATAAAAAAATTAATCTCTATAAAATACGTGTATTATATTAGTAGAATAAACATTTATATTACACAAGTTGAATAAAATACAATATAATTTACTAACACGTACAGTTGATAAACTATATCATTTAAAATGTGATAATTATAAATTTTGTTAAATTAATTTCTAAAAAAGATATTGCTTTTAATTGTGTAATAACGTTTCTATGTAAATAATATAAATTAACTTTATTAAAATATAAATTGTCTTTTAAATAATTTTTTATAATAGTTAAATTAAATTGAATTATAATTAATATTAAAACATATAAAAATTAAGAATTAAAACATAGATTTTTTTAAGAAAATTAATTAATATACCAATTGGTCAATTTATTAATTATTACCATTAATAAATGAATGTTAATAAATGAATTAATACCTTAAATTAAGGAAGGAAAATATAGTAAAACATGTTTCATTTCATGACAAGTAGCAAATAAAAACATTTTTATATTATATAAGATAGATATATTAATTAAAAAATTATACAGATAAAAACGACTGTTAGTATATTGAATATGATGCTCAACAAGCTTATATATTAAATAAGCTTTAATGGAGGTTTGTGTTTAGTATCAAGTTTGTATTAGCTCAATTTAGTTTGAACATTAAGCAAATCAATCTCAAGTAGTTTACTGTTTGAATGTAACATCACTGTACTTTAGGTTGTCCGTACATCCGTACGATTGTACTATTACGACCTAAGAATTTTTATTAATAACGATAATGGATTATTTATTGATATTATTGATTATTATCACTGTTAATGGTATACATGATTATAACACATATTATACGCGTAAACCATGGGAAGTTTAGTTGTAACCCAACTAAACAGAACCAGAGAGTTTATCGCAGTAATATTATTGGAAATGATGATTGTTGGTTCGGAATAAAAATGAATATGGGTTTTGGTTTGGGAATTTTAATATTAAAATTTATAAAATAATGGAACTGATTACGCGATGGTGAGGTTACGAACGTTATCTAAACACGAATATTAATTCAGAAATATTAACTTAATAAATGTATTCGCGTGAGTGACGATTCACACGAATATAATTATTAGGAATAATATTCTGAAACGATATTCAATAAATCGTAAATCGAATCGAAACACGATACGAGCGACGAATTCGCAAAGGTGACGATCTTTACGAATACGTACGCGAGTGACGCGTTTCGACGAAATAATTAAATAATATCAAACGATATTAAAATTAATAAATGAAAACTGAAAACGTTTATTAGGAATCACAACCTAAAGCAAAACCGAGTAAATCAGTTATTTAAAATAATTAATTTAGTAAAAATAGAACGAAACCGTTTTACGAAATAAAATTATTTAAATCATTTTAATTAATGAAATCCAATTATTTAAACATATTATGTTTAAATATGTTATCGTTAAAAACCGAGCATAACCGATCATTTATTATATATATTTTTTTTTTTATATTTTATCGCGATAAAAACGAGACCGGTCACGGGGCAATAATACGCGTTATAAGGAAGAAGATCACCATCTTCTTCCTCATTTTTACACACACACTCTCTCACTAAAACCCTAAACCCGTCACCACTTTCTCTCTCTACATTCTCTCTACCATAACTCACTCAAAACTCAACCAAATCACCTCATTCTTGCGCCAAATCGAAGATCTCGACATCCTCTACACGAAAGTACAAAGGATCGGTCTTATCTCCACCTCAAACTCTCGAAATCTTAGTGAGAAGGTACGTTTTTTTTAGGGTTTTCTACAACCCGACAAAAACCGAACTTTAACCGGTTCAAAACATCACTTTTTCGACCCATACACCTTCTAAATGAGTTTACTCACCTAAACCCACTCAAAACGACTATATATACGACTATACCTCGAAATCATCTTCTCCCATGGCTGAAAACCCGTTCGGGCGAATGGCCCATGAGTATGAGCCATTCGGCGAATGAGTGGAGAATGAGTGGAGTATGAGCTCATTCGGGAGAATGAGTGGAGTATGAGCTCATTCGGGAGAATGAGTGGAGTATGAGCTCATTCGGGAGAATGAGTGGAGTATGAGCTCATTCGGGAGAATGAGTGGAGTATGAGCTCATTCGGGAGAATGAGTGGAGTATGAGCTCATTCGGGAGAATGAGTGGAGTATGAGCTCATTCGGGAGAATGAGTGGAGTATGAGCTCATTCGGGGGACTCATTCGGAGAATGACTCTCATTCGGGACTCATTCGGAGAATGACTCTCATTCGGGACTCATTCGGGAGAATGACTCATTCGGGTGAAAACTCATTAGCATGAGCCATTCTTATGAAAATCACAAGAATGAGTCATTTTCACTACACCAACTCAATTAACAACTTAGATTTCAAAAAGAACAATCAAATAAGGGATCATAACTCTAGATAACAGTTAATCAAACACAGGACTGTGAATACAACATCAATACGAAAACGGTGAGCGCGCATAATACGAGAACACAGATACTAAGGACTTCAGGTGAGTTCTCATAACCTCCCTTTCTTTAAACTGTTTTGTTTTAAAACTCGGAGGTGAAGCATGTATACCAAATTCAAATATTATTTTGATAACTCAAGGTTAATACCTGTTTATCAATATGATACTCACAATATTGAATTATCATTAATTATGGATTATCACTGATTAATATTTTATAACCGTGTAAACATTGTTATTGACTTTGGTCAATAACAAAGATTACATGTATTGTCACAAACTCCGAGAGTCATCGCTCTTAACTCCGGTTAATTGCTTTGACATCATGTATTGTCACGTGGATTGTTTCCACTCTGTGAAGCATTGCCTTTGACTTCGGTTAAATGCTTTGACTTCATGTATTGTCACGTGGTTAGCGACCACTCCATGAATCATGTATTTAACTTATGTTATTTACATAATGATCATGTATAGTCACGAACATTATTTGAGAATATAATTGATGAGATTGGTTGATTAGTTTGTGGATTGATTATCTATGTTTGACTATGATTATTTGTGATTGATTATGACTGATTGGTTATGTGATAATGTGATTGTGTATGTGTTTGATTGTTGAGTTTGGAGATTGATTGGATTATCTCATACAGGTAATATTGTGGATTTTCCCAGAAAATCATAAGCATTTATACTCATTTTATCTAAACTTTTTATAAAACCATTTTTAAACTTAAACTTTTAAATTCATTTTATAAAAACTATTTTAAGTATAAAACTTATGATTACTCACCAACTACTTTGTAGTTGACACTTGATTTTCTTACATGTTTCAGGTGATGGAGACAAGTAGGATGAAGAGGATGATCTCTTCTATTTTGGACATCATCATATAGGATCTTGGACTTAGCTAATTAACTAAAATTCTGGCGATTAGGATTTAGTTAATTTAGCTAATTCTTTTGTGTAATTGATTGTACTTAATTCATGATGAACATGATTTTTGTGTAATTATTTTGGTTGATTGAATGATATATGATGATTTGATTTAGATGCCCACGAGCTTTTGAACAATCTACACATCCCTCGTGGCATCCCGACGTTTCCGCCGCCGGTCGGGGTGTTACAGATTGGTATCAGAGCCTGGGTTATAGGGAATTAGGTTACTAGAAATGGTTGACCTAGTCTATAACCGTAGGATACCCTAGTATGAATAAATTCATACACTAGTTAGTATATTCAGGATTTCATGCTTATGTGTTTATTACATGTTAATTGAACTCCTGTTATACAACTGATATATATATGTTGCTTATTAATTTCTTGCTTACGTGTGCCCTAATGATTCGATAAGGACATGCACGTGGTGTATCGTAAAGGTGGTGGGATGTTGGCTAGGGCAGTTGCGACTGACCCTTACATATGCCCTATATATATACCATTTACGGTACATTAGGTGGATGTCAGTATTGAAGAATGTGGGAACTACCCGTTTGGGAAATTATTTGCTTAGGAAACTGATTGCTTAGGAATTTTCTGCTTTAGGAAAAATTATTTGTTTGATCTATAAACTCCAGGCAAGGACACACTCGTGGTATACTACAAAGGTGGTGGGACGGTGGCTGGGGCAGTTGCGACTGACCCCTACATATGCCCTATACATATACCATTTGTAGTATATTGGGGGTCTGTCAGTGTCAGGAACATAGGATATTATTAGGACCTTACTAGGAGTGGTTGAGAGGATATGATTGTGGACTGTTGATGATATGTTTGATGGATTGACTGGGATTGACTCATGGATGATCATATTTGATTAACAGCTGCTGAGTTATCACAGTAAAGCTTCAATGGTCTAGAGATGGAGTTAACGACTTTGAGTCCAGCGATAAGGTTTCTCAACAACATTCCATGACAGGTTGCATTGTACACTGCAACATATTCAGCCATCATAGTTGAGGTTGTTGTCAGCTACTGCTTATGACTCTTCCATGAGATCGGTCCGCCTGCTAACATGAAGATGTACCCCGAAGTGGATTTCTTGTCATCTTTGCATTTTGCAAAGTCAGAATCAGAATAACCAACCACTTCCAAATTATCACTTCTTTTATAAGTCAGTTTGAAGTCTTTTGTCCCTTGAATATATCGAAGCACTTTCTTAGCTGCTTTCCAGTGATCAAGGCCAGGATTGGTCTGATAACGGCCAAGCATTCCAGCAATGTAAGCGATATCAGGACGAGTACAAACTTGAGCATACATAAGGCTCCTGAATACTGATGCATAAGGTATCATTCTCATTTGTGACTTTTCAGCCTCAGTCTTCGGACACTGAAATGAACCGAAGACATCTCCTTTAACTACTGGAGCTACAGAGGGAGAGCAGTGTTGCATGTTGTAACGTGTGAGGACCCAATCAATGTAAGCCTTCTGAGATAAACCCAAAAGCCCATTGACTCTATCTCGGTGTATTTCGATGCCAATGACGTAAGAGGCCTATCCGAGATCCTTCATGTCGAAATTATGCGAAAGTAAGCGCTTCGACTCATGCAACATGTCTAAGTTGTTACTTGCCAAAAGAATGTCATCGACATATAGGACAAGTATAGTAAAGTTGCTCCCAATCATCTTGAGGTATGTGCATTGATCCACTTGATTTTTCAGGAAACCGTGTTTCTTCATCACTTCATCAAACTTTAGATACCATTGACGTGAGGCTTGCTTCAACCCGTAAATGGATTTCTTTAGCTTGCAGACTAAATGCTCTTGGCCTTCAGGCATGAAGCCCTCAGGCTGTTTCATGAACATGTCTTCATACAAGTCGTCGTTTAGGAAAACAGTTTTGACGTCCATCTGATGCAGCTCTAAATCAAAATGAGCTACGAGGGCCATTACGATCCTTAAGGAATCTTTACTAGAGACAGAAGAGAAGGTCTCTTGATAGTCAATTCCCTCTTTCTGAGTGAAACCTTTTGCAACCAATCTTGCTTCGAAGCGTTCAATGTTCTCATTCGGATCTAATTTTGTTTTGAACACCCATTTACATCTTACGGGTTTTACCCCGTTGGGTAATTCTACCAAATCCCAAACATCGTTCTTCTTCATGGAATCAAGCTCATCAGTCATAGCTTTCTTCCATTCAGAAGACTGATCACTAGTAATGGCTTCATGATAAGAGGTAGGATCAGTAAACTTTTCAGCATCCATTTCAGCTTCAGTCAGGTAGGTTACATAATCATCAAAGTTAGTAGGCACTTTAGGCCTAGATGACCTCCTGAGCTGGTTAGCGGGTTCAGCATGGCTAGTATTGTGTGGATGTTGATCAGATGAGGTGCCTTCATTCTCGGTAACGTTTGGAGCAGTAGTGAGTCCTGATTGTGTCGGAGTAGGTGCAGTGAATTTCGGAGTAGCATGGTGTACAAGAGGAGTAATCGGAGGTAAGTTAATCGACGAGTGTCTCCCCCCCCCCCCCCGCGTCTTGTACTTCTTGCAAATCAGAGTCAGGATTTTCGATGCACCCACTGACCTTTGAATCCTCCAGGAAATGAGCATGCTTTGTTTCTACAATTCGAGTGACATGGGTAGGACAATAGAATCTATAACCCTTTAAGTGATCGGGATACCTGATGAAGTAACATGTAATAGTTTTCATGTCAAGCTTCTTTAAGAAGGGATTATAGAGTTTAGCTTCGGCAAGACAACCCCATACTTTCATATATCTAAGACTCGGTTTCCTTCCTGTCCAGAGTTCATAAGGAGTTTTAGGGACAGATTTGGAAGGAACTTGATTGAGTATATGAATTGCTGTCTTTGGGCCTCGGTCCAGAGGAATGAGGGTAAATCTGAGTTGGCTAACATACTGCGCACCATGTTCATTAGGGTTCTATTTCTCCTTTCAGCAACACCATTTTGTTGAGGAGTACCGAGCATGGTGTACTGGTTCACGATCCCCTGGCCTTTACAAAACTCATAAAATGGACCAGGAGCCTGACCCACATCAGTATGTCTACCATAATATTCACCTCCTCTATCTTATCTCACAACTTTAATTTTAAGATCTAGTTGATTTTCAACTTCTGTTTTATAATCTTTAAAAGTTGTAAGTGATTCAGATTTGTCCTTAATTAGATATAAGTACATGTAACGAGAATAATCATCAATGAAAGTGATAAAAGAAGTTTGCCCAGTTATTACAGCAACGGTGTAAGGGCCACTAATATCAGTGTGAATAAAATCTAATAAATTAGAACTCCTAGTGGCACCTTTCTTAGTTGTTGTTGTTGTCATATTGTCTTTAAGGCATTTGACACATGTTCCAAAATCAGTGAAATCAAGAGAAGGTAAAATTTCATCCTTCACAAGTCGAGATAAGCGATCTCATGAGATGTGGCCTAAACGTTATATGACAACAAAGACCTAGAGAAATCATCATCTAGTTCTAACTTATAGAGACCACCATCCAGAAGACCAGTACCAAATACTTGAGAATTAGAACTAATAGTAAGTCTGCCATTACCATGAGAAACATAAAAACCATCCATGTCTAACTTTGGTCCTGATACAAGATTCCTAGAAAATTCAGGAATATATAAGGTATCATAAAGTTTAAGACATAGACCGGTTTTCATTATTAATTCTAAGGTTCCCACGGTAGCAACATATAGTTCCTTTCCATCCCCAAGCTTAAGTGTTCTTTGGTTTCTTTCCAGCCTCCGGATTGTAAGGAATCCCTGAGTAGAATTAGTCACATGAACCATAGAACCAGAGTCAAACCACCATGTATTAGTTGGAACATTTAAATTAAAGGACTCAGTTATCATATTAAGATGATTACCTCTCTTAGCCAGCCATTCCTTGAAGTCAGGGCAATCTTTATGCTTATGTCCTACCTTTCGGCAGAACTTGCAGTAAGGCTTGCCATTGGAATTGTTAGAGCTGGAAGATGCACCTGCATTGGACTTAGGGACTTTAGAAGCTTCCCTATGAGTATTGTTCTTCCTTTTCTTCGAACCAGTGGCCATCAGGTAAGCAAATCTGGTTTCTCGAGCTTCTGACACTCTTCCTCTTGTACGCACATGGCAATCAACTCGTTCATCATCCACTTCTATTTCTGAGTATTGTAGTTGATCTTGAAAGCCTCATAAGATGCAGGAAGATAAGTCATAATGAAGTGAACCAAGAAACCATCACTGATCTCCATGTCTAATCCCTTAAGTTTACGGGCCATGTCGTTCATCATCATGATGTGCTCACGAATGCCACTGACTCCGTCATACTTCGTAGACAACAGTTTCATGATTAGGGTGCTAGCATGCGCCTTGGAGGTTCCTTTGAATTGCTCATCCACAGCAGTAAGGTAAGCCTTGGTGTTAGACAAATCAGGAATTGCTCCTCGGATGATTGGGCTGATAGAGTTCTTGATAAACATATTGTCACACCCCCACCCCTCGTCACCTCGTGTATGGTCTGACGTCACTGAACCGGTTGCGGAAGCATAGTGGTGATGTCTCCGAGGTGAGAGGTGACTTACTTGAATCGATATCATAAGCACACAGATTAACTTAAAATAAATATAATACATGGTTTCGTCATTACAATCAGTATCATAATTTACAACTAAGTTTATTACACAACTAACTTATTTAATTACTAGTGTTTGAAGTGCTGCCTCACCGAGTGTCACTGTCTTCCTGCAAAAAGATTTAAGTTTGAAACATCAGCACAAAGCTGGTGAGTTCGACAGTTCAATTTAAAACAATATGATATGATAAACATGTTCTCAAAAGTTCAGTTCCGGATAACCATGGAACCTGTATCTAGTTCCTTTCGGACGTCTAGTCTATCTCAAGATATTACCCGTCGGTACATATCTTAGTGCCTCATTATCTTAATGTCTATCACACCATTAAGAAGTTCAGGAAACAGATAACAAACATTCACACAAGGGGAGATGCAATCCTCCCAGCGAATAGGGTGTCAACCAATAGTACTATCAATGTTTTCTGTTCGGCCACACATGGGTTCACTAGATACAGTTCAAAAATGAGGACTTTCAGTTCCATGATAGAGTTCAGTCTACAGGCAAAATCCCATGAAATCCACAAGTTCTCAACAATCACATGAAATCACGCAGATAACAGTGATACATATCATATGTTCAATAAAAGTTCAACAGTGTTCCCCGATGTTTATAAAAGATTAAAAATAAAAGGGGTTGTACGAAACTCACCTGATGTTAATAGGTAGCAGAGTATCACCAAACTGATAATACAGAGATGATTCTGCATTTGGTTATCTTTAATAAGTTATTTATGTTCTAGTTTACTGATTAGATCCTTCTGAACGTTCAATGTCAAAGACATTGCTTAGTAAGTCATCAACTCGATATTAATTATATAATTAATTAATTTAAGGTTATATCATACAATGTATGATAATGTAGGAACCTATACTGATTCAGATTCCTAATACAAAGTTGATGACACTCTTGATTAATCAGAATAATCTCAGATTACTCAAATAGTTAATGTTGTTGATTATAATGCTAAAACAGTTTCTAGATGATTTAATGACTTAGAAATGATTAATCCTTATTATTGATTACCCAAATATCATGAAATATCACAATGTAGCATTAGAATAGGTGAAATAACCAGATTTAACATACTAATCTGACTGTCATCACAAACATCAGATAATCATTCCAATGAGTATGTTAATGATTATGATTAGTTTGAAACACTTGGATTTAACCTTTGCATTTCAAAGATTAATCAAACTAATCACCTACATTGTCATAATCAAATGGTTTAAACCATTATAATCATGGGTATGATTTCATGAAAATCGGGCATTACAACGGATCAAAACAAGGATTTAACCGTTAGAACTTCGTGTTCTTCGTTTATAATCAATCCTAGCCATCATCTAGGCAATAATCAACAATCCTAACTATGTCATTACGTTCAAAATCAAGATCTAATCAATCAAAATCAAACTAGAAGGTTTAAACGGATCATTACCTAATCAGACGGATTTCTGACTTCAAAATAACGATCGAAGCTTGTAAAGATGATCCTTGGTGCGATCCTTGACTTCAGAAGGCTTGAAAAATGGATTTAGATGGTAGAAGTGTGTGTTTTCGTCGTTTGAAGGTAGAACAGACGCAAGAAGAAGAAAAATAATCTTCTTGCATGAAATCTGATGAAGTAGATCAGATCATTCCACCGCCACATCCGTCGCGTACCGCGACCAAAAGCCCAAAAAGTCTTCGCGTACCGCGAAGAAATCCGGAGATCTCAAATTTCTTTCATGCATCGCGTACCGCGGAGGATTCTGAATCCCTCCATCGCGTACCGCGATGGGTCCAATCGACCAACACTTAGTGATTTTTCTTCGTTTTTCGATTTCAGGCAATCCAGGACTCCGTTTTGTGCACGGTTTTCGTCCACGTTCATCATTTCTCACCTACTATCATTCTGTAACAATTACAAGTATTAAAACAACGTGGATTTCTAGAACGATCAAATGTGCTCACGTCACTTATGACGTAATTCTCGTATGCAACTGTCACACATATCAATGCCATCCTGTTAGCCTTCTCCCATTTATCATAGAGCAGCTTAGCTTCAGCAGTGCTCTTGTCAGTAAGGGCAGGAGGTGCAGGCTCTCTCAGTGCGTAGTCGAACTCAGTAATCCCAAGAGTGAGCATCAACGGATCTTTCCAAGCGGAGTAGTTGGCACCGGTAAGGGTCTCAATTCCCATATTGGGAGCTGTGAATCAGATTAGATGAGAAAGAGTAATATATTAAGGCTATAGAAGAACTTAGAGTGATCTATGGGGTAACTTAGATCTAAGGCAGGCATATATAAGGACCATTATAGTAATGAAGCTGTGATAAAGAATCTACTATAACATCAAATTAATAGACTAAATTAGGTTCTACTTAAACAAATGGGTTTCACTTTGGTTAATAACCATTCATCTAAGTATTAGGAACAATTAAGTTAGAAAATAAAAATGTGCATTAGGAATGTAACACGTCACCTTTGGGCAGAAGTGAGACATTTATAAGCATTATACACATATTAAGTTTGCAAACATATATGTAACACATCACCTTTGGGCAGAAGTGAAACATACATGCTTTAAGGCAAAATGATGTCATGTGAATATCTAATGTTTAAGGATATACACAAGTAAGCGACGATGCTTAATAAGACTCTAATAATAAGATGTAACACATCACCTTTGGACAGAAGTAAAACACTTGTTATTGAGTTTAAGCAAATTTTGTATTTTAAGGTTTTGTAAAACATGATAGTTTAAGGTTTTAACAAAACAAGTTAATTTATCTCTTAACAAAACACTTAAGTGTTCGTACATGAAATTTGTACTGTTTACGAAGTTAGTAATGTTCTCGAAAATAGTTATGTACTCGAAAATTTCGAGTACCTTCAGTTTTTCGAGTACTCTTAAATTTTCGAGTACAGTTGTTCGAGTACCTTATTTCGTGAACTTTTAAGATTTCGAGTACACTAAATTAAATGTAATTTCGAGTATTAAAATTTCGAATACTCAAAATTCGACTACTCAAAATTTCGAGTACTTAGAATTTCGAGTACACTAAAATTCTAGTACTCTTAAAAACATGTACATTAATTTCGAATACTTTTAAGTCCGAAAATTTCTAGGTTTACGAAAAATGCACCAGATTCACGTTTTTACGAAAAACGAACCAGTTTTAAGGTTTTTCGAAAAACGACCCACTGTTCATACTCACTTTTGTAAAACGTTTTTGGATTTTGTATCAATTTCGTGATTAGGAATCGATTAAACAACATATCACTCTGATACCACATGTTGGATCGATTCCTTTGATTCAGATTTAAACATGGACACAAAAACAATAATGAAATAGAGATTAGATGAAACCTGTGAATCCAGTGAACGCGTTGTTGATTCCAGACATGATTTCTTGAGATATGACGATCCGATCGGTTCCCGTTTAGGGTGTATCGTGAGGATGGAGATGAGATGAGAGAGAGCTCAGTTATGGGTCATGAATTCTCTAAGGGTGAGGAGAATTTGATTATGATGTTGTTAAGAGAGAGTAACCTTACTTAGGAGCCACAAGTCTCGTATTTATATACACCCAAGGGGAAACCCTAATTAGAATAAATAAGGATAATTACGTCTATCAAATAATTATCTATCTACTAGAGGTATTTAGGTAATTGATCTAATTAATTAAATAATCATGAGGGCCATATTGTAAAAAAAGTACCTAGAGTGATCTGGAAGACTAAAGGCCAAAACAAAACAACTCTGATCTAATTCAAGTCCAAAAATCGATTTACAATATCACAAAAATATTTAGGTAAACTCATTCTTTATCATAATCTAAGGAAATACAATTCCAAAGAACATCAATTACGATGCTCTCATATTCTTTGAATACCTAATGTGAATATATATTTATAGACTCGTCCTCATTTGTTGAAAAAGTTATCTAGACTCTAATTACCACTGGAACCATTAAAGCCTAAACCCACAAATTTCTTAATTGTATTAGGTATGTTTTAACAAGTATATATTCCATTTCCTTTGTTGCCCTGATATTGTCTACATGCAAAATTTGTTCTTCGAGTATTGGTTGATCGCATGTCTGATCTTTATGCTTCTTACGATGGTATGTGATCGGTATTATCGGTCCTTGAACTTCCAAGTGATCCATCCCTTTGATTTAACTTGTTTCAACCCTTAACTTGAACTTAACTATACTTTGATAGATCAACCTTAAGTTTTTGTATTGATTTTGATAGGTTTTCGAGGGAAAAAACTTAGCAACAAATAAATCATGACTTCCTTGGTCTCTCGAAATGATAAACAAGAATGACTGCATCTCAAAGCTTACACATATTTACCCACATATCTCTCTTAGTCGACTTCATTCAATCCTAGATCAGTAGATCTTCTTGATAGAACAAATAACCCTAGATCCCTTTCTCAACAACAGCTATTCATTCAGCTTTTCTATTCATTCTGCATACCTAGAATTTGACTCTGATTTCACTAAGCTCTTGTACGAATTCAAGTTCAATAATTCATGAAAAAAGAAAATTTTAACTAAAATAACTCTTTAAGAACTTTTATTATAACTGAGAAAATAACTCAAAACTTAATTGCAATTAGTATATTCCTAAACTCGATTCATATAAGTAGAGTAACCCTAATTTGACTAGCAAGACATTACCATAACAAATATAATCTAATTAGGAAACTTAAGCCAGCAATAGTAAGATTATTTAGATAAGGCAATTATAATATGCCTTGACTAAGGTTATCCAGATTTCTAAAGAACAATGGTGAAATGACTCGTCATGTACATATAATATGATAAAATAACGCCTAGGGCCGGCCCAATGGGCCAAGCAGCCCAAGCTAGAGCTTAGTGAAAGGCCCCGAATTTTTATTCTGCTTAGAGCCTACAAAATGGTTGAGCCGGCCCTGATAACACTAATAAGTTAAAACATAATATACAAAGATGTTTATATATTACACAATGATTTGAAACATAAAGCAAATAATCAAAATGTCCTCCATCAAAAATTAAGATGACACATTTCAATCTCGGAGCCCTTGTTACACTTTTTTACAATAAAGGAACTTTTTGTATTAAGAGGATGAGAATTCTTGATTTTTTGCAACAAATGTGATTTTTTTACTCAGGTGTAAATATGTGCAAAAAAATGAATCACGTTTACACTTGTAAAGACATTTAAAAAAAATTTTCAAACCCTTGTAATATTTTGGTGTTTTTAAAAGAATGTTCCCTTCAAGCACACGGTCACATACGTACACATATGTTGTGTGTCAATACTTCGAATTTAGAATCAATACATAAAAAATGATACTCGATATAGACTTAAAATCGAATTTGAATTTAAAAGTTCAAAACGAATTTTGAGTAGGTGTTTTTCAATTTGAAATTGAGACCCATTTCGAATATTGAACACCCGAACGCACGATCTTTTTAATCTCTTTCTTTATTTTAATTACCAAAACTAATTATTAAAAACATATTTAATACATTAGTTATTATTATGAATAACAATAGCTAGAAAAACTTTACCTGGATTACAAGATGCATTATTACTAAGGATGCCAGAGAATGTCTCTAACTGGTTCATGAGACGAGTAGACCCACGGCGAGTTTGAGCTCGATCTGCACATGTTGTAATATCATTACACCACCCGCCACCCTGTTATAACAAATGCAAATTAGTATGATATATATTACATAGACCCAGTGCAAACCTCTCCATAATCCTCATTATACTTTTAGTTTAACGTTTAGTGATACAAACAAACTACTTTGATTCTCTTTTTATGTATATAAACAACACATGGGTAGATAATAATATGGGTTTATAATTTAACCACACATGTGTAAATAACTAAATATGAAGGGGAAAAAATTGGTTTGTTGATTTATATATGTATAACCTACGCATATGTACAAAACGCATAAAATTTTAAAAACATGAACAATTGATTATAAAATTAAACGCTTTAAGTATTTCTTTTATTAGCACAATAATTGTTGTCTATTTGAGAAGATTAATCAGTTCAAGGTTGCAGATTCTTGTATTAGCTTTCCTTTAAAATAGTCAACATGCTAAGGACAGTTGGATAGTTTATTATGTTATATTTTATTATTTTCAGTCATTTTCCTTCAAAAAAAAGAAAGACAAAAGATTGTTTGATTGAACGCTTACTTTGGACTGAAGCAAGATTCCATTCAGTATTTTGACATGGTTAATAGAGAGGGGCCACGGGCTACACGCCTACACAACCAAACTTTTCGCCTTTGAGGACTATAGGCTTCTTATCTAGGAAGAATAGTAAGGGGCCACTAGGGGTGTTCAAAAGTTTAAAATCGTAATAAATGGTTTGATTTACGGTTTTCATAAAAAACCGAACTGGACCGTATATGTGTGTGAAGTCGTATATATAAATATAGATATACGTATATACACATAGGGTGCGGGTTCCTTTCTTAACTCATGTTTATTGCGTTAACTGAATAACTACATCTTATTACTTTGGGACCCACATTAAAGTAAATATAATGCTTTAGGTTTTTTTATTAATATAAGTGGGACCTATATTAATTACATTATTTAAAAAAGAAGAAAAAACCTACATCTTTAAATTTATTTAATGTGGGCCCAAAGTAATAAGATGTATTTATTCGGTTAGCGCAATAATAAATGGTTAATTTTTTATCATCTCCCTAAGAGTAGGTTCACATACAAATAGAGTTTTTTTGTAAAAATGGTAGTAACCAATAAAGTGTTGACATGTGGCATTTTAATTAATTAATATAAAAGGGTAATATAGGCAATTTGTATTTAAATGATTTTTAAATTTTGCATTAAAATAGGAAAGTGGGTAATCAGTTTAATGATTCAACCTATTCCAAAAATTAACATTATATCACGTATTATCATAAAAAAAACGAATTCGTAATCTCAGTTACGAATCAAAAAAAATCGCAGGCATAAAGGTTTTGAATTGCATTTGCAAAATTCGATGGACGAGTACGTACAAATGGACGAACTGACTGAAGATATTCTATCATGTGCTAATAACACATATTAACACATAGCAAAACAAACCAAAAAAATTGTTTCAGGCATATAATTATATATATGTGCTGATATATGCTAACATGTACTAATAACACGTATTAGCACATCGGAAAACATACAAAAAAATTTATTAACAGGTATACGATTATGTGTATGTGCTGATATATGCTAAAATGTACTAGTAGCACATATCAACACATAGCAAAATAAACAGCCACCATTTTCGTAACTGATTCTCTCCTATTTAAATGGAGAGTGATGTCAGCAAATTAGATTAAGTAATTCCTTTTATGCCCTTATTTCCATTTTAAACAGCAAATTAATTACTATCATGCCATTGAATCTTTTATAACCATTGATGATAACACATTAATGGTCCAGATCGTTTCTCATTGTTTTTACAAAAATATTCATTTGTACAATAACCTTACTCCATCTCCCTATATGCATACATAGATTTTTATATATGTGTGTATGCACATATTAAGTTCTTGATTTATTTGAAATTTAAAAAAAAAAATACATATGAACTTGGTGTAAATTTAAATTTTAAATAGTATGTGTTGAATTATAAAGGTTTGATTTTATTTTATTTTTAACGGGATCAAAATCTCAAACCATAAACCAAACCAATTGTTTTTTATTTTGAATGGTTTGGTTTTGGTTTTTCTTATTCAAAAACCGTTGTTAAAGGTTCGGTTGTGGTTCCGCTTAAAAAACCCTAAAAACCGGACCGCGAACATCACTAGGGGCCACTACCAATGTCCATATTTCTCAGTTTTGATTTTGACTGCTCCCTTAAAACCGGTCTGTCAGCTTAAATCATGTGTTAATCGCCTCGTTGTAATGGTGTTCAACTCTTCATCAAATCGAATTCGAGTTATTCAAATTTAAAACTTTCAAAATAAACTCACACAACCCAATTTCGAATTAGTGTATTCAAATTTAAATCGATTCGAGTCTATTCGAATAAACCAAATGGAAAAAAAATGCAGAAAAAGGGTTCAAAATTATTAAAAAAACATATCTAACTCTTATTTAATTCCATAAGCAATGAATTGACTCGCAATGAGTTTTAACTTTTAAAATTGGTGCTCACGTGATTTTCAAATCGAATTGGTATGAGATAACCAAATTCAAATTAGTTATACAATTCGAATCGAATAAATTGAAATTTGAATTAAGGTTGATTAGAATTTTGGATGTGGTGTTGCTCCTTTAAAGTTTTCAAACATCATCAAAAACGAATTTTACGTAATTTATTAGATGTCATTGAACAAAGAAAAGAAAGAAAAACTCTTGCCTTAAAAAAACAGAAAAAAATAATAAAAAAAACTGGATGATTTGGTTGCTAAACTAAAGACATTTTAAACCCTACGATTTTTGCATGATGGTTCGACCGAACCGTCTATGACTGTTTTGAAAAAACATGGTACGTAGAACGATTTTAAGTTTTTTAACAAAATCATTAAAGAACCGTTAAGATCATTTAACTTTATAACAAAGCAACTTTTAAGTTAAAAGAAAATACTATGTTAAACTCAAGGCCGGCCATGAGGAGGGGGGTGGGCGACCGCCCCGGGCCCGACAATTTAGGGGCCCGGAATTTTAAAAATTATATATTGTATACGCTAAAATTCTATGTAGGAAATATATAACATGAATGTTTAAAAAGGTGCATGAGCGGTCGGGAAAGGGGCAAACCCGACCTCTGTCCCCGGCCCAATGTTTTTTAAAAGGCACAAAATTTTGATATATATGTATATATAGAGAATCAATTAATGGTTTGTTTGTTTCGGTTTAATTGGTTTTCAATTTTTTCCCTACCTAAAAACCGAATCGAATTTGAGATTCGGTTCGGTTTCGGTTAAAACCAAACAAACCAATTTAAAATCAAATAAACTGGTTAAAATCAAATAAACCGAATTCAATCGAATAAACCGATTAAAAACTAAATAAACCGGTTAAAAACCGAATAAACCGAATTCAAGCTTATATATTATTAATCTTACTTAACTAATAAATCAAGGTTTTCTAGGGACACTTGGCACATTCCTAGAGCACCTTGATGTTTTTTTCCGCATCTCTCTCCTATTTAATATACCCTATATTAAATATTCCATATACTTTTCACACATTTTTAAATTAAAAATAAGACTTATTTAATACATTAAAAATATTTTAATATCAAAAAACACTTTTTTTAAAAAACCAAATTATTATAAAATATAAAATTTTTAAAAATAATTTTACAAAACGAAATATTTAAAGAAAATTTTTTGAAGCTATTAGTGTTTAAAAAAATAATATAATTATTTTATGATTTAATCTATGAAGTTATATTTAATTATATTTTATATTGAAAAAATCATCTTATATAGTTTAAATTTTTATTGGTAACTATTAATTAATAATATTTTTTTATTCATCCCGTGTAATACACGGGGTACTAACCTAGTAAGATAATAAATTTAAATCTGAATTTGGTTTAATGAGTTAACCAAACCGAATTAAAAAAAATTTGGAATGATAACCAAACCAAAAACTGAAATTCGGATACGGACATACGGTTAGAAACCGAACCGAAAACCGAATTTGGAATTCAGAGGGAGGAACCAAACTGAAAACCGAATTCAAAATTCGGTTTGGTTTTTCAGTTACGAATGCAGTTCAGTGTTTTCAGTTACGAATACGGTTCGGTTTTCAGTTTTTTTGAACACCCGTAATTTAATATTTGAATTTACTAGAGGGTCTTTTTTCCGGTTCCTCTTGGTCACCTTAATTCTTAGGGCCGCTTCTGAAAGGGCCCATTTTTTTCCCTCTTCCCAGGCCCCATAATCTTTTTTGATTCTCGGGGCCGGCTCTGGTTAAACTTAATTCTAAATAATATCGCTTGGATTTTTCCGATCAATATTAAAAGTTATATTTGAATTACATACCAATAACATATTGTAGTCTTTAAATTTATTTATTTTATTTGTTTGGTGTGTCATATTGATTGAGCTTGTGTTACTACATAACAAATTGTTTTAATTGGTCACATTAGTGATTCGGTTGATCATGTGCTTCATGTTTTTTTCACTATTATATAATTGAACTCTTCATCTAACATTGTGAATATGTAATAAATAACCAAATTTAATACAAAGTGTTTGTTCATATTGCGTGGAAGATAATCACAAATAACTTGAAATAGAAAAATAGAAGATTATTTAATTATCGTGTCCATCACAACTAAAATAATACATATAAGCGTTTTTACAATCTTCATACACTAAATTGATTAGATATTATTTAAGTTGATAATATACTAAAACATTACTATATTTGACTATTTATAACTAAACTTATGAATTGATTTACTGTTAAATAGATCGTATGTTAGTATAGATTGTTTAAGTTGATCATATAATAAACCTTGCCATATATATGGCTATTTATAACTAAGATAAATAGTTTTGTTACTTTATATTTAAACTATATTAAAAAATTAGTGTATTGAATAAAAGAAATATCGAATGTAATAATAAACAAATAGAAATTATATACGTCTCGTATAAACATATACACGAGACGTTATACGAGACATATGATATAAGTTAAGGGTAAAAACAAGATGACATATTATTTCATATAATGAAAAAGAAGTTTAATATGGTGAGCAGTTTTTTTTATTGAATTTATTCTTTTTTTCAAAGTGTGGTCGATCAAATCAGTACCCAAAAGAGCATCGCATTACTGGTTTCCGTATCAGTTTCAGTTTCACCATATTATTAAATCAACTTTCATACTTTTACTTTTGAGTTTTGACAAATAAACTTCAGTCCAAAAGCAATTTAAATTCATGACAAATAACTAGAAACTAAAAAGTAAAAAGACAACATTGAAATCTGAAATTCGAGTTACCACCAGAAAAAGTTGTAAAAGGAATTCTAGAAGATCTGTAAAGCAGAAACTAGCATTTTAACATAGAACAAAAAGGTGAATTAAAGTACCTCAAATTGCAAAAGCCAGTTGCGTGCTCCGGCGCCGAATCCCCGATGTATATGATACGCCGGTAAGCTTCCGTCCAAGCAATCTACACGTTCATCATCGATCATTCCACAAATAGGCAAAACAGATTCAAATTACAAAACAATATTAGAAATCAATCAATCAATCATATGTTATTCTGTTCACATACAAGCTCCAATCGCAGCAGCACTGCGGACTACCGTCATGTTCACCAGAAGCCGGTCGCCGGGTGAAGCTGCGCACGTTAGCAACGCGGCAATGACGAAAACGATCGAGATAACCAGCTCCATTGCTGATTTGCTGCTTGTAAGCTACTCAACTCTTTTCGATTGAACAAATTTTACACACAAATCCTGTGAAACTGACGCAAATCTGAGATCAAAAAATCATGAATCATATGGTTTACTAATTGCATCGTTGTTTTAGCGCGAATGCAGCGCCTTTTTTGGCTTTTCTGACTGAGGATCGAAATTATTATAAGAAAGCTGGAATCACTCGCAAATTCGCTTCGTATGGATTAGAAAAAATGTGGCACGATTGCGTGAGAAATAAGAACACGAATCAATTTTCACTTTTTGAGAGAGAGTTGAAGAATACTGACAATCTGGATATAGGCGGGGAGGAAGAGAGTGAAGGTGATAGGTGATAGACAAACAGGGGCCCACTAAATGGAGTGTAAGGCCCACGTTGTGACGCATTGGTGGCCTGGTGGGTGCGATGGGCCCAGAACAGATAGCCCAGCTGGTAAAATAGCGAGAGGATTTAAAGAAAAGTCAGAATTGAGTCCTTTGTTCGGTAGCAATGCGGTTGGGTTGTGCCTAATTAAACTATTAAAGTGCCAACCAATTCTTTTTTTTGGAATTATAAGTGATGATTTGTTAATATATATAGACTGTAACCTATGCGAATTTAATATATAAATATAATATTGTATGTAACCGTAACCTATGTGAACTTAGAGTTTAAATATAACATGTTGTGAATCCATGACCTACGTATGTTTAATTTTTAAAAATATTACATGTTGAAACCGTGACCTACACAAGTTTAATATTCAAAAAAATATTCTAAACAATAATAATAATTGATTTGTAATATGTATTACATTAGTTAAATAGTTATAAGTTTAATAACTTGTGAATTTGTGACCTAGGTAAGTTAACATTTAAAATCACAATTTATAAAATCTAAATAATAAAAATAATAGTTTCCTGATATAAAACACTTTGGTAAAAACTTAAATTTTAATAAAATGCGAATTTAAGTATATAATTGTCAATCTTGCGAAATTAAATAATTACTCAGTTATGGCAAATAAAATAAAGCATGGGTTTAAGCCCAGAGCCGGCTCCATGAATAAACAAAAAATTCACAGTATGAGGTGAGAGAAAAAAAGGTCCTTAAACCATGAAGCGAAAGAAAGAAAAAATGAAGTGAAAGCATGAGTTTAAAACACGGAGGAACTGAGAAAAAATAAAATTAATTAAAACATGAATCAGGAACAGAGATAAAAATAAAAAGAAATAGGGTTTAAAATAGGGTTGTTCAAAAAACTCGCGACTCGAGGCTCGCTCGAAAAAAGCTCGTCTCGAAAAGGGCTCGGCTCGATAAAAACGAGCCGAGCCCAAGCAAAGGTTGGCTCGGCTCGATTTTTAACATATATATATATATATATAGGGGTGTTCAAAATATCCGAAACTCGAAAAAATTCGAAATCCGAATCGTATCCGAAACCCGAAAAAACCGTATCCGAAATCTTTTTCAGGTTTTTCGGGTTATTCGGGTCGGATAATATGATTTTAGTTTCGGGTCGGGTTTCGGATATGCAAAAGGTGGTTTTTTCGGGTCGGATATCCGAAAAACCCGAAAAAAAAGGGTTGTTCGGGTTATTCGGATGAACGAATTCGGGTTTTTCGGGTGGGATAATATATTTCGAATTTCGGGTCGGGTTTCGGATAGACAAAAAAATTTCCCAACCCGAATAACTCGTTATCCGACCCGATGAACACCCCTATACATACATATATATATATATTAAATTATATGCACACACATATGTTATATTACACACAAGCATATAAATATATTTAATATCTTATACACAAATTTATATAAATATATATTATGTATAATATATATGTATGTGTATATATACACACACACATATAGATATATTAAATTTTATATATAATTATTTATATATATATTAGATTATATATATGATATATGTATGTATGTAAAGTGGAGGAGGAGGTAAAAAAACCGAGCTGGCTCGTGGCTCGGTTCGAGGCTCGAGTTTCTTTACGAGCTCGAGCTCAAATTTTTGGCTCGAAAATTTTTTTAAGCTGGCTCGGCTCGAAATGTCTCGAGCTCGAGCTCGTCCTGGCTTGGCTCGGCTCGATTACAGCCCTAGTTTAAAACATAAAGTACGAACACATAATCTCTCTATACTAATAAATCAAAATAAAATGTGGCACATGTCAATTTAAAGAGCTGCTTGTAAGAGGGAAGTTGTCCCCTCTCAAAAGGAAGGGTTAAGTCTCCTTTTAGGGTGAGGATTTGTCCCAGTTTCATAGAGGTTAGTTATTTTCAGAACCGATATTTTTAATTTAACATCACACCGACTCTAGTTTAGTCTCCTCTGACACCCAATGATTCGACAACGATTGGTCAAATGTCCAATAGTTGACACTAACAAATTCTGACTACCAATGATTGCAGTGGCGTAGCTTAATAGGGGGCGACCACCCCCTCTTTTTTAGTCCGTAGTGTTAATTTTTCGTCCGAAATGTTATTTTTAGTTAAAAATCGCGATTTCGCCCCCTTGCTTCAAAAAATTAACATGTATACTAAGTTTCAAAAATTTCCGCCCCCTCTCACTTTGCCCAAGCTCCGCCACTGGATGATTGCACCCCTATGTGCCTCGTGTAGGCCTATATGAAATGTATAGAAGGTATGAGATGAGTGTAAGAATAACATGACCTTTCATAGTTCACATTTCTCAACCTATGTTTTTTTTAATCAGTATCACATTATTTCTCAGAATCCATTTATTTATGTTTCTTGAGTCATGAAAATATATTTTTTTCACATCATTTCACTCCTTTAATTGTTTTAGATTGTAGAACTAGCTTGGATAGTTATTTGGGCTTAATGTGTCAAATCTCATCATAAGCTAAAACTGAACAGCAAGGTGAATGTTATTTGGTTTATTAAGTGTTAAGCCAACATAAGTCTTATTTATTTATATTTTGTTTGTACCTTAATGGTTAAGAGGCTTACCAAAAGTATTTTTTGGTAAAATAAACAGTTTTAGTTTTTGATTAATTCAATTGTAACCTTTTAATAAAATTATTAAAAAGCTAGAAAACTGCCTCTTATTCAGATATATATGTTATCACAAGATTTAATTTTAAGTTTGTGTCATTCTAAGACATAATCATCAATAAAAATCATTTATGTTATTGTAAGAAACAAGCATCGATGAAAAATCTTTGTTGTAAAAGAGAGTAAGACTTGCGTTTATTCACATTTGTATCATACCAAGTATTGTTGTATATATCATTTTGATATATTAAACAATACTGGAATATTACTTGGAATTCAAATATACTTTTGAAAACGTTATGATGCAATAGAAAGTTTATACAAAATTTCTATTTAATATGTAAAAGCCCCTATTAAAAATTATAATATTCACAATAATAGTTTTGTTATTATTTACGACAATGATATTCATTATTGGTGTTTGTGATATATTATTGATATTAAATTAAATGTGTAATTTATACCTTTTTTTTCTTTTTTGAACGTCAGTTTAATTATACCTATGACTTTATGTTTTAAGGGACCATGTAAGGTAGGTTGCTTGGTTGTAACTTGTTAGTCACTTGGCCTTGTCTTTTTAAGTCATTGTTTTGGTAAAAAAACCATGGAATGTAAAATCGTAATGTTTACATTGACATAGTAAAGTGAAAAAATTATAAAGTTACATAGGCTCGATTCCGAATATCATAATTACACTAATAGAAAAACGTTTCCTAATGATAAAAGGCACACATGAAAAGACATTATTTCATAATAAAATTCAGATTTTAATAAAAATTTATTTAAATATAGACATGTACGGTTTTGTCAAAACACATACCAACTCGATTTATGATGATATGTATACCCATATTAAGTTAAAAATATTTCTCAGGTCAAGATAAATAAAACCTAAGAACTGTAAAAATAGAATAAATTTAAACATGTAAAAAATATCAATAATATATTTGGTGATAAAAATATTGAAAATTATGCAAATAAACTATTTCTTTACTTACAATCTATTTAAATTTAACTAAATTGATATTTTTTTTAAATTATTCATTTATATCCAAACTAATTTACATAAACTCATCCTAGGAAGAACTCATTCTAACATGTTACCGAACCGACCTATCCATTTTGCCAAGCTTAATTGCATTATAACAAGATTTTTAAACCATAAGTGTAACTAGCAAAATTTAAAATAGAAGCATTTACATATTTTCTTTTCAAATTTGTAAAATTATATATTTTATCATATTATGCTTTAAGCTTATTGTATATTTTTTATTATAAAATTTTTAACTTAAAAAAAAATATAATTTTATAATTTAGAAAAAGAAAATATATAACTCTTCTTTTACAAAAATAATATGAATGAAAGTTTGATATTTGAGACAAAAGTAACCCTTGCATTTGATTTTTTTTTTTTTTTTTTTTTTTTTTTTTTGATGACCGGGGAACCCACTTGCGTGGTAAACCCCGGGTCCCCCCCAATACCCGACTAACCCAGGGGAACGGGTAAACCGCGGGCGCAAGCACCCGCCGTCTTGTTTTTGGCTCGGTTTACATAAGAAATTTAATATTTGAATTGCATTCACCTCAACTCGATTCGTTTTTGGCTCGGTTTTTACTTATGAGAAGAGACGTGAATATGTGGAACTAGGAATTAGGAATTAGTAGAGCATGTGAGAATTAAAATTTATTTCATGTTTTCGTCATCTTTTATTTTATTTTATTTTTATTTTTTAACATAATTAGAAAATAACACTAAAGTATATTTATTAGTGAAATTAACCCTATAGTTTTATATTTTAGTATAACATGTTGTATAAACGAGACGAGCATACGAGCCGAGCAACGAACGAGCTACGAGCAGAGCCAGTCCTAGCTCGGACTAGGCTCGGTTACAAAACGAGTTTGCTCAGTTTGGCTCGGTTACAAACGAGCTTTATTTGAGCCGAGCTTTATCCGAGCCTTTTACAAACAAGTTACGAGTCGAATACGAGTTCCGAGTTTTTGGGTGATGTTCAAGAACTTTGGAATGCATACAACCCCGAACCCTGGACTCTCCCTAAACCCGCGAACTATTTCTTCCCTTGCGGCTGCATACACACCCCCTGAACTCTCCTTAAACCCTCGAACCACTTCTCCCTCTCACCCGCCGTCTCCGCCGCATCTCCTGCGCACCATCACCGGAGACACGAGCTATGAGGCTACTGACCCACAACATGCTCGCATCAAACATCAAGGGAGTAATTAACGGCTTTCCTCTCCGAATCGAACCAGAAAAGATCGTCGAAAAACAAGTCGATTTCAATCCCGATTTCCTCAAAAACATGCTCCCCAAACTCGATTGGAAAGCCCTAGCCGACGCATCGAAGATTATGGGATACTCAGAACTCCCCGACGAAGTCCCCGATCAGACAGTGGTCGATTCCAGTGAGTTTTTGCAGAAACTGCATCACGCACTTCTTGAGCTTCACCTAGAAGAAGGCGCGCTTGTTTGCCCAGAGACTGGTCGCCGGTTTCCGGTTAACAAAGGGATACCTAACATGCTGCTTCATGAAGATGAGGTGTGATTCCGATTAGCGATTTGCGTTTCGTTTATTAGATCTTATGTAATATGTGCTTGAAATCTTTACGGTTTTGTTATGAATTTCGTTTCATACATCTTAAATGATGTAGTATCATGAACAGTTGAACACTACTGATTCTGTAGTTAATTTTAAATTTCAAGATTTGAATCGGTACTTGTGCATTCGAGCATAATTGACATTGTTAGGGTTTTGAACCTTAAGATTGAGTTAGTTTTTGTGTATATGTTGGTAGCATTATGCACAACAATTACAATAAGCAATCCGAACAATAAGTGAAAAATGACTATCATGCATACTGTTAAGGTTTCGGGGTGCATCCCTCTTGGCAGCTGCCTTTTTTTTGGTCTGGGATCGGGTCATCATATGAGTACATTCCACCATTAGCAAAGCTAAGGTAGGGTACGAGGAGGGTAAGATGCGGACATTCTTACCTCTACGCTGTAGGAATAGGGTGGTTGTTTCCAATAGAGAGGCTAATCATCTGGGATCGGATGATTAGCTTATACTAGTGTGAACTTCACATGCTTCTCCCTGTGCTAAAGTTTAACCTAAATCTATTTCAGTTTTGTGTAAATCTTAATTATGTAGGATGATTGATGACACCGGTATCATCAATAGTTGTTGTTTGGTTACGATCATGATGAAGTAGTTCTTGCTTAGGGGCTATGATTTAGCAAGCCATTAATATTATGCGAATTTGTTGGGTAGAAGCCAGAAGGACATTTTATGGCAGGTATGTTCAAAATGGTTTGTTAAAAGTATCGGGAACCAAAGGGTTTTTGCTCACTGGTGTCTAGATGTGTAAACAGTTGGTTTCTCTCCCCATGAGATCGAGGGTCTCTGTCGTAGAGTGGACATAAGTGTAGTACTAGGAATAGATTAGATTGTTATAAAAAGCTGGAGTTTTATTATTAGATGATTCTGAAGCTCTAACCTGAGTTACTTTGACTTCAATAAATTGGTGAATATTGATAGGACTCTGGTTTGTTGCTATTATATTCCCCCCCCCCCCCCCCCCCCCCCCCCCCCCCGCACAACTAACATTCCTTGATTCTCACAAGACTTAGGCTATGTGAGGTCATGGGTTCAAATCCTGGCCAAAATGGCCAGTATATTGGTCACATAACATGTTTCCTCTTGAGGGGAGGTAGAATTGTTAGTTGAGTGCTCGCTAACACCTGGGCATTGAATAACGGAGAGTTCGTAGCGGATTTTGATTGCAGCGCGTGGGTTGTTGGGTCTGATTGATTCATTTGAGCTATGAAAAGGCACGTCGCTGAGCCCTAGTTTGATGTTCAAAAAAAGTGTGTTGATGTTATATTGTTATGAGTTTTGAAGTAATTAAAGCAAGTTATTTTGTGATTTTTCTACATAGAATAGGGTTATGTTAACTAGTCAGTTTTTGGCTAATTGTTTTTTGGCATGGTTTTGTTTGGTTATCGGTTGGTTTATCAACGGGTTTCTGCTGTGATTTTTAAAGCTTTACTGCTGCTGTTGCTCACTTGCTAGTGTTCTGCTGTTGTTCATGTTGTCATGTCCCTGCAAGTATAAAATGTAGTTTTACATCAAATGACAACAGCATGCAACTAATGGTCTACCATGGTCTTTCGGGAAACTCATGCTGCCGCTTATGACTAGACAATGCATAATTAAACTAACGACTGTGTTGTTGGGTTTGGTTATATTGTTCGATACTTCGGTTACAACATGTTTAACCAAAACCATGTCTAACCACAACCGAAACCAAAGAACCCCAACCATCAAAATCAAACCATTGTTTGTCGGTTATTGGTTATGTTTGCCATCATTTTGCAATGACTGAAATGTTTTGAAACAATAGAGTGGTTTAAAGTTTGTCTTCGTCTCATCCCACAAGCTGCACGTGGGGTAAGGTTTGAAGTTGATATCAATTTTTATAACAACTTTGGGATGCTTTTTTATTGATCCACTTGGTCTTTTATCAAGAGTTATTTTTCACTAAGATTTTTTAAATGAAATATCCACTCCGTGATTTTTTACCTTGTGAAAGATTACCAGTTTACCACGTGTTAAAAGGGTCACACAAAACATCTCATATTAAATTAAGTAATTACCTTCTACAAGGGTTTAACTTTGTAACTTTTACAAAACTATCATGTTTATTTGATTTGAGAAGTTTTTTCTCATGATCCTCCCATGTTATATATTATATCTATAAATATATAATATATATGTATGTTGCTAACAATTAAAGGTAGGTGAGTAGGTGAATAAAGTATACATTTTTTTTAATTTTTGATAAATTAAATCAATGAAATGAATAAATCCAGAGCCAGCTTAGTGGTTACTTGGCCATGGTGTTTGGCTCTGTAATGAGGCTTGACCTAGGTGTGAAAAGCCTTGATTGTGCCTTATCGTGTCCTTGCCTAGAGTTGGGCAAACCAAATTATTTTTGGAACCGGTTCGGGTTTTGTCGGTTAAAGGTGGAACCAGTCCACTTTTTTCGATTCCGGCTCTGATTTATCTGAGAATTTGAAACCGCCTATAACCACCAGTTCTGAGTTTTTGCCCACCTCTATCCTTGCCCTTCTACACATGGGATGTGGCGGTGGATTGAACTGAGTGAAGAACACTCCCACCAATCACCATTTTTTATTGTTTAAATTAATAAAAAGAATCACATCACCTGTTTTTTACCCTTATGTGCAATCACATATTTTTTTCTCTTACTTACTAACACTTTATTGGTGTCAAATTTACACATACAAAGAAAATACAAAGAATGATTATTTATCATAGAGTAACAAAGGTGTGATGGTTTTGGACAAACATAATAACTACCGTATCATAGTGTTTTGAGGCTACGATTTTCGGTGTCTAACTAGATTTTATATTAGAATGCTCGTAATCATCATTAGAGGTGTGACAATTTTGTTATGAATGTGTTACTGTACAATTGCTTTTATCATTAACAAGTTCCATACATGTGTAACCTTACTTAATATATAGATTGATTATATAACTGTGTAGTCACAAATTTTTATTTTATATTTTTCTGTTTTCTTAACTTAATTAAATTTATAAGTTAGCAACTAAACATTTATAAAAACAACCAAAAAAATACTATAATTATTTAAAAAAAAAAACATATTTCATTGTCACACCTTATATGCAATTGATACCAATGTGACCGGGACACGACCAAAGCTATTCATGCCTGAATCAAGTCCTGTATCACATAGCGTTGGTCGTAGAGAAGAACATACACTTAGAGCAAGAAAATTAGCTTTACACTGTCACTAAACCTGATCTGAAAGGACCGAAACGATCCTCCTCCTAGCACTATTATTGAGACACTTATTCTAGTCAAATTCTTCTTGGTAGCAACAACTATCTTTAGTAATATTCGACATTCCATTCCTATATACTCATTTATCAAGGTTGGTGGAAGACGGACGTGGCTAACTTTGATTTGTTGTGCATAGGAAAAACACCAACGCATTTGTTACCTTTTTTACTAACTTTGATGCACCGGAACCGCCTCAAAAGAAATCCGAAACCGTCTCAAAAATACCTAACTGCCTTAAAAAGATATCACAACCACGTCAAAATATAGTCATTCGCAAAATAGAGTTTCTAAACCGCTGCAAAAAGAAAGCTTCTTTCACGAAAGTATTAATTCCAAATTTTCATTTAAGTCCCTGAACTTTTGGCTCCTATTTTTAAATCTCTCTCTAACTTTACTCACATATTTTTAATGTTCACATGCTTTTAACATATGCTTACGTTATCGGATTATAGTCATTGTTATATTAACTTGATCGCAATTAACTCACGAACGTTTATATAAATTTCGAACTCAAACGGTTGCAGAAATTTTGCGCGTTATTCAGAGCTATATAACATGTTCGTACATTATCAGGTATTTGTTTCATTTATATCATTTTAATCATATTTACTTTACAAACTATTTAAATTTAATAATAATATTTACTTATAATAATATCTAAATAATACTAATAATTCAATGATATTAATAATTAAATACTTCTAAATAGTTATAATAATAATAATTAGAAAGCGTAAAGTTTTTCTTATGGTTTAGTTATAAAATTTACCAACACGTGCCTATATTTAGGTTCGTATTAAGGTATAGAATATGTGTTGACTCAAGATCAATTCTTTGTAGCAACAACTCTTTTTTTCTTTTTTACAGTTTGCTCCTATGGTTTTTCCATTATGACTCTTGTGAAATTAGTAATCTAATTTTTCCCATTTTTCCCTTGTGTGTTCCAGGTGATGATCTCAATTTACGCAACTTTACTAACCCGTATTATGAATATTCAAATGCTTTGTCTCTCAGTAGAATCGAGATGCAAAGCCATGAAACCGATCATCAACCGCACAGTACTTCGTTCATCGGTGGTTATATGAAATCATCTACTTTTTTAAGAATGTAAACTGTGATAACTACAGATGCAATAATTTTCTAGACGACAAACATCATATAGATGATGAAATAAGAACAAATTAACAACAACCTTGATGTTTTTTGTTTCACATGGTTATTTCAATCAAAATTTGAACAATCTCTTCTCCTTTTCTTTGCTGGTAGCAACATTTGAAGCTGGGGCAAAAGCACCTTCAACTTCTGCCAACGTCTTCTGAGTTTCATGCATCATAAACGACCTTCTCTTTCTTATTTTGACTCGTCATTTCTTCCAGTTTCTGAACTCGGGCTCGCAACCCATGTTTTTATCGTTGTTTTTGTCTACATAACCGATTCATCACAGCCTCCTATGTTTTTAAAGTGTCAACATCATTTCATAACGCTTGAGTTTTAGTTGTAGCGGCCCGCTGCAGAACGCGAGTATCATTACTATTTTATATAATAACAAGATGCAAACATGGTCTCTCACATTTGACATTCTTAATAACGTCATATTACTGTTATACTTTGCTTGCTCTTGGGTTTGGCTACAAATTTTGCTCGGTTTTGAATTTTGGCCACAATCCTTTTGCTGCCTTTTTTTCTTCCTCTTTGAATTTGGCTACGTAAATTTTGGTTGCTTTGGCTTTGACCACATAATTTCTCTCTCTTTTTTACATTATGCACATATTATTTTTTTTTTATTTTACAATTTTATTATTTTAATATTTATTCTTTATATTTAATTTAAAACATATTTTGTTTTTTATTATAATTTTTAAAATATAGTGTTTTCTTCAAATCTCTCTAAACTAATAAAGGAGTATATTTAGGGGACACTTAATTTACATTTTCACGCCTATTACTTAACCCAAAACTAATTTTTACATGAATCATTTTATACCAAATTAGAAACTCCTTATTTTAGGTTTTCAATAAATTAAACACAGACCCTAATTCTTGTATTAAGTGATTTTTACTTGTACGATTTTTCTTTCTAAAAGATTATCTCATTTTTGATTATATATACATTTAAAAATTTTATGTTTTCTTACTACCCAACCCGTGTAATACACGAGATTCTAGGTTGGTTTTGAATATAGTATTACAATGTGTTTATTTCTATATATTTTTTGTTATAAATTTTATTCAAAACAAGCAGGACAGTTTGTGTTTTTCGTATAAACCCTCATGACTTGTACAAATAACTTGATTTGAAATCAGGCTTCTTAATGTCTTAATGTTTACATCAACAGTTGTAGTGATTTGCTTTGGTATTTTTGTTTTGAAATTTGAAATCACGTCAAGCTTCTTGTCGCAAAGCGCGTGAAGAAAAAAATTCTAGTTATAATAATTTAGTGTTGTATTTAGTGTTCTCAGAAACAGACCGGAACGGCCTGACCGGGAGCCGGTGGGCTGGCCGGCCCAATGTGAGTATGTGAACCGCCCTCTCAAGAACCGGTCGGTTGAGCCGGTTCACCGGCCGCTTTAGTAGTATTTCGTCGAAAAATCCTTCGGTTCCCTTCGTTTCCTTCTAAAAAATCCTCCGGCCCCCTCTGTTTTCTTCCTAAAAATCCTTCGACCCCTCCATTTTTTCCTAAAAATCCTTCGGCCCCTCCGTGCTTTTTTTCAGACTCTGTCAATGCCGGGAACCAGTTCACTGGTCAGACCAGTTTTCAGTTTTATTTTAACAAAAGTCCAAATGATGAAACATTAAAACCAAAAGACATAAAAGGCGAACAATGTGTGCCAGTAGACTGGGATGCTAAACTCTCCAACTAAGTTAACATGCTAATCACAGATCACCTGATTGTATGTTTCTAACAAGGGGCGGCCCTGAGAATTCAAGTGCCCCGGGCACACTGAGAAAAAAATGCCCCTTGTGAATTATAATTTTTTGTGGTTTTTCGGTTTTGTATTTGGACATATAAGTAAAAATATATACTTTAAAAGCGATTTTAAAATTTTTGTGCTCTTGCAATAAATTGGCCCTAAACGGGGGTCGGGTTTGCTCCTCCCTAGGGCCTCCCATGTTTCTAACCCTAGGACAGGAATTTTGATCTGCTTAGAGAGACTATCAATGCTGTAATTTGTTTTTTGTGTGATTTGATCATTGCTTTAGCATTCTGTATTGTTTTGTGTCTGTTATTGTTTTTGTTGTCTAATTTTATGCCATTTTTCTTCGTTTCGACGATGATATGAGGTCTCTTGAGTAGTTTTTCAAGCTCGAGCTTGGGTCGGGCTTAACTTGTTTGGTGTTTATTAGTTATTTAATTATTTTGTATAGATACATACTGTTAAATTATTTTTATTTAAATTTATTAAACAACCTGACAGCACCACTAACAACCAACAATAATCATACCTAATAAATATCATACATAGTATGACTATTTATATGGTTTGGAAAAAATAGAATGTATAAAACTTTTGTATCTATCTTTGATAAAGAGAAACTATTTTTAAACAAATGTTCAACTTAAGAATAAACAGATTAAAACAAATAAGCATGTGAACAAACCAAACAAACATAATGATAAATATATACATGAGACACAAGCCTAATTAGCTTAATATACTTCTCTAATCTCTCTTCTTGCACCATTTCTCCATTAAAAATATTTGGGGCTAGACGAAACACACGACTAATTTGTTTATCATGTGTGGGCTGTCAATTGTGCCTTTGAAAAATGATTATCTTCTACGCATATGAATGTTTTATCGGGACTAATGCTGGCAAAATGGATGGGTTGGTCGCGTAACGAGCCAGCGGGTTTGTATTAAGATGTTTTTAAGCAAAATCAACTTGGGTCTAAATAGGTCAATTTTAATTTTTTTTTGATTTAGTTCAAATTCAAATAAGTTGAAACTAAACAATTATTTAATTTGAATAATCTTTAATGATTTTCTAATCGAATATATCATTATCATCCTTTGCCATTTAATTCCATTATATTTACATAGTTTTTTAGTTATATATCTTGACTCGTATCATGTTAAGATATTTTTATTCTCAACCAATTCTATGTTATATTAATATTCATTTCTACTCATAATAAAATAATTTCGTACAAATCAACCTATTTAACTTACTTTGTGTCACTATTGTTAGGTATAATTGTGACAACTTAGAATTTTTAACTGATAATATAATTTTGATGCTATGTGTAAAAATAACCTCTTTATGGAAACATGATTTGAATTTTGAAACAAAATCATATATATTTTTAACTATTTACGTTCACTTAACGAGCTAGAATCACAAAAAGCAAGTGGTAGACATATAAACAAGATCGTTAAATTTATTTTCTTAGATCATTTACGACATTATTGGTCATTACGAATTTTAGAAATACTTTGGTTGTTCATGTTTTATAGACTAACTGTTACAAAATTAGTACCTGAATTTAAAATTCAGTGTTTGAAGTAGTGTATAGTGGTGCTCAAGCCAGTTCTTTTAGCCAAACCGGTTAGGTTTAGGAACCGGTCTGGTTTGATAAATGATGGTTCTAAACCGGTTAGGGGTAAAACAGGTTCGGTTTGGAAACCGGTTTGAGAGATGGGGATGCCAAACCTATTGGAACCGGTTCGAAGGGTTTGAAACCGGTTTGGAAGGATTTGAAACCGGTTCGGGTCGATTTAGAAAGTAGTTTTAATGGTAAAAACTCAAACTTGTGCCAAACCGGCGGTTCGAACCGGTTTGGGAACTGGCTTGGCTGGAACCGGTTTGAGATCAACTAAATACCTGTTTTTAAATTGGTTTGTAGACCTGAACCAGTTTTTTTTTTTCACCTCTAGTAGTGTACGACGTAAAGGAGTTGAGGGGAACAAGGTGAAATTTTATTACGTGGATAAATACGATGGCAGCTTGCAAGCCGAAATTGTTTGGGCCGAAGGCGCCGAGCATGACACCATGGCCCATGAGTGAGTGACCCACATTCTTTCTGGGCTTATGAGCATTAATCAGGATCTGGGTCAGCCGGCTTCGCCCTTGATTAATTAAACTAGGTTTTTCCCCGTCGCGCGTTGCGGCGGGCTATCACAATACAATCTTGATAATGAGTATTACATATCATTTGCAGAATCATAAGTTACGTAGCAAAATCAAATCTTTCATCACGAACTTTATACTGACTTCTCATTAAAAAATAAAATCATACAAAATCCATAAAAATATGTTGCGAAAATAATAGAAAAATTACTCACGAAATCATTCACACCGACAACCAATTGGCTGAAATAAAAAAAAAATACTAAAATCTCAAAACAAACATCATTTTTTTATGAGAACAAATGAATTACCGTTATCTCGTCCAAGCAACGCTGAAACCCTAAAAAGAATCACGTTTTTTCACTATATTATTCATACTATTTAATAATTAATATATATATATATATATATAATATTGAAATAGTATATGTATATTTATGTATATATTAATTAATTACTATTTTAATATAATATAATATATTTTACTATTCAATATAATATAATATATTTTACTATTCAATTGGTTTGCTTTTTAATATATATATTAATTAGTTTCAAGATATTTATAGTTTGAAAACCGTAGTTTACGAATCGATATTTTTAGAAGACCAACGTATTTCTAATGTTATAGTTTCTAGTAATTAGTAATTATGATCATGAATTTTTTGAAATGATATTTTAATAAATAGTTGAATCTTATCATACAGTCTTTTTTCCGTCCTTGTTGATTTTTCGATTGATGGGTTAAAACTTTTTGTATATATTGATGTCGTTAGTTTTAAATTTTGTCCCTCCTCTAGACCTATTCAAGTTTCGCAGCTGGTATATTGACTACGTGGTTAAATGTTTCTAGTTCCGTGAATTATGTCTTTTAATTTTTTTTCTAAGTATTTTTCTAGGTAAACTGGTTTATTTCACAATAATATGTTGTTTTCATTCTTTGCTTATTATTATTATTTTCATTATATTCTGCATTTAACATTTTTTATGTGAATTATTTTCAATTAATTTTTTACCCCTTTCCAGCCTTTGATGAAAAATATACTAAACGGATGAGATATTGCTCTAACTAAATTAACAAATAAATTTGTTTTATATTTATATATTATTTACTCAAATTTATCTCGTCCATATTTGAAACTCATTAATGCCTTCGTTCTTTAATAAAATGCATATAATAACATATCAGTATGCAACTTATTATTATTAATATTTGACTTATTAGTAACTAAAAAAAATCAACAATATGTCAAACTATAAAAACATATAGATTTTATACGCTTTCAATCATTTGACCATCTCCAACTCACCTAAGAGCCAAGTACTTTGTAAACTCGTTGAGTCTTCTTAATTCTTGACAAACCATAGGAATAGGTAAAACGTCACTGCAAGCAACCAAAAAGGTGGTATTTAAGTAAAATCAACCACTAGTGGAAATTAAACTTGATGTTGATCGATTCCTATGATTAAATATAAACATGTATACGAAATAATAATAATCAGATATAGATCAGATAAATTTGTGAATCCGGTTGATACAGTGTTGATCCCTGACATTATTCCTTGTAGCTGATCTCTGATAGAGTTTCCGTTTAGGGTGTATGGTTAGGATGGATTTAGGTGGAGAGGCTAGAGAGGTTCACGAATTCTATAGTAAGGAATTCGCGAGTTGTGATTTTATCATTAGTCAATTATGAGAGCCTTAATTTCCTTTATATACACCCAAGGAGAAACCCTAATTAGGATAGTATGGTTAATTACGTACATCGTATAATTAACTATCTTATAGGAATAATTAAGTATTTGATTAATTAGATAGATAATCATAAGACCCATATGGTAAATATAAATCATTTATTCTTACACTTGATAAATATATTGTAACGACCGATTTTCAATTATTGATCACGTTTGAAATAATCATCAATAAAATGATTGTGATTATTAAAAAATTGAAAGTATGTGAGAAATTATGAACGTGGAAGAAAACCGTTCGCGAAACGGAGTTACGGATTGTCCGGAATCGCGAAACAAAGAAAATTATAAAGAAATTATGTTTTGGAATGCTTCGCGGTACGCTAAGACTTTTTGAGTCCCTCTTCGCGCTACGCGAAGGACCAAAAGATCTGAGAGTTCCGGATTTCTTCGCGGTACGCGAAGAGTTCTTTAGCCCTCCATCGCGGTACGCGACGGATGAGGCGGTTCAGCAGATTCTTGATTTTATCATATTTTCATGAAGAAAATTTATTTTTCTTAATCTTGAACTGTTTCGCCACAAACACACACATATACGAAATTTTGTGGATCAACATCAGTTTTCAAGTTACCGGATCATCCAGATCGAATCAGTAAGCGTTTCTGCAAGTCTGGATCGTCAGATTTCAATCAGAAATCCGTTCGAAGGGTAATAATTCGTTTTATCCCATTGATTTTAATAATATGTGGATTAAATTGAGTTGTTAGTATTATATGATGATTAGAGATGATTAGAAACGAAGAACTAGATGTTTTAACAATGAAATTTTGAGTTTGATCCGTTATGATGTCCGGTTGTTGTGAAACTCATATTATTGAGTGTGATAACTAGAGGAATGATTAAATTGTGGTTATGGTGGTTTTGGATCATCCTCTGGAATGATAGATCTAGTTCAAGTGTTGATTAAATGTTTGAAAATTGAAAGTTAATGATTTTAGCATGATATGCTAATTATAAAGGATAACTTGGCTTCTAAATGCCACACACTAATAAGTGAGATTCAAATGAGTTTGAATCAGTATGTGTGGGTGTTGGGAGTATTGAGACTAGTTGTATATGTGTGATTTACAACTAGGTGTTGGTAAAGGAAGTCAAGCAACAGATTTCAAAATATGAAGTTTTGATAAGTTGAATATAATTAAGAACATGTGTAGATTAATTTCCACACATGAGTTGTTGATAAAAGCCTCGACGAGGTTTTGATTGAATACGAAAAGTAAAACAGGTCAAATGAACTAGATTATATAAATAACACAAGTTGTGTGTTCATATTGTTAAATCCTGTTATATGTGAATATATAATAGGAAGAGGAGGTGAATCTAGTTCTAGAAGACCTGGGAAAGCATTGCAGATTTTTGATAGCTCTCCAAATTAAGGCAAGTCACCCGTTACTGTTGAGTTTGTTTAATGTTGTGAAGATGAATCCTATATATTGTGATCATGTGAACAAAACTCAATTGGTGATACACATGGATATGAACCATGTGATGAATGTGATATAGTGATGACCTACAGGTGTGTAGGCATTCATGTTTGCTTAAATTGATATTAATCCATATGAGTGTGGATAATGTTGTTGAAAGTATGTTGAAATGGTTCACTTGAATGTGAACTAAGGAGGTAGTGGATAACTTAGTTGATCTACAATGATGTAGACAACTGTTTGTTATACGTAAGTATAATTGGTTCACTTATATGTGAACAAATTGTGATTAATTTACCTCATATGATTCACAAGGTGTGTGAACATATGAAAGGGTGATAGACCTTATGTTGAATTTGAAGTTAGACACTAATATATGTTATTTGGAATCACAATTGTGTGACTATTTGTTGTTTGTGTCTAATGATGACTATATGTGTAAATAACACATGTAGTAATCTTGTGTTAAATGATTCACAAGGTGTGTGAACATATGAATTGGGAGTATAGTTGATGTAAACACAAGTGAATGTGTTCAAATTGTGTGTAAGTTACATATGTGATTGAACTTGTAGTTAAGGACTGGGTGAGTCCATACTACAAGTGATTGTGTTATATGTGATTGTGGTTATTGTTGTTGTATGATTCACAAGGTGTGTGAACATGTGGTGATCTACGATTGCGTAGATGTTGAATTTGTAATGTTCATGTTTAGATTCACAAGGTGTGTGAACGTATAACTTGCAATTCCAATATAATTGATTCACAAGGTGTGTGAACTAATGGTGGATTGGAAATGTGCATGCTTTGATTCACAAGGTGTGTGAACATAAGACTTGCAATTCCAATGTAATTGATTCACAAGGTGTGTGAACTAATGGTCGATTGGAAATGTGCATGCTTTGATTCACAAGGTGTGTGAACATAAGACTTGCAATTCCAATGTAATTGATTCACAAGGTGTGTGAACTAATGGTCGATTGGAAATGTGCATGCTTTGATTCACAAGGTGTGTGAACATAAGACTTGCAATTCCAATGTAATTGATTCACAAGGTGTGTGAACTAATGGTCGATTGGAAATGTGCATGCTTTGATTCACAAGGTGTGTGAACATAAGACTTGCAATTCCAATGTAATTGATTCACAAGGTGTGTTAATTGATTCACAAGGTGTGTGAACTAATAGTGGATTGGAAATGTGCATGCTTTTATTCACAAGGTGTGTGAACATAAGACTTGCAATTTCAATGTAATTGATTCACAAGGTGTGTGAACTAATGGTCGATTGAAAATGTGCATGCTTTGATTCACAAGGTGTGTGAACATAAGACTTGCAATTCCAATATAATTGATTCACAAGGTGTGTGAACTAATGATGGATTGGAAATGTGCATGCTTTGATTCACAAGGTATGTGAACATAAGACTTGCAATTCCAATGTAATTGATTCACAAGGTGTGTGAACAAATGGTGGATTGGTAATGTGCATGCTTTGATTCACAAGGTGTGTGAACATATGACTTGCAATTTCAATGTAATTGATTCACAAGGTGTGTGAACAAAAGATGACCTACAAGGGTGTAGACATTCAAAATTCAAGAGTCAAATTGTTAAATTTTGACTTTTGGGAAATATGATGCACAACTGGAGTTTTGTGTGCACATGTATGTGAGGTGTTAAATTTTAATGATTGTACATGAATGGGTGATTCATGGGATTTTGAGTGGAAACGATCCATTAGTAGATCGTTTTGTATGTGATTGAATGTTGTTACCAAATTATATTTGGGACATCAGTAGTGTTTCCATATGGTGTTATGGAATACACTTGGAGAAATAGTGGGGTAAACTTACTTAGTTCTAACGAACTAATGGTGATTTAAATGTGGTGTTTACAGGTACAAAAGAGTAAGGTGAACGGTAATGGTGATCGGGATCGAACAAAAAGATTGGAGTGGTGAATCGAAGTTAACTTGTTATAAGTATGTGGATATACTTTAACATGTCTTAATTTTTAAATGATTAAAAAAAATGGGTGTGTTTACAAACAAAACACAAAAAGTTTTCTGGGACCTAAACAACATTCTTAATAAATGTTTTACATGTCCGGAGGGGACAGAAAGTGACTGGGTGTCACAAGTTGGTATCAGAGCAATGGTTTGAGGGATTCAAGTGTGATATGAACACTTGAACTCAAACTTGAAGCTCTTAATAGGGAAAAGAGGAAATTGTTCGATCTAAGATCCGATCACAAAGCCGAATTCACCAGGTATGATGTATCTGTAAATTGTTGTTTAAGGTTGTGTGGAAGTATATAAAAATGAAACCACATGGGGTGGTATTTGGATTGTTGAAATTGATTAATGTTATGAAAAATTGCATAACTAATAAAAGTGTCATTATATGTTTAAAATAACTGACACCGATAATAGGAGACGATTCACATGCGTGTGAAACTAATGTAAGACCACTGGTGTGTGGCATTAAGATTAACATGTAAGTCCATAGTGATATGGCATTGGTATTTGTCATGTAAGTCCATAATGAAATGGCGTTGGTGTTTATCATGTAAGTCCACATCTTTGTGGCGTTGGGGGTAATCCATGTATATGTACATGACAATAAGTTACCCATTTTGTTGAATTTGTAGTTATAGAACTTGTTTTGTTATAAACCAATATTCTTAACTTGTGTGAAACAGTGAACGTAAAGACACGGGTATATGGTGCATATCTTGCTATGCCTGGCTAGCTTAGTAACATATACACGATATGAACGTATCTTTGGGAACATTATTTCATATTAGTATAGGAAAGAATTGGTAAGGTGTTATAACATGGGGTATGTGATTTGTTAAAAATCACAATCGTGTCGCTATTAGTTTGAATAGTTGAATAATTCACAAAAGTGTGAATATTCGATAAAGACACGTATACATGTAATGTATAATATTAAATATGTGTGATCTATAGAATCACAAGAATTGGGGTAGCATACATATGACATTATATGTCTAAGGCTAGTATAAAATTTATTGTCACAGCTGTGTAATGGCTGATGAATATCATCAGGGGATGGATGAAATTGATATCTCCGAGGTGCGGAGAATTGTGTGAAATGTTTGGTTAAAGCCTTAGAGTTATTTTATTCTTTTATATAAAGGAGATAAAAATATATGTATGAAAATTTTAGGTGTAAACTAGAAGTAAGGATATGGAGTGTCTAATTCTAGTACACGACACTTAATATTAATTCACAGTTGTGTGAAGTTGGTGATAAATTTTAAATTTAAATTAGAAAAAGAATGATCCACAAGGGTGTGGACTTTTATTATTAAAGTATGGAATGAAGTGATTCACAAGAGTGTGAACACCCATGCAAATAATTATAGTTTGGAATGATTTACAATGGTGTAAACATATAAATGAAGCGAATAATCGAATTGATTCACAAGAGTGTGAACATTCGTTTAAATATAAGAATTAATGGACATCCACAGTATGTGGGAATGGGGATTATTGGGTAGAGATAACCCATTAACAAAGTTTGATATGTAAACTTTGTAATCTATATAATCCTTAGTTGTTTTGCTAGGGATTAGTGGTGTTAATAAATGTATATGTGTGGTGATAACCACATATGTGTGGATAGCTAGAGGTGCTAGCAAATGTCTTAGATGGAAGGACCGGTGGGTGAACATCTTAAGACTTAATATATATATATATATATATATATATATATATATATATGAAAGCACAAATGTGTATTACTTTGAATCACAATAGTGTGATCATAAATTGTATGTATGTAGTTGTAACAATATATGAAAATATTGTTTGTTAGTTAACCATGAAATTTGAATGATTCTCAAAGGTGAGAACATTCAAGGTTATGATAAATTGAAAAGATTCACAAAGTTGTGAACATTTAAATAGATTCATGAATTGAATCATAATAGTGTGTTCACTAAATTGAATCACAGTAGTGTGATCATTATTTGGTAGTTTAATTTGTTATATGATAGCATGATGTGAAATAAGAATGATGTGAAATAAGAATGATTCTCAATGGTGAGAACATTCAAAGCGAATATGAATTAAGGTGTCGAAATTCCGATTGGGAATTTAAAATAAGGCAATGAATAGTGGTTAATGCCTAGAACAGGAAGAGAGGATTATTCACCTATTAAGGTGAAAGACAATAAAAATAGTTGTTACCTCAAATTTGATTGATGAATATCAAATTGAATTAAAGGGGTATGATATATTTGGGTCATTGTAGATAGGTTGACTAAAAGTGCTCATTTTATTCGTATTCGTGAATCGTATTCTTCCGAGAAAATGGTTGAAGTATATGTGAAAGAAATGGTGTTGCGTCACGGGATACCAGTGACGATTGTGTCCGATGGAGACACACGATTCACTTCTCATTTCTGGAAGAATTTTCAAGAGGAATTGGGTACGAAACTGTTGTTGAGCACGACGTATCATCCTCAGACTGATGGTCCGAGTGAACGGACCATTCAGATATTGGAGGATTTGTTACGAGTGTGTATTATCGATTTTGGAGGTAGTTGGGATGAATATCTACCTCTGGCGGAATTTTCGTATAACAACAGTTATCATTTTGGATTAGGAGTGCCTCCATATGAAATGTTATATGGACGGCGGTGTTTGTTGGGGAGAAGTTGGGCCGCGAGAGCTTGAAAATAAAGAAATACTGAAAGTAACAAATCAGCGAATTGATTAAATTCGAGCTCACTTGAAAGCGGCACAAGACCGTCAAAAGTCGTATGCAGATAAACGAAGACGATCAATTGAATTTCAAGTGGGAGACTTTGTGTTTTTAAAGGTTTCCCCTTGTAAGGGTGTAATTCGTTTTCGTAGATGAGGAAAATTAAGGCCACGTCTTATCGGACCATTCAAAATTATAGCTCGGATTGGCGAGGTTGCCCATCGCTTAGAGCTACCGGAGGAGTTGAGTGAGATTCATAATACATTCCACGTGTCTTATTTGCGAAAGTGCTTAGCGGACGAATCGGCTTATGTGCCGATGGAGGATTTGGTGTTTGATGATAAACTCAATTATATTGAGAAACCGGTGACTATCTTGGATAGAAAAGTTAAGCAACTTCGGAATAAGACAATTAACCAAGTAATGGTGCAACGGAAGAACAGGAGAGGTTCGGATGCTATGTGGGAGTCCGAGGATGAAATGCCGAAATTTTATCCTTTTCTATTTGAGATATAATCGGTTTCGAGGACGAAACCTTCGTAAGGAGGGGAGATTTGTAACGACCGGTTTTCAATTATTGATCACGTTTGAAATAATCATCAATAAAATGATTGTGATTATTAAAAATTGAAAGTATGTGAGAAATTATGAACGTGGAAGAAAACCGTTCGCGAAACGGAGTTACGGATTGTCCGGAATCGCGAAACAAAGAAAATTATAAAGAAATTATGTTTTGGAATGCTTCGCGGTACGCTAAGACTTTTTGAGTCCCTCTTCGCGCTACGCGAAGGACCAAAAGATCTGAGAGTTCCGGATTTCTTCGCGGTACGCGAAGAGTTCTTTAGCCCTCCTTCGCGGTACGCGACGGATGAGGCGGTTCAGCAGATTCTTGATTTTATCATATTTTCATGAAGAAAATTTATTTTTCTTAATCTCGAACTGTTTCGCCACAAACACACACATATACGAAATTTTGTGGATCAACATCAGTTTTCAAGTTACCGGATCATCCAGATCGAATCAGTAAGCGTTTCTGCAAGTCTGGATCGTCAGATTTCAATCAGAAATCCGTTCGAAGGGTAATAATTCGTTTTATCCCATTGATTTTAATAATATGTGGATTAAATTGAATTGTTAGTATTATATGATGATTAGAGATGATTAGAAACGAAGAACTAGATGTTTTAACAATGAAATTTTGAGTTTGATCCGTTATGATGTCCGGTTGTTGTGAAACTCATATTATTGAGTGTGATAACTAGAGGAATGATTAAATTGTGGTTATGGTGGTTTTGGATCATCCTCTGGAATGATAGATCTAGTTCAAGTGTTGATTAAATGTTTGAAAATTGAAAGTTAATGATTTTAGCATGATATGCTAATTATAAAGGATAACTTGGCTTCTAAATGCCACACACTAATAAGTGAGATTCAAATGAGTTTGAATCAGTATGTGTGGGTGTTGGGAGTATTGAGACTAGTTGTATATGTGTGATTTACAACTAGGTGTTGGTAAAGGAAGTCAAGCAACAGATTTCAAAATATGAAGTTTTGATAAGTTGAATATAATTAAGAACATGTGTAGATTAATTTCCACACATGAGTTGTTGATAAAAGCCTCGACGAGGTTTTGATTGAATACGAAGAGTAAAACAGGTCAAATGAACTAGATTATATAAATAACACAAGTTGTGTGTTCATATTGTTAAATCCTGTTATATGTGAATATATAATAGGAAGAGGAGGTGAATCTAGTTCTAGAAGACCTGGGAAAGCATTGCAGATTTTTGATAGCTCTCCAAATTAAGGCAAGTCACCCGTTACTGTTGAGTTTGTTTAATGTTGTGAAGATGAATCCTATATATTGTGATCATGTGAACAAAACTCAATTGGTGATACACATGGATATGAACCATGTGATGAATGTGATATAGTGATGACCTACAGGTGTGTAGGCATTCATGTTTGCTTAAATTGATATTAATCCACATGAGTGTGGATAATGTTGTTGAAAGTATGTTGAAATGGTTCACTTGAATGTGAACTAAGGAGGTAGTGGATAACTTAGTTGATCTACAATGATGTAGACAACTGTTTGTTATACGTAAGTATAATTGGTTCACTTATATGTGAACAAATTGTGATTAATTTACCTCATATGATTCACAAGGTGTGTGAACATATGAAAGGGTGATAGACCTTATGTTGAATTTGAAGTTAGACACTAATATATGTTATTTGGAATCACAATTGTGTGACTATTTGTTGTTTGTGTCTAATGATGACTATATGTGTAAATAACACATGTAGTAATCTTGTGTTAAATGATTCACAAGGTGTGTGAACATATGAATTGGGAGTATAGTTGATGTAAACACAAGTGAATGTGTTCAAATTGTGTGTAAGTTACATATGTGATTGAACTTGTAGTTAAGGACTGGGTGAGTCCATACTACAAGTGATTGTGTTATATGTGATTGTGGTTATTGTTGTTGTATGATTCACAAGGTGTGTGAACATGTGGTGATCTACGATTGCGTAGATGTTGAATTTGTAATGTTCATGTTTAGATTCACAAGGTGTGTGAACGTATAACTTGCAATTCCAATATAATTGATTCACAAGGTGTGTGAACTAATGGTGGATTGGAAATGTGCATGCTTTGATTCACAAGGTGTGTGAACATAAGACTTGCAATTCCAATGTAATTGATTCACAAGGTGTGTGAACTAATGGTCGATTGGAAATGTGCATGCTTTGATTCACAAGGTGTGTGAACATAAGACTTGCAATTCCAATGTAATTGATTCACAAGGTGTGTGAACTAATGGTCGATTGGAAATGTGCATGCTTTGATTCACAAGGTGTGTGAACATAAGACTTGCAATTCCAATGTAATTGATTCACAAGGTGTGTGAACTAATGGTCGATTGGAAATGTGCATGCTTTGATTCACAAGGTGTGTGAACATAAGACTTGCAATTCCAATGTAATTGATTCACAAGGTGTGTTAATTGATTCACAAGGTGTGTGAACTAATAGTGGATTGGAAATGTGCATGCTTTTATTCACAAGGTGTGTGAACATAAGACTTGCAATTTCAATGTAATTGATTCACAAGGTGTGTGAACTAATGGTCGATTGAAAATGTGCATGCTTTGATTCACAAGGTGTGTGAACATAAGACTTGCAATTCCAATATAATTGATTCACAAGGTGTGTGAACTAATGATGGATTGGAAATGTGCATGCTTTGATTCACAAGGTATGTGAACATAAGACTTGCAATTCCAATGTAATTGATTCACAAGGTGTGTGAACAAATGGTGGATTGGTAATGTGCATGCTTTGATTCACAAGGTGTGTGAACATATGACTTGCAATTTCAATGTAATTGATTCACAAGGTGTGTGAACAAAAGATGACCTACAAGGGTGTAGACATTCAAAATTCAAGAGTCAAATTGTTAAATTTTGACTTTTGGGAAATATGATGCACAACTGGAGTTTTGTGTGCACATGTATGTGAGGTGTTAAATTTTAATGATTGTACATGAATGGGTGATTCATGGGATTTTGAGTGGAAACGATCCATTAGTAGATCGTTTTGTATGTGATTGAATGTTGTTACCAAATTATATTTGGGACATCAGTAGTGTTTCCATATGGTGTTATGGAATACACTTGGAGAAATAGTGGGGTAAACTTACTTAGTTCTAACGAACTAATGGTGATTTAAATGTGGTGTTTACAGGTACAAAAGAGTAAGGTGAACGGTAATGGTGATCGGGATCGAACAAAAAGATTGGAGTGGTGAATCGAAGTTAACTTGTTATAAGTATGTGGATATACTTTAACATGTCTTAATTTTTAAATGATTAAAAAAATGGGTGTGTTTACAAACAAAACACAAAAAGTTTTCTGGGACCTAAACAACATTCTTAATAAATGTTTTAAATGTCCGGAGGGGACAGAAAGTGACTGGGGTGTCACATATATGTTGTCTCTTCTCCACTTAAACTAGTATACCACTTTCTTAGGGTTTCAAATCATAAATATCAAAACAAATAACATGTACGATTAAAAACAAATAACCTTAACGAATATGGGCCTTAAAAGTTTAAGGGCCATATACACTTGCCTCAAAATCCATTATGTGAAGCGGCACTGGTGATAATTTAAAAGAAAAAAGAAAAAAAATTTCTTGTACTACATTGTAAGATTAACTAGAGGTGGGTAAAAAAACCGGACCCGGAACCGACAACCCGAACCGGTCATACCCTAACCAGTGGGTACAAACGGGTCCGGTTTTTCAGACAAATTAGAACTGGAACTGGGAAAACCGGAACCGGTTCCACCTATACCCGACCAAAACCCAAACGGAACCGGCCAAAACCCGAACCGAAACCGGTCAAAAACCGGTTGGAACAGGTTGAAACCCGAAACCTGTTTCAGAAAAAACCCGATTTGCGCACCTCTAAGATTAACTATTCGTCTAGTGACACATACCAAAACCTTACAACTGGAATCATGCAATTGATTTACACCAAAACGTCAACAATTTCATCACCTAATATAATAATGTATGCCAATTATAATCTAGAAAAACTTGATTCCCTTATTTCACTGTAAAATTAACTATTTGTTTTGTGACGCATACCAAAAGCCAAATTACTTCTTCAAGCTAATGCATAATGAAGAGACTTTAACTATAAGTTGCTAAAGTAAGGATTCATATTTTTTAAGATATTTAAAAATTAAAAATATGAAGACCATAACAAAAAAAATAACAAATAAACAAGCATTCTATAATTATCAAATACAATTAATCATACATAAAACATGCAAAATAGATGTGTTGGGTAATGAGTTAGAAAAATTTTAAGTATAACTAGTTTTGTTTCAAATGAATCGTTTTATAAAAGCATCAGTCTAATCCAAGTCAAAATATGTTATAACCAAACAAATAACTTATTTGAATAATATTTAGTGATTTTTTATCAAACAAGTTCTTAATCATTCATACCTGATAGAATTCATTTTATTTAGATACGTTTTAGATTTAGTGCATGTTTGGGATTCCATTCAAAATTAACTTTTTAACTTATTGACTTAATGAAAAAGTTATTAAGTTAAAAAATTGTTTGGTAATTTAAAAAACACTTTTAGTTTTAACTTTTTGAGCAGTGTTAAAAAGTCATTTTTAATAAGCTACTTTTTCTGGCTTTTTAACTTTTTATGACTAAAAAGTCATTTTTTGACCTTTTCATACACAAAAGCTAATCCAAACATATTTTTAAAAACTTCATTTCAAAAAGTCATAAGTTCATAAACACTTTTAACAAAAAGTCCTTTTAAACTTAATAAGCAATCCCAAACATGCCCTTAGGTTACATATCTTGACTTATATTGTGTTAATATGTTGCATATTCACACCCGTTTTATCATATATGCTATGATGTCATCAATTTCATCGAAAAATATAATATTGTTAACACAAACAGACCAATTTTTTTTTTACTTTATCCAAGCCTAATTGCATGATTTATATAACATGGTTTTATATTTCACAATAAAAGTCAATTAATTACCGTGGCAGCTTATTGCGTTATTTGATTGATTTGGAAATCTAGAAACACAATAATTTTAAGAAAAGACACTTGCTAAAGACAGTGGAAGACATGAAGATTATCTTCATTTACATGGACAAAACATACTACGGTGTTTTGTCTTGGATTTACTTTATTTTTACTTTTTTGATTAGGTTATATGACACCGTTTGTAATGTGCACACAATATTAATATATATATATACTAGATTATTAACCTGTATATTACACAGAAATATATAAAATAAACATTACAAAGCAATCCCTGATAGTAACATAGTTATAAAAATAATAAAAAGTTCCAATACTTTTAAAATAAGAAAATAAAAATATATTTTATAAAAATCTAAACACTTTTCTAAACAATACAAATAAGAATAAGGATCAAAATTTAATTGAAAATGGAAAGATTGAAATAATTACATTTTCACTAATATTAAAAAAAATGAATATTAATTGTTTTTCTTCGAATTTGGAAATTTGACTTTATTGTAATAAATGAAATTAATTTTAAATGTGTTAAAAACGCCACATGGATAGCCTATAACCACGACACGTGGCAAATGTGATGTGAATATGCTAATATAACGCTACGTGGCATATTGTTATTCATTTATTATATAGTATAGATATAGGGAAAAGATAAAATGAGAACTCCTTCTTAGTGTGAAAACCATTAAAAAATCATGTAAAAAAACGTTTTTTTTACAGGTTTTTAACATTATTTGACACATTTTTATAAAAAAAATAAAAAAAGAGCCGAGTAAATATTTTTAAAAAAATATTTTATAAACCCACGTAAAACATACGTAACACTGCGCTCAGATGTTGCATATGTTTTACATGGTTTTACAAAAGATTTTTTTTAAAAATAACTAATCGGTTTTTTTTTAATTTATGTTTTACATGGTTTTACAAAAGATTTTTTTTAAAAATAACTAATCGGTTTTTTTTTAATTTTTTTATAAAAATGTGCCAACTAATGTAACAAACCTGTAAAAAAATTTCAAAAAAAAACTTTTTTACATGATTTTCATAGTTTTCACATTAAGAATTGGTTTTCAAATTATCTATACCCTATATATATGTATGTATGTACGCGTCGGTTCTTGAGAGACAAAAGTAAAAATTACACTAATTTTAACGTTGTTTTACCTAAATTTTGTGAAAAATAACATTAAAAACGTTGGATTAATCGGTTAATCAACCATCATGAGCCGGATGTCTCATTAGAAACAGTGTTTTTATTCTACTGGATGTAGGTAAGACAGTTTGCATCTTACCCTTCTAAAATCCATCTAGAGTCTTAAGTTTCTTAATGGTGAAATATACTATTTATTTTTTTGGTAGAAAATGCAATTTATAAAACTTTAGATAACGTCTTGATAACAAATTGATGTGGTAACTAACCGACGGATTACTTTTTGTGAAACAAGTAACATGGAGATAACATAAAGTTAGACAAGTGGGACAGGTGGTTTAGTTAGATTTCATGTCTTTTAAAAAGATTTATTAAGGAATCGGAAGGAGATTCGTATTTAGATTGTATACGTAACAATTACTTCGCAATTCATTTTATATCCTTAATTCAATGTTTTTATAGTAAATATTATTATATATTTATGATAACTATAAAAATAAATAATTATACTTTTAAACTTATAAGAGTAAAAGTTTATTATATCTTAACATGTGACAACTCAATTTCGAATAATTTTTTTAGTATTTATAGTAAATATTATTATATATTTATGATAACAAAAAGTAAATAATTATACTTTAAAATTTATAAGAATACAACATTATGCAACTTGATTTCGAATAAATTTTAATAGTGTGTATGTTGGATTGACTTCTGTTACATAGTCTTTTTATATATATGTTTCGGTTTTTATGACCCTCTCAGAACGATTGACCCAATACACAATGAAATCCCTAAAGTTAGAATAAAATTTTAAGTTGACTAGAGTTCTTTTTTTTTTTTTTTTTAATTTCTTTCATTATATGTTTTGAATAAAAAGTATATAGTATTGCTGATTTCAATTAGTATATTGGCTACAAACAAAAGTAGTTATTCTTGTTTTAACTAAAAGCTAATTTCATAGAAATTTAAGATGATTGTATACATATATACACGCACATATATAACCAACTTTTTTTGGAAGACAGTGTTTCACGTATGTTGTCTTAACCGGGCCAACCGGAGACACGCCCCCAGATGTGCAGGAACCCTGTGGAATATGTAAACCCTCGCCTCCCATCGAGAAACCTGGGATAAACCTCAGAATCGTCATATGAGATAAATGTCCTCAAACTTGACCCCAACGAAAATATAACACACAACCTCTACAATAAAAGGTTGGAGTTCTACCAATAGGCTAAGCAATGGTTGACACATATATAACCAACTAATTTTACAATAATCCATTAACAAGTATATATTAATTTAAAATTTTATAATTTCAATTTAATAATTGAGATGACAAAATGAGTAAACACGTCGTTAAGCTTTTTGTATTTTCTAGAAAAGTACATAAATGTTATTTATGGAAAAGTACATAAGTGTATAGGAGACGTGTTTATATATTAAAAGCATATAATTATTTTATTATTATATTTTTAACAATGTACAAAAGAAATTGTTATATACAATAGCATATGTGACATCGGGTTTTACTGATTAACTCAATTTCAAGTATTTCATTCCAGATTTGATGAATATAGCATTAAACAGTTGGTATACGATAAAAGAATAACAAAAATAATTGTCAAAAGAAATGTTAAATAAATGAAATATTCATAAAGCATATATTTTTATTTTCTTACAACAATTGTTAAAGAAATGTTAAATAAATGCAATACATGGGTTGGATAGTAAGAAAACATAAAAAAAAATTAACTTTTATACACTCATAAATGATGTAATCTATTAGAAAAAATCGTACAAGTGAAAAATCACCTAATACGGGAATTAGGGTTTGCGTTTAATATATTGAAAACGTAAATAAGTGGCGTCTATTTGGGTATAAAAATATTCGTGTAAAAATTTAGTTTTAAATCAAGTAATACGCAGGAAAATGAAAAATTGGGATGCTAAAAAATTGACATGTGTTTCCTTAATATACTCTTTAATTAGTTTAGGAAGAGGAAGATATGCACACATAGAAAATTTTTAAATATTTACCTATTTATTAGGTATAATTTTCAAATTGATTAAGCTTATATTTTGTCTTATTTTTATCCGCAAATGTAACTTTGTTAGCAAGATGCATTTTTTTTTATTATTTTTAAATATATTTGTTTGTTTTTTTACTTTCATATGAACCGTAGAGATTTACCCGAATTTCTTGGAACATTTTTTTTATTGGTGTTGGAAACCACCAAATGAAGGAGAAAACATATTCGGTGTTTAGACCGCGGGTTGAGCGTAGGTTTTGGTGGTTACGATTTTCCAACGCCTAAAACTATACATATTTAAATATTAATTTCCTCCACAACCTACGGCCCCATCTTTCTTTTTCAATGGATTTCATAGAATCTATTTAGGGAGATAAAAATAATATAATATAAGAATTATAAAAATTTCAACCTAACTTAAAAGAAATTGCGTTTCTGAATTAATTCCTATTTTACGTATTGATTAGTTAGGCCTGACAATTTTAACCTATTGATTTTTTAAAATATGGCCAGTATTAAAAAATGTATCATAAATGGTGTTGGGATTTTTTTTCACAAATGTTGTCAAATCCATTGGTATTAACGAATTAGAGAAGAGAGAAAAATGAGTATAGGGGTGGTAATACAAACATTAAAAATTAAATTAATTTTACTAAAATCTTTTTTAAATGACTCATCTAAAATCAAATTAATTTTACTAAAAACTCATTTTGGCTAATCTTTATTTTTAACTCACACTCTTTTTGACTCGTCACACAACACGTCCAATTTGCTAAGCATATGATTAGCAAGTAGAGAAGTGCTCATGTGATCTAAAGAAAATTATAACATATTAAGAGAGACGTTGCTAAAACACTTAAGTCTTTAATGAAGTATCATAAAAAATTGAATTTTAACAAAAAGTAAAACTAAGTAAATATAAAATCATATAATTAATTTGTGTTATTTGTGGTTTAAGGTTTAACTTTATGATTGAATTTTAAAGTTTATGATATAGGATATAGCTTTAGGATTTAGTTTTTTTGGTTTAGATTTCATGATTAACCATTTAGATTTTAAAATTTATGGTTTTCCAGCTTATTATGTCTCTATGCTCGTCATTATTTTTAGGTCTAAATTAAAGTTTAGAGTTTAGAGTTTAGGAGTTGATAAGCTGGTTCTAATATCTTAAAATAAGCACAACCAAAATTCGTTTGAGTCGGTTTATATGTTTTTTAAAAATCATTCTCATCATTTTTATAAATTAATTCCTTTCTAGAATAACCTTACCCTCACTTGTAAAACATGAGTATGCCACTTAATTAGACATTATTCAACTATCAATATAAGGTCATGGTCCAATTCTCATGGTTTGCAATTTTTTATTCAAACTCTATCCCCTTTAATTCTTCAATTATAGGCTCTCTAATTCTTCAACTTTAGCTCTTATAGTTTGTCAATTTTTTTCAACTTAACCCTTGTACGGTATATAATATACATTTTATACCTATTAACTACTTACTAATTTAATTTGTTTACTTACTTCAGTTTGTTAATAATCTATTTATTCTAATAAATCAAAGTTTTTAGGGACACATGGCGGGTTTTTAGAGCACTTCCACTTTGATTTCCCGCTTTTTTCCTATATTAAATACACCTCATATTAAATAAATATAATATCAAATATCAAATACTTTTTTTACATTTTTAAACAAAGAAACATATTTTTTAATACATCAAAAATATTAATATTAAAGACACATTTTAAAACTCCAAATTATTATAAAATATTCAATTTTTGAAAATAGTTTAAAAAACGTTTAAAGAAATAAAGTTTGAAAAAATTAGTGTTTATAAAAATAATATAACTATTTTATTACTTAAAGTATTAAATTATACATAATTTTAGTCGTATTTTATATCAAAAAATGTTCTTATATTGTCTAAATTTTTATTAATGATTATTTATTATATATTTTTAATTCAACCCGTGTAATACACGGGGTACTAACCTAGTGCTATAATATATATATATATATATATATATATATATATATATATATATTAAAAACATTCTTTTATAAATTTTTATTTTTAATTTTTTTAATATAAAAATGTATAACAAGTATTATTATTTTTAGTAATTATGTAAATATATGAAGACATAATTATAAAATCACATAATTTTTATTTATAAATCCGTGTAATACACGGGTCTATAACCTAGTAAAAAAGTATATAAAACTCATTTAAAAGTATCGTGGAGTTGTCTTACTGCCACGTCAGGTGTTGGCATCCTCATTCGTCCAGTATTTTAATTGTAAAATATGTGTTTTTCGTTAATTGAATATAAAGATACGTATAATAGGGTTTGTTGGTACAATTTTTTTCCTTTTCGATTTTTGCTATATTTTTTTCTTATTAATTTGTTTTTTCAAGTTTTTATACACAACATACGAGACTTAATAACGTTTTCTATCTACAATTCAATATTCATAAATGATATGTCACAATTTCATACTTTTCTTTAAATCATATTATCATGCCACAATGTTAAGGGTTTTAATCATACCGTTAAAACAAAATAATCAAAATAATATATAAATATCACAAAATGACAAATTTTTGTAATAACCTGAACGTAAAACACAATGATCAAAATATGCTCAACATACTTAAAATAATTAGGATGCATATAATACATTAACATGAAATATGTGTTTTTTTTGTAAATTATGTTTTGCGAAAAATACAATAATGAAATAACACAATTGTGTAATATGTAAAATACAAGAATTAAATAACAAATTTATTTAATATATAAAAACAATGACAAAATAACCCAAAATGAATTAAAATGTAAAACAAAATAAATATTTATTACACAATGATCTGAAATATATGATATATTAACTAAATTTTCTATTTTAAAAGTTTTAAGACAATGACACGTAAAACTTATTTTAGAATTTTTTTTTACCTTTTACAATTAAAAATCGTTTTAATAAAATCGTATACTATCAATAGTAATGGGACATATATCTAAAAATATACGATAGCAAGTCTATGATCACGAATGATAAAATCATCTAAAGCTTCGAGGTGTGTACCGGTTCAAGATTGATCGAATTAGACCGAGTCTAGACCGAGAATGAAGAATAATCAAATATAGAAAACCTAATCGGTTAATATGATAGGCTTTGACCGGTTTAATTTTGTTCCGTTAATTAAAGATCAGCTCAAAACAGTTGATTAATTAAATATTAAAATATTTGTTTTATCTTTAAACTTTACACTTTTTATAAGAAAAATATAAACAACCAGACGTATAATAAAATTCATTTAAATTTATTAGTTTTAGGCAAATTATTTGATTTTATTTCTCTCATTTACACGGTTATGTTAAGACGTGGTCTTCGGAGAACTATGCAGTTAGCTTAATTAAAAAAGAACATGTATTTTCTTCTCAATTTCTATAACTTTTACAAATAAATAATGTATATATATTGTATAAATACTTTCTTTATTCATAAATATTTTATGAAATATTTATAAAATATATGAATGCTATTTGAAACGGTTGGCTTTCCTAAACTACAAGACAAATGGGAATACTATTTCTATTTAACAACTGAGAATATTTTTCTATTATTTTTCATGATAGTAATTTATCATGTTCCGTATAGATTAACAAAAAACAAAAAAATGATTAACCGAACTGGTATCGGTTTAAAGTTGGTTTTCTAATCGGGTTTAGGTTTTGAGAAAAACTGACGGTTTAAACCAAACCGGTTAAACGATTCATCTAAGTAAAAAATCAGTTATTTAACGGTTTCGCTTTTAAAGCTTACCAGTGGCGGACTCAGAAATTTTTTTCATGGGGGCGAAATTTTTTTTAAATTGTTTAAGGTTCGGCATATAATTTTTCTTTTTTATTTTGTTCTGATCGGGTTAACTTGAATCGGGTCGGGTCATGTTAAAAAAAAAACAATCAAATTAAATTCCATATATAAAATCATAATAAAAACATATTACAACCAAAGTTGTTCTTATGTCTGACAAAATAGGCGCGTTGGGTTAGGTTGGGTAACATGTTAAAACGGGCGTGTGTTAGGATGGACGCATGTCAGGATGAGTTTTATGAAAAATTAATTTGGATTTAAATGAGTCATTTTATAAAACATCAATTTCGTTCAAGTTAAAATGATTTGTAACTAAACAAATAGTTTCATTAAATAATTTTTAATAATTTTCTCATCAAATATAATATTGATCATTGTTACATGCTTGAATTCATCATATTCATATAGCTTTAAGTTACTCATATTGTTATATATCAAGACTGCCATACCTAGTTGTTCTCTACGGGGTTTTGTTTTTAAAATCTATAAAAAAACATCTATGAATATATCATTAATTAACTCTTTCTACCAAAAAAAACTGGTATAGTATCATTTAAATTCTAATCACAAGTCTAATTATGCAAATTTAAGGAAGGCGATTGCAAAATATTAAGTGAGTCGGTCAAGATTTTAACATATATATATATATATATATTATTGGGAAAAAAAATTCATTTTGAAACCCTTACACATAGATACGCCATTGCTTATACAACCGGTCATCAACGGAAACGGTTATGATCAAAATCATTTTGAAACCGTTGACTGGCTAATCGATTATGTTATTCTAAAACCAATTTTCAACTGGTTAACCGGTTGCTCGGGTTTTAACTCAAAACCTGTTTCCTAAGAGACAAATTTTCTATAAAGGGACTAAGGGAGCTAGTTACATGTTAGCATTGAACTTCCAATCGAAAGTTAAATAAAAAAAAAAAAAAAACAAATTACGTAACTTATTGTCGAGACCAATTTTCAATTCTAACTAAGAAGTAAGAACTTAAATGAGGCATATAACATTAGCACATAATAACATTTGATCTATGCTGCCTAAGACGAATATATTCTAATTAATGATAAGAAAATTCATGCTAAACTTGTAAAAATTATTACTACATAGATATACGTATTTTAATTAAAAATATACAAAATTATTTAACTATTTTGTGTCGAAAACTTAATAGAAGTTCGGATACATAGCAAACACATTTTTAACTTATTTTAAAATATAACTTCCCCGGTTAAAACATATACAAATAATTAAGGGTGTTGATATTAATACACCTCTATACGACCAATATATGGCTCGCACAGGGTTTTACGGGTCATATAACACACGTAATAAAATGAAAGTTCTTGGGTTTGAGTCTCGGCTGGAGCAAAAAAATGCCATAGGTTAAGCTAGGGTTTTTCCAGTGTGAGTTTCCTCCTAAAAGGTGGTGTCAATGTACCCATTTAAAAAAAGTGGTACTTGACGTTAGCTGTTCAAATATATATATATATATATATATATATATATATATATAACACCTAATAAAACTCATACATCATACATGGAAGCCAGTATAGCCTTATATGATAGGTGAAATCAGATTACAACCGAATTTTCAGAGGGGCACTACAGGTTGTATTAACACACCTTTATATGATCCGTACACAATTATATGACCCGTATATTTGAATAAAAATGTTAAATTATGATTATAAGGTATCTAAATATACGGGCGCATAATTAATGTCGATGCAAGTGTTTCGTACATATGGAAACAGATAAGTAAGAAGAATTAAAACACGTAACATTAATAGACCATGCATTATCCATTTAATTAATAAATCTTAAATTACTTATCTCAGAATTTAAAATCAATCTAAATTAATATACGCCAATGTGAGACTAGCCCACTTGGTAGATGCATTGCCTCTTAAGAAGGAGGTCTTGAGTTCAAATCCAAGCAAGGGGTATATTGGTGTAATTTAGAAGTAGGACTATTGCTGTTCAAAAAAAAAATCTAAATTAATATACATGATTAAAAATATAACCAAAAGTTTATCGTATTTTAATATGAAACTATATTTTCAATTCTTTCTGGTTTAGGTTTTTCATAAGCTTCATGAGATACACACGTCTTTTACAACTCCACAATATTAAATGTAACGTTTACAAGCACCTCTTGTATTTTTGTTTCCCTCATTGCCTCCACGAGCATATTCTTTTTTTTTCGTAATTGAGAACTTGAATAAACATATGTTATCAAAATCATATATGATTTTTGTTATAATAATTATAATTGATAAAGAAGTTTAATGGTCTTTTTAATAGAAAAAATTTAAGATTAATGATTGTGATTCAATAATTATTATTTATGTCATATCAAAAAAGTTAACCAAATAATCATCAATAACATACTAAAAGGCTGTTTAAACAATTCATCCTGACAATTCTTAATTGATATGAATGCACATGCATTTATAAACATATGATCATGGAATTAATGTGTAATTATTTTGTACCCATATTTTAAAAATGACATGTTTTTAGAGATGTAAACAAACAGAACATTACACAAACGGTTACTAAAAAGTACGATGAGAAGTTCATTTATGTTTTTGTCAAATATATGAACATGAACAGATGCATTCTTTGTTCATTTGCGTTAAAAAAAAGTTCGGTAACGTCTTTGTGAATGCTCCTTTTTTTACATTCATTCATCACATATGTTTTATGTTTTTAAATTTTTCATGTTTAGCTTAATTATGTTTAATACTTTTGATAAAATAAATTATTTTTTAAATGGTATACGTTAATTTTTGTTGATGAACACATTCATCAAAACAATTAATGTAATATTAAACAAACACAAACAATAATTTTCGTTTTAGTTTTGCTTGTGAACTTACATGCTTCATGTAAATTTACTCTGATGTAATACATACTTTAAATTAACGTAAAAAAATCGAAGCAAAGTACTTGTAATCGGTTTAAATTCTTTATTGAGTTTTAGATTCTTGTTAAAAACATGTGAGAACATGTAACTTGCATTTAATATTTTTATTTGTATTTAATCAATTTTATTTTTTAAATTAGGTTCCCAGCTATACAAAATTCCAACCAAACAATTTACATACTAGTTATTGCAAAACAATACATCATAATTTTTTAACCGTAAATATAAATGTATATCCAACATCGCTTCCTAATATTTAATTTATAATTAAATAAATCAACCGTATATCGTATAATATATTTAATGTAATACGTGTCCCCAGTCAATAAAAGGAAGCCTTTTACAACCCACTTCAAACACTTTGATACATATATTTCTCATCTACGGAACCAACAGCTCATTTTATATACATTGCCGCCGTTCTAAGCGTAAAATTCGATCAAAATTCCGACAACAATGGCGTCCGGGTTTTCCGGCGGGTACCCGGATTTCTTCAATGTGAAAAGCGCCACCGCAGGGAGATCGACGTCCACGATGAACATGAGCAGCGTTAACGGAAGTAATTACAGCCGGCAGGTAAATTATAGGCCGCCGTTGGCCGGAATTATTCAGGAGTCGTTGTTTCCGGTCGCCGGAACACGATCTGATTTGATTGGGAAACGATCGTTGGTGGAATTCCAACAGCAGCAATCTTCGGTTTACTCAAGAAACGTGAAACCAAGGGCTTATAATCAACTGTCGGATTTTTTAGTTTCGCCGGAAGTTTCTTCAGTTTCTAATTTTTCATCATCTTCACCGGTTTCTCAACTAATTCAGCCGGAGAGGTTCATTACCGGCACCGGAAATTTCACCGGCGTGATGAGTAATGATCAAATTAACAGATACACTGGCCGGAAACAGCCGCAGGCGAATCAAGAAATGGATAGAAAGATGTTGAATCGTCTACGAGAGCTTGAGAAAGAGCTACTGTTAGACGATGAAGAAGAACAAAACGACGCCGTTTCCGTGGTGACAGGCACCCAGTTGTCAGAAACAAGATTACCGAACCCGGTTCAGGCTAAAAAACCCGTAAATATCATTTCACCATCTCCAACGACGTCATCTTCATCATCCAGCGCATCGTCATCGGCTGCAGTTTCTCCAAAGCAATTGATATCCGATGCAGCCGAGGCGATATCGGACGGGAAATCCGAGATGGCGATGGACTTAATTACGCGCCTGAATCAGTTTTCAGGCGCGCACGGAACCCCTGAACAACGATTGGGGTTTTACATAGCTGCTGCTCTACGATCGCGTCTAAATGCGAATTCCACTGCGAAGGAACAATGTTCCTTAGCAGCGGAATTATACAAAAAAGAGCACGTATTGTCCACGCAACTGATGTACGACAAGTCCCCATGTTTCAAGCTCGCTTTCGTGGCGGCCAATAACGTCATCGTGCAAACGTTATCGGGTTCAGTTCGACCCGAGAGGATCATCCATGTGGTGGACTTTGATATCGGTAACGGGCTCCAATACGCGTATCTGGTTCACGAGATCGCGTCTAAGCGTAAAGCCGATCGCGGTCCTTCGATCTCATTGAGGCTAACAACGTTTAAAGATTTCGGCAACGGAGGTGCTGAAAGATTGAAGCTCGTCTGTGACGGACTCGTATCACTTTCTAACAAATTGGGTGTTTTGTTTCAGTATAAAATTTTGGATTTTAAGCTATCCGATATCAGTAAACAGGGTTTAGCGGTTGCAGCCGGCGAGGTGTTGGCGGTAAATTTGGCTTTCAAGCTGAACAAACTGCCGGACGAAAGCGTCACGACGGAGAACCTCAGAGACGAGGTTCTTCGTCGTGTTAAACACTTGTGTCCGGCAGTGGTTACGGTGGCAGAGCAGGATTTGAACACGAATACCGCCTCGTTCACAGCGCGTGTGAACGAGGTGTTTGGTTATTACACCTCGTTTGTTGACTCGTTCGATGCGACGATTCCGAGGGACAACCCGGAGCGAGTTAAGATCGAGGAAGGACTGAGTCGAAGAATAATGAACACGGTTGCGTGCGAAGGTAGGGACCGCGTTGAAAGATGCGAGGTGTTGGGCAAGTGGCGGGCCCGTATGAGAATGGCTGGGTTTGAGCAAAAACCGGTGAGTCAGGCTACGGTCGACTCGTTGTTGTTGAAGGTGAACTCGGGGACACGTGGCAATCCGGGATTCACTGTGAAAGAAGATTCAGGGGGGGTTAGCTTTGGTTGGTTGGGACGGAGTCTGACGATAGTTTCTGCTTGGCATTAAATTAGTTGATTGGTGTATTATAAGTTAGCCTAATTGTGATACTTAATGTTTGAATTAGATGTGTAATCCCACCTAAAAAAGGCGAATAAACGTGGCGTTTGGTTGTGGGGTCAACGTGTAAAAGTTGGAAATTGAAAAGGTTTTGCAAATTGCAATCATGTATTTTTATTTTTTAGAGTTTTTTTAAGTGAAAAATAAAAATATACACAAATGAAACTTGATATAAATACACAAGTGATAATTTTATATAAAATCTAACCAACTTTAAATTTTCTTTCAATTACGTTACTCAAGCTTTTTTTGTTCTAATTAAGTCATTTAAGTTATTTTAGTGTTCTTATACTATGTTTTCAACTCGAATAACAAATAATACATGTTGATATAAGTTTGAGTAAATAATTTTTTTTTCAAATAAGTCATTTGAATCAATAATTATTAATTTGAATTAATATCTGACTAATAACAAATAATTAATAATTAACAATTATTGATTTAAATAAGTCATTTTTAAGAAAAAATTATTTACTCAAACTTATATAAACATGTATTACCTGTTATTTAGGTTAAAAACATATGATTAGAACATTAAAATAACTTAAATGACTTAATTGAGATAAAAAAAATTTGAATTACTTGATTGGAACAAAATTGAAACTTGATTACATTTCTATAAAGTTAACGCCACAAGGATGTTAAAATATCTCTCTGCTTTATTGGTCGATGGTACGTCTCACTTGTGTGTCTGGTTGCTTGCGGTCGCGTTTTACATGTTTTTTAAGTCAACTATTAATAAGACACGAGGGTTTACTACATAAGTGAGTTCCTTTGGTTATGAAAAAAATGTACACAAGGTTCATATTCAAACATAATTAAAAAAAAGTGTGTGAGTTAGTTGTTATAAAATATAAAACAATGTTCGTTAAGTGATTTAAATCTATTTATTACCAGTTAAAAATGTATTAGTTGACTTGACAAGACATTAAAGCCGATTTTGGAGTTAAACAATGCATTGTCTAAATGGTATCCCAAGATTCTTTCAAATGGGAGGTCTTGTGTTCAAATCACTCCCACAGCAAAATAGGGGTCTGAGGGGGGTCAAGGGGTTTTCCCAGTGGGGTTTCCTCCTAGGTGGTTGTGGTGGCTCATGAGAGGTCCAGGTAACTAGACCTTGGTGACATGGCTTGTAAACAGTGGGTTCACACGATTGATATCTTCCATGAAACCGTATTAACCAATAATCTGTTTCGTTTCATGTCGGTTTTTTATATGACTTTTGATTGATTAGTTTTGGAAATTTTAAACCATAAATAACGGTTACGGTTTATATCAAAAATGCCAATCGTATAAAACTAGACCGGACTACAAAGTCAAAATATATTTTATTTTTTAGATATTTCATATTTGTTTGCTTAAATCTCAATTTCCCAATTGATTTATGAACCATAAGAATGGGATTTACTGTAGTATATATTAGACAGCAAGATTGGGTCGTATTTAGCAATTTAACTCCTATATTGAACCATAAAATTTAGTCTGGTAGTTTAGACTTAATCACCTTTGACTAACCAGTCGAGTGGTCTTCTCCTTCCATTTTATACGTAGGTGGGAAATAAGGATTTAAGTCTCATTTATCATTTCTGTTCATACTGATTATAATTTCAAACTTATTTCAATTTTATTTTCTATTCTTTTAATTGACTATGCATCGTGTTCTTCTCAATGTTCACTTTTGGCAAAACCTGAAAACAAAACCGTAACCGAATTGTTAGAAACGGTTTAGTTTGGTTTGGTTATTATTTTTAGTGTTTTAGTTTTTGTTGTTGATGATCAAAAAAACATTACTTAAAGTACAGTATGATTGACTACTAACTTAAAAACCATTAAACCCGATCGTGAACACCCAACTTCCACTATTTAAAAATTAAAACTAACAAAAAAAATCAACTTTTAAATCATATATTTTTTTTCAAAATTTAAAATAAGTAGTTAAACATGAAGTTTATGGTTAACTTTTTATGGTTGGTTATGATAGAATACAATCTCCATATACATATATACATACATACATATCAAATTATTGGATAGTATATTTTTAATCTAGGCACATAAGTTTGAGATCTTTTTTGTTTTGGTCACAAAACTGTGTTTTAAACATTTCTTTCTTAGTATTTCAATTTTTGGTTTGCATTTGTTGATGACATGTTTATTGTTATGTTTGTATTTGTATTTGAGATATTTTATGTTTGCAGCTGCAACATAATAGGCTTTTGAGCGTTATGACAAAGTAACAGTAACTTTTATGACTGAATATGACTTCATGACTACACTTTCAGATTTTATAACGGAATGACACTTACTTTACTACGGATTACATTTTAAGGTTTTATGCGTTGCAAACTTACAATGTTTTGTTTTAATTGTGTTTTTATTGGGAAGGCAATGGGTAAGGTTCGAGAAGTGTATAAGTAGTCTCAACCTCATACCCAATTATAAAAATTTGTCTCATACCTGGCACAAAATCCATCGGGTATTTACCCATGGGGTTTCGAGTTTATTCGTCAGGTATAGGGTATACTCGCGGGTTTTAGGTATACCCGTTAGTTAGCTAAATATACCGTTGAGAATAACTATCTTAAATTCCGTCAGGTATAGGTAATTAATAATATTTTTTTTTTCATATCCATTGAATTAGCCAAGAACAAATTGTTGGTTTATATCAAATGGCATGGAAATTTAAAATGGCATAAGTTGACTAGCATCATTTAAGACATATAAAAGAAAAACTAATGTCATCAAAATGGTTCGAAAAAAGAAATTATTAATTATATATTTATCAGGTAAATGTGAAAATTAGAAATCATTTATATACTAAAAACAAAATTAAATATCTTAAAAAGAAAATAGGGTATACTTATCGGGTAAATTGGTGTTTATAATTGGGTACACAAGACGGGTAAACATGTATATATAATCAGGTAATCAGGTGTTTGAACGAATCTCGTGCACATCCCATACTCGAGAAAATTTTTTAAATTAATATAATACCCGGCCCAATTCCCATTGGGTTTGGGAATACATGTCCTATGTGTTACGGGTTTCGGGTAAACGCGTCAATTGCATTATTTTTTTGCCATCCTTAAGTTTTATATTTATGTTCATGTGGTCACCGATGCCCATGTTTGAGGCTGCCCAATCAATTATTGTACGTGTTTCTTTTTCATTGTTTAGGGTTTTTTTAGTTGCAATGACAATGTTCTAGCGCAACAAAGAGGCAAAACACGTAGTTCAATTCTTATAATTGGATTTAATATGAAAAATATCTTAAATATAAACTTGGGAACGCGTATCATTATATATGCCACATATCATTCATTGACATGAAAACTGTAACAACCGATTTCTTATAATGAAATGTATTTGAAATAATCGTTAATTGAACGATTGTGATTGTTGTAATTTGAAAATATGTGAGAAATCATTAACGTGGGAGAAAACCGCGCGCGAAACGGAATTACGGATTGTACGGAATCGCGAAACGAAGAAAATTACAAAGATATTATGCTTTGTGACTCTTCGCGGTACGCGAAGGTGGTTTTGAGGTTCCTTCGCGGTACGCGAAGAACCCAAACTATCTGAGAAATCCCGAATTGCTTCGCGGTACGCGAAGGCTCCTTTTGCCTCTCTTCACGTTACGCGACGGGTGAGGCGGTTTGGTTAATCAAGATTTAATCAGAAAACTTGCAGAAGAGTTTTCAAAAACTCTTTCTCTCGAATTCTAACACCCACATACGAAATTTGAGGCTGCCAAACTCAGATTTGAAGCTATTTAAACCCACGGATCGTACCACAGAACGTATCTGCAACATCTGATCATTGTTTGGTGATTGATCATCCGTTTGATTGGGTAACGATTCGTTTTATCCTACTAGTTTAATATTTTGTGAATTAAATCTAGTTTTGATTGTAATACTATGATTATGGGTGTTGATTATTGCCTAGTTGATAACTAGGGGTTGTTAGAAACGAAGAACTTGATATTTTGACGGTGAAATCTTCGTTTTAAAGCCAGAATAATGTCCGGTTGTTATGAAACCCATATCATGATGTGATAACTAGTAGGATGTATAAATGGTGGTTTTGAAATAAATATGGATTATAATCCATGGGTTAACTGATGATTGTGATGAATTGATGTTAACATTATTAACAGTTATGATCATAAATGAATTTTTGAATAATAAAAATAATTAAAGATCGTAACTAATATAATGAACATCAATTAATTGATGAAATGCCTAAGAGAGACATGAAATGTGATTAATTGTGATAATTGACTTTGAAGAAGTCAAATCAGTCAAGTGTGTTGAACTTGATTGTATGTGCTATACGTGTTGAAACTAGTTGTGTATGTATTTTGCAACCCAGGTAGTGGTAGTGAAAGTCAAACCACTAGTCATAGAGCAGGAAAAGAGCATGCAGTTGCTAATCTCTTATCTGACCAAGGTAAGTAATCCCACCACTATGACATCACATAATAAATATTGAATTTGTTGTTTAATAATTGATATGATAAATATGGCATTGGTAATAGGGGAATGTTGAATAATAAAAGTTCAACAACCTATAATAAATCCAATACCCTGGTAATTAATAGTGTGGGAATTCTATGATGGAAGTACCGGTAGGTGAACATCATAGTAATTTGATTGAATTATTTATGACTTCACAATGGTGGATAGCCAGAGGTGCTGGTAATTGTCTTAGATGGAAGTACCGGTGGGTGAACGTCTTAAGACTTGAATTATTTATGACTCCACAATGGTGGATAGCCAGAGGGGTGCTGACAATTGTCTTAAATGGAAGTACCGGTGGGTGAACATCTTAAGACTTAAATTATTTATGACTCCACAATGGTGGATAGCTAGAGGTGCTGGCAATTGTCTTAGATGGAAGCACCGGTGGGTGAACATCTCAAGACTTGAACTAATTATGATGTCACAAATGTGTGAATAGTCAGAGGTGCTGACAAATAGCTATGGTAGAAGTACATGAATGTGAACACCATAGTGTAATTTTGATTAAACTATTGTGAGCAATAGGTGATGATTGGTAATGTGATATTTTTACATTGTGAGAGTCAATTCGAATATAAATGACTTAGTTTGAATATTGATTGTGAAAAATGTACATATATACATTTTGTTGTTGAGAAACCATTGGGTTTACTTACTTAGTTCTTATGAACTAATGTGAAATATTGTGTGATGTTTGTAGGTCAAACATGATGGAACTGGCTGTAAGGATCAAGGTGGACAGGGAATCGAACAAATAAACCTTGTTCCAAATGTTTGAAATTTTGGTTTAAACGTACTTATGTAAATAAGTACTGTAAAAGGTGTGAAACGTTTACGTTTGCGTTAAACTTTGTTTAATATTATTAAATAAACAGGGTCAAACAAGGTTTTAAAAACGAAAAATTTGCTGGGACCAACTCTGATATTATGGAAAAATGTTGAGTAGTAACCGGGGGTTACAAGTACATGACTAGCGTTGCAATCAAGTCGAGTCATGCCTTGCTCAAGCTCAATCTCATGAATTTCAAGCGGAGTTAGAAATTTTTCCGAGCCAAAAAATAGAGAAAAAGATAGAGCTCAAGCTCGTAAAAATTTCAAAGCACGGGCCGGCTTGCGTATATATTTAATTTATAATATATATACACACGTGGGTATATAATAATATATTATGTGTGTGTATCAGATAAAAATCGAGTCCAGCCAACTCTGAATCATGCTCGGCTCATTTTAAATGAGTTTTTTCAAGCCGAGCTTTTTGCAAGCTTTTTCAAGCAAGTCTCGAGCGGTGAATTTTGTAAATAGCCATGTATATGACCCTTCTAATTGTTTTTATTTCTTGTGTGTCAATAAAGGGCTCCACTTTGATAGTAGTTTGGTGGGTTTTTTGATCACAGAATTTGTATAATAATTAACTGTACCTTATCAAACCAAAGGTTTTGTGGTTGACGAAAACGATGTAAATGAACATTATAATGATAAAAATAATAATTTAATGAAAAAGAAACAAAAGAACAAAATAAAACTAGTCCAACTTGTATAATTTGATGGATTCTATTCTAATAAACGGCTAATAAAGTTAAAGGGAAAACTTTATAACCATCTATATACAATATACAATATACATACAATGTTTATATATGATGATAGCTTTAAATGTTGAATTTAAATTATCTATTTGGTGAGTGATGTAATTCTAACCGAGTAATTGTAAGTTTGAATCTTGCAAGGTGTAATTTGTGATGGTTTATACTCAAAAATTAAAAATTGAGACTGTTTTGTAACTTTTTAATGGTCATTAAGAGCTACCTCATAATGCTTCATAGTTTCTTAATGATTAAGAGATAACTTAGGTCAATAGCTTTTTTTTAATGGCTAATTTTTAGATCACTAACGGTTTACCGGGGTATCATCGTGCCACCAGCAATAACACTCGATTATATCTACCACCAAGTCACTAGTTCTGAAAAAACTCAATACTTTTGAGAAAACCTCCTTGTGGTATTCGAACCCGGATCATTTGTTTCCAGAGCTTTATTCCACTGCCAATATACCACTAAACTATAAGAGGTATCCTTTTAATCATTCAGACTTAAGGTTACCTATTAATCATTAAGATATTATGAACGATTTAAAGGTAGTCTCTTAATGACTATTAAGAGTCTATGAATTAGCCCTGGATGTTGTAGTTAAAAAAATATATATTTTTATGGTTCAAAATTTGAAAACTAGCCTTTGTTTTACGACTAGAGTTATTTAGATAAATTTAAGAAAAACTCAAAAAAAAGCCCCATGTTTGTTGGCATGACAACCCACTTCAGAGTGTTTTTAAACACAAATCTCTAATTGTATCTTAGACACAATCAAATTCACCCGTGGTGCAGTGATATGAAATTATATACACACACAATTTAATTTACATATAATTTATAAATTATATTTATACAGTAATTTAAACCCACTTAAAAAGGTATGTTGAGTATTCTAAACCACATTTTGTCCATCTTCGTAAAAATATGTATCACTTGTACTGCATATTATTTTTTATTTGTTACATTAATAGTATATTGATGCTAGTTGTTTGTGGTCCTAGCATCTTTGATGTGACTATTATATATGGATATGGAACTATCGAAACTTACTAAGCTTATTCTGAAATATATTAACAATAACATAAATATAAATCACATATAATATAATTTTTTTAACAACAAATTAATATATAATATTCTACTCCTGTTAAACTACTTCAAATAAATCTTTTATTGCTTGAATTTGAATTCAAAACATTCATTTTATAAAATAGTACATTTACAAAGTGCGGTAATCTCGTGTGATTTTTTAATTTTTAATCTAATTTTTTTTTTCGTGTGGATTCTTAATTATGGGCAACACCTATAAGGTACTAGGCTCCTCTCCCTTGTTTTAACTTCTAAGTGTGGTTGTCAACATTAGCGACTCTTTTGAGTATTCAATCTTCACACCTTTTTGACTAATATAGTTGCCCAATGTAATATAAAATAAATATATTTTTTAACTGCTTAAATTACACTAAATTTACATTTTTTTGGAGTAGTCTCTCTATTACAACTGTGATAGGGGTGATGTTTGTTTCTATCCTTTTCCCCAGACCCTTCTAAAAGTGAAAATATACTGGGAAGTTTGTTTTTTTTTTTTTTCATATTTTACGAGGACTCGAACACATGATTTTATAGGAAATAACATTACACTAACACCTAACTCTAATAGCTTCGATAATTAGAATAAATTTCCACCTTGTAAATGAAATATTTTAATCAAGTTTTGCTTTAAAAAGTATCAAAAAACATGATAATGTGGTTATAAAAATATCAACATTGAAGTCGAAATGCCAATATAGATGACAAGACTAATGAATCTTGAGATCAAGTAGATATAAGGCTAACAATTTCAGACATTAAAACATTAACACGATACGATTTACATGTTTTGTATTTACCCTCAACATGTTACATGTCTAAACAGGTCGACACGTCTAGACATGTTTATTTTCGTGCGACTTTACATGTCGACACATTAAAACATGTTAATTTTCGTGCCTAAACACTTAAAAACCCGTTAAGACCTCTTACGATCCGTTAACACCTGTTTATAATTTAAAATTTAATTGATTACCTTCTAAAATTTCTAGTTCTCTAACCTAGTTCCTTAACAAGTTCTTTAACGGGTCATTAATAATGTTACCCGTTAATATGTTTCTTAACAGAACCTTTCGTGTTTACAAATTACATGTTTTAAACAGGTCATTCATTTTTAGAAAAACATACACGATAAATTTTCATATCGTGTTTTTCCCTACCCATTTCGTGTTTTATGTCTTAACGGGTTATGTCAGACCAGTTATACCAGCATTAAGCAGATATATCTCATATTTCTAACATTTAACCATGAAATTAATTTAATTCCAAATGCCAATATAGGACCAAAAGTGATGTTAACATACTTACCCGAAAACATGTACTTGACAATGCAATAAATAGAAGAAGCAGATGGTACAAGTACTAAATGCACACTTAGATAGGGATAAAAAATAGTTACAGCCTTATTAATGTGTAGGCAAGTACTAAAGAGGCATTGACTCAATGGTATCCTAAGATTTTTCAAAATGAGGGGTACTGGGTTCAAATCCCTATCGTAGTGAAAAGGGGGTCTGAGGGAGGTCAGGGGGTTTTCCCTATGGGGTTTCCTCCTGGGATGGTTGTGATGGCTCATGGAAGGTCCAGGTAACCAGACTTTGGTGACATGACCTGTAAACAGTGGGTTCACACGATGGACACTTTCGACGTTCAAAAAAAATTAATGTGTAGGCAAGTGATGGTAGCTATGTAATGGGCTGGGCTAATTTATGAACTGCATCAGTGGTGCAGTGTGTGTAGTGTGTACGTGTGACTGCATCATCTGAACCCTTTAGTAAATTTTCCATCAGTAAAAAGTTAAAACTTATGGCTCTTGTCTCCACCGTATTAAGCAAATATGTCTATTTATTCTGGGCAATATGTACGTCTTGTTATATCGTTATGGACGTAGGACCCTAACGTCTAGATTCCTTCCATGAATATAAACTTCTAATCAATGTCACGTGTTTTTCGGTATTTAAATGTGTATGAGCTTCGTTTACAAATTTCTGTTGGGTCAGGTCATGTTACTGATAATAGTTATATAAATGAATACAATGATAGTGTTAACGAAACTAATTGCATTTTGTAGTTGCTTTGTGTATGAAATTCTTCTTTTGCACAATAATTTATTGCGTTTCTGGGTCAAGAATTGTTTAGTTATCTCTTATGTGATTATGTAATTGGAAAATTATCAAAATAGATGTTTGATGGGTCAAAATTGGAGATTTAATTGTTTACCAAGAAAATTACGAAAAGGAGGCTGATGATTATACATAGTATCGGTAACTTAACGATATATTTTCGGAACTTAACGCTAAGGAGACATCCAAATTAAAAACAAAATCTTTAAATGTTAATGAGTCGGTATCAATGAGATGATATTCAAAAAAATTTTTCTATATTTCAATGCTTGTCATACACTTAAATTTAAAATCATAATATATATAAAATAAGTATGTTAATAATTAGAAAATAATGTTTCAAAGAAGTGAGTATTTAAAAAAAAAATACATTTATATAAAAGTATCTAAATGTTAAATAAACATTTATATAAAAACACCAATAGTGGAAGATTTGAAAAGAAGTTACTAAAAGTTATGTTTCAAATAATTTTACAAAAATTTACACAAACAAAAATTAACAAAAAAATATTTTTTGTACTTTCTAGAAAAGCAACTAAAGGTTAAAAAATGGTTTATATTCAAATAAAAACAATGAAACATTTTATAAAAGAAATAAAAAATAATAAAAAAAAATTAAGTTACAAATAATTATAAAAATATTATACAAATAATAATATATATAATAATTATAAAGGCATATTTTTTATTTTTATGAAATTATTTCATTTAAATACTTTTTTTCTCTAAAATTATAGATATTTTTATAACCAATATATAATTTATATAATTATAGATATAGGGAAAGGTTCCCCTAAAAAGTCTTTTTTGCCTAAGAAAAATTTTTAAAAACTCGAAAACCGACTCAAACAAACTCCAATTGAATTCATTTTTACATCATTGGAACTAACTTGTAGTTCCCTAAAACATAAACCTTAAATCATAAATAATAAACCCTAATAATTAAACCAAAATTATAAAAATAAACCATAAACCTAAAGATAAAACCTGAAAGCTAAAAAAACATGCCCTAAAATCCAAACTCTAAAACTAGTTGTTAAAGCTATAACCAAAAGGCAAATATTGTAGAGTTCGATGAGACGTTTCCAATGCCATTGAAATGAGTTCAATCGGAGCTCGTTTGGGTTGGTTTTAAAGATTTTTAAAATCCTTTTTAGCCTTCTTAGGCAAAATAAACTTTTTATTTGATCCTTACTGTAGGGCTGGCAATTTCAGACACGAACACGTTAACACGACACGACTTTAACATGTTTCATGTTTACCCTTAACATGTTTCGTGTCTAAAACAGGTCGACACGTTAAGACCTGTTTATTTTTCGTGTCTAAACAGGTAAAACCCGCAAGACCCGTTAGGACCCGTTAAGACCTGTTAAGATCAGTGAAGACTTGTTAAGACCCGTTAAGACCTGTTTAAAATTTAAAATAAATAATATAATAAAATATATGGCCATATGTGTAACCGATTAGTTTCAAAAAATTTCTAATTGTCTAACCTTAGTTCTTTTACAGGTTCCTTAACAGGTTCTTTAACGGGTTTTAACAGGTTCTTTAACAGGTCATTTATCGTGTTAATTCTTAACAGGTTCCTTAACGGGTCTTTTCGTGTTTACGGGTTTTTAACGGGTCGTGTTCGTGTTTGAAAAAATAGACACGATAAGAATTCGTGTCGTGTTCGTGTCTTACCAGTTCGTGTTTCGTGTCTTAACGTGTCGTGTCTTAACGGGTCGTGTCTGACCCGTTATGACAGCCCTAAATTCCTTAGCCGATATAACTACACAATATATCGCTAACACAATCTGATATATTGTTGATATGACCTTAATGTTTTATCATTATTTAACTTTGAAAAATGAGTGATCAACCAAACGACAACACAACTTCACACATGAAAAACAAAAGAAAAAGAAAACCAAACTTTACCATTTTTATTTTGCAACTCATTTTTAGTTGAAAGTTTTTCATAGATTAAACTTTAAAAAATTTTGTTAGTTTTTTGTTTTATTAGTTTCTTAATTACTACACGACATTATAATTTTTGGAGTTATCGTAGAAATTATGAACTCACTACCTTTTTCATACTCGAGATTCATGCAATTTTTTAATATGTATTGGGTAGGATCGTTTTCGAGCACAAAGTATTCTAATTGCTACTTTGGTGCCCATCTAATTACCAACAAGTCATTGCGACTTTTTAATGGTAAATCTGTTTAATTTTAAAGTTCAACTTAGATATAAGAACACCATGAGAAGATCATTATGTTTTTGAAAACCAAGTTAATTTTTTAAATATTTTTCATTTTTTTAGTTTTTAAAAGATAACTTGGTCAAATTTTATCTTAATAATATTATATTTATATCTATATATATTATGTAATAAAAGAATATCAGTCAGGCATGTGACGTCTTTCTACCTTTTCCACAACACATTTGCCACGTGACGTTTTCTAGGTTATTCACATAAAGATTAATTTCATTTAACAGAAACAAATTATACTTCCAAATTAAACAAACTAATATTAATATTCTTTAAATATTAATAAAAATTAAATCATTCAAACTTTTCGTTTTCGATCAATAATTTCGAAAATTCAAAATTTTCAAATATCATGTGTATTGTTTAAAGAAATGTATAGAGATTTATAAAATGTATTTTTTTTCAACGTTAAAGTTTTACGTTATTTATATATTTATTAATGATAAATACGCAGATCAAAAGGGACACGAAAAATACTTGTAAATAATTAAAAAAATTGCATATAGATAACTATCTTAGTAGCCTTTATCATGGACGTAACTTTTGAAGGGCACAACTGGACCTAGCCGTCCTGCCGTTTTTCTACTCAGATGGATCGATTTAGTTGTTCGTAAGAAAATTTTGTAGATATTGAGTTAAGCTTCCTTCGTTTTTATTTATTTTTTATTAGCCCAATACACGTGCGTATGTAATTTGGTCGGAAACACAATATTGATCTAAATGAAAATATATGCACACAAACTGTTAAAACTACAGCCAAATAAGGAAAATAAATGGAACTTTATCGTTGATGATCAAATTAAACAAGAACAAAAATAACATATTTTGTGGTTCAAGTAAATACAAATTACTATATTAGAAACATCTCACTAGTCCTTGATTCACTTATATTCTTAAATAACTATTTATATACGCGTCTGTTATCAGTTATTTTAATGTTATAATATCATCACTTTATTGAATTGTATTTTAAACAAATATAAAATCGATTTAATTAATAATAAAACTCATACCCTAGGGAAAAAATCCATCTTTATTTTCTAAAAAACAAAAACAAAATAAAATTAGTAGCATGCAATAATGTTAGAAACCGTCACGTGCCTGTCAGAAACCATTGTAACATCATTACTATTGGAAACCACTTTAATCATCATAAATTGCCACATAACCATCTTAACCAATAGAAACTACCTTGTAATTGCCCAAAGTATCTATTTTAAACAATACATATCTTGTTCCAAGATAATCCAATATTAGACAGGGAGATCGACCCTAAAACCAGTTACAGAGATCGGCATATATATAATTTCAAGCAAATCAAAATATAATACATTAGATATATGAATACTTGTGCTACTTATGATCTCCACCCAATTTGCATATATATTACAATAAATGCACCACTAAAGTCTTGTTTTCATTTCTAAGTGGGGTTATTTTTAAGATAAGATAAAGAAGATAAAGATTGATGAAGAAGATAAAACCCTTAAGGAGAAAGAGATGATTGCTAGGGGATTTGAGGAGAAGTTGGCAATCAAGAAGAGGAAGAAGGAGAAGATGCATAATTGCTATCTGATCTCTGAAGTGATTGCAGTCATGTTTTAATGTTATTTAGAGTAAATCGTGAGCCGAACATTTAGTAGCGGCTTCTATTATTATTGAAAACCGAAATACAATCATTTAAAATTAAAACGAAACCAAACCAAAGTGTTACCAACGGTTTGTTGGTTCCGGCCAAAAAACACACACATGCAAATATAGTAATAGTAACTAGTAAGTTTATGTAAAAAAGTTTTCTCTCAAAACTCTTTCTCATGTACTCTTGAACTTGCTTACCCTTAATTGCATTTCAAAAACATTAAATACAAGCACCAATAGCCATGCATATGTGACCTACTACTCCTACAAACTAAAAATTAGGTCTACGAAACCATTAATAACCCACAACTAGAACACAATTGCTAAACAATTAACTGTTATAAACACATGACTAAATTACTTTTCTTGAAAGATACCACTCGATTAGTTGGCACATTCTCGAAATGAAGTTTGTATATCAATCAAACCGCCTACATCTCATTAATCCAGAAGAAAACATTCTACTATGGTAAACTCTCCCTCCTCAAAGTTAGGATTAAAACTTGCAACTTCAAGAAGCACAAAACTTTATGCCTCATTCTCTATGTCATTAAACCACAACGTCATTGGCAAATGACTAACTTGATAAATTTGACCTGTTAAAATATACAACTCCTTCTAACTCGTATTATGACTCAACTTGAAACACCAAGATTATGTTGTATATTTATGTGTAATCGGATGTAAAAGAATACTAAAGAGCCGGAGGTGCGGAGTGCACACTCGCTTAATATTTCTAAGCTCCTAACCAAATGCAGAGGTCAAGGGTGCCGCGTCCCCTTGCGGGGTCCTAGGGGCATCACCCTTTGCGGGGTCCAAAGGGCAAAGCCCTGGTGAAGGTCCCGCAAAAACCAATGATCAATAACTGTTTGTGGTTGTTTGTTTTGGTGTTTAACAAAGAAGACAAAGCGCATAAGAAGTATAATCGAAATTCGTATCACAAAGATCAACTTTTAATTAATCCCTTGATCAAATTTTTGAACTCAAAAGAGTAGAAATATTGATTTCGTAAAGTAATTTCGTACACGATCTGATAGATTTTCAAGTTTGATTATTGAATTTCTCCAACAGATTAATCCTAAGCTCTAACACGATTTGAATATGGTTTGTTTTTATATTTTTCTTCCAGCAAGTTGATAGAAAGTAGTAAAGATATTAGTCTACATTGCTTTTGCTCATAGCTTATTGAAGGTTAATAAAGACGAAGAAAACATTAAATGGTCCTAGTGCTCGTTCTGTGAGATAAAAAAAATTATTAAAAAAATGGTGTGTCTTAAGTAGAAATGAACATGGTTCTATTTCATCTAATTCACTACGTTATTTGAAAACTTTAGAAAGAAAAATAAAAACACATTATATACACAAGATAATCTTGAGTGCTAAGGGTATAAACCGATCTTGCCCCAATAAAATCTTGAAAACGCTCCCCCAATTAAATATCTACAAAATTTAAAATAGCCAAAGACTAAATATAGCTCGGTGTTAAATATATAAAAAAAGTTCAACTAGCACAATATATATAAGTTGTTCAGATTGGTTTTGTATGATCGGTTTTGGGTAAAAACCGCAAACTAAACCGCTTGCTACGGCATTCAAATTTTGAAACGGGCTTGCTAAAAACTTGAAGAAAAACCTATAGCAAAACCAAAATAATAACCGGTTTAAACAATTTTATTGTTTTAAACTGAATTATAAACACTTTTTTCTGAAAGATAAAAAGGCATGAAAGAAGGGTGTGGTTGGGGAAGTGAGATAAGATATTGTTTTTCTTAATTTTTTGAAGATGGAAGTATATGAATAAAAGATGAGATGAAGTAGAGCTTTAGTGATTCTCTTTAAATTCCAAGTATCAAAACATGTATAAATTTGAAGGATATGTTTTTTTTAATTAAATATTTTAGTGATGGTCTAAAAATATAATTATGTGTAAGAAAGCCTTGTGGGAGAGAAAATAAATGTTTTAAAAAATAATGAAGCGGAATCTAATATGACACAATTAATGAACATTTTTTTTTGAACGGCCAACTAATCAACTGCCGGGTACTCCGTACGCGGCCCCCAATGGCTAAAGGATGCCCAAGCTGGCCACTAATCCAGACGGACGGAAACCCTAGCCCACCAGTCACCAATTCCCGGGGAAAACCCGACCCAAGCACCCGCCCAAAGGCACGACGGTGGAAAGTCGGTAAAACCTGGTGAGATCAAGAATCGAACCCAGGACCTGAGTCTTCTATCACTTCCCCCATACCTCAATCTTACCACTAGAACAAGACATCATTGGTACAATTAATGCACATATAAGTTTTGTTTTAACTTGTTACTTTTAAATTTAATGTACTTACGTATTTGTAAAAAAATGAGTATATCACTTTTATACTTTTATAGAAGACTATCATCACCAATACACTTGTATGAGCCTTTATTTATAAGCATCTTTCACATTTAGATGGACAATTTAGTCACATCTATTATCTACTAGGTAAAAATGTGACAATTGCAATTGAGAAATTACGTCATTAATGATGTGAGCACATTTGGTCGTGCTTGAAATTCACGTTGATTTAACTATCGTAATTATTACAGGTTGGAAGTATACGAAAAATGATGAACGTAGGCGAAAACCGTGGGTGAAACGGAGTTCCTGATTCTCCGAAATCGAAAAACGAAGAAAAATATCGAAGTATTGAACTCCAGAGGTCGTCGCGGTACGCGAAGCCTTTCTTTGCTCCTCTTCACGGTACGCGACGGATGAGGCGGTGGCACAAGTTGATTACTTCATCAAAATTGCATGCAGATTGATATTTTATCTTCATTCTCGAACATACACTCCTACCAGACTAAACTTCCGGCCAAATTACCATCAAATCACCATTTTCAAGCTATCAAAACTCAAGGATCGCGCCAGGGAACTTATCTGCAAGTACTGATCGTTGTTTTGAAGTCAGAAATTCGTCTGATTAGGTAACGGTTCGTTTTAACCTTCTAGCTTGATAATGATTGATTAGATCTTGATTTTGAACGTAATGATATAGTTAGGATTGTTGATTATTGCCTAGATGATAGCTATGATTGATTATAAACGAAGAACACGATGTTTTAATGGGTAAATCCTTGTTTTGATCCGTTGTAATGCCTAGTTTGCATGAAATCATACCCATGATTATAATGGTTTAAACCATTTGATTATGACAATGTAGGTGATTAGTTTGATTAATCTTTGAAATGCAAGGTTAAATCCAAGTGTTTCAAACGAATCATAATCATTAACATACTCATTGGAACGATTATTTGATGTTTATGATAACAGTCAGATTAGTATGTTAAATATGGTTGTTAAACCTATTCTAATGCTACATTGTGATATTTCATGATATTTGGGCAATCAATAACAAGGATTGATCATTCCTAAGCCATTAATCTGTCTAGAAGCTGTTTTAGCATTATAAGCAACAACATTAACTATTTGGTTAATCCGAGATTATTCTGATTAATCAAGTGTGTCATCAACCTTGTATTAGGAACCTAAATCAGTGTAGGTTCCTACATTATCATACATTATATGATATAATACTAAAGTAACTAATTAAATATTTAATGTTGGTTTGATGACTGTTAAGACAATGTCTTCGACATTGGACGTTCAGAAAAATCTAATCAGTAAGTTAAAACATAAATAACTCATTAAATATAACTAAATGCAGAATCACTCTATTACTATCAGTCGTGTGATATTCTGCTACTTCTAAGGTATCAGGTGAGTTTCGTACAACCCTTTTTCTTTTTAATCTTTTATAAACATCGGGGTACCACTGTGGAACTTTTCAGAACTATATGATATGTATCACTGTTATCTGCGTGATTTCATGTGATTGTTGAGAACTTGTGGATTTCATGGGATTTTGCCTGTAGAATAGAACACTATCACAAAACTTATAAGTCCTCATTTCTGAACTGTATCTAGTGAACCCATGTGGGGCCGAACAGAAAACAATGATAGTACTATCGGCTGACAACCCATTTGCCGGGAGCTGCAACTCCCCTTGGTGTAAATGTTTGTTATCTGTTTTTGGAACTTCTTAATTTTGTGATAGACATTAAGAGAATGAGGCATTAAGATGTTACCGACGGGTAGTATCTTATAGAACAAGAACAGAACGTCCGAAAGGAAGTAGATACGGGTCCCATGGTTATCTTGAACTGAACTTTGTGAGAACTTGCATTGCATATCATATTGTTGAACATGAACTTTACGAACTCACCAGCTTTGTGCTGACTTTTTAAATCTAAACATTTTTGCAGGGAGACAGTGACCCACCGGGTGAGGCAACACTCTAAACCCTTGTAATTAAATAAGTAGTCATGTAATAAACTTAGTTTGTAAACTGTACTGTTGATTGTAATAACGATCCTTTTAATATATTTACTTTATGTTAATCTGTGCGCTATGATATCGGATCAAGTAAGTCACACCTCATCTCTGAGACATCACCACTATACTTCCGCAACCATCTCAGAGTGACGAATAGCATCATCTCAGGTGTAGAGAGGTGGGTGTGTGACAGGGTGGTATCAGAGCTACATGTTATAGAATTTAGGTGGACTTAGAGACCTAGACTATAACCATAGGCTCGAATAGTGACACAGAGAGCACCGAACATAACTAATGAACAAAACTTGTTTTGAATTAAGCCAGGATAATCAGGTGGTACGAATTCCAGTTATGAGTGGCCGGCATAACTGAAATTCGCAACACGTGTGCATTCTAGTTTGATTTAATTCAAGCAGAACATATCTATTGCCGGTGTGGCAATGTATCAAAGAACTGTATGTGAATGTTTTGTGTAAGAACATATCTATTGTCTGTATGGCAATGTGTCACAAAACTATGAGAACATTTTTGAACGAGAACATATCTATTGCCGGTGTGGCAATGTATCAAAGAACTGTATGTGAACGTTTTGTGTGAGAACTTATCAGTGTCCTGTATGTTAATATATCAAAAACATGGGTAATAATATATTATATCACAGTACTGTGAGCTGTGTAGTATTATAACATGTTTTTTTTGAATTAACAGGACTGAGTATAACTACGAACATTTGTGTGATGTTTGTGTACTGAGAACATGTCTGAACTATATCAATGTAGTTATACTATATTTTCTTATAATCATATTTCAACATAAAATTTCAGTGTAACTGAATATGATTGAATTTATGTGATCGAACGGGTTATATCTTTGATATTCTTGAATGACCTGAGTTTGTCTGCATGTGAGCAGAACAATGGCTCCTAAAAGAGTTCGACCAGCTAAGAAAGCTACCAAGAACGTTACTAATCCTGAACTGAATCAAGTCCCACCTGTGAACATTGAATCAAATTCGGATCCAAGTGTTAATCCGGAAGTGAACATGGTTCCACCTGAAAATCTGGAGACAAATACTGTTCCACCTGTGAACCTTGAAGTGAACATTGTTCCACCTGCTGGCGCAAGTGGATCTGAATCAAATGAAGCGATGATAGCATGAATAGTGAGGGCACAACTATCAACTTGTGGTGTTTTAACACAACACCAGCCACATATCACTACAGGTTCTGGTGGGGACCATGATCATGTAGAACATAATGCTATTGGTGGCCACGTGGAAACTCATAATACCACCAGGGCAACAACTAAAACAACTGTTCCTGATCCACCACAGCAAGGATGTACATACAAGTACTTTGCTTCTTGCAACCCCCCCTACTTTCACGGTTAAGGAAGGAGCGGCTGGACTTTTGAGGTGGATCGAGGAAATGCAAACAAACTCAAGATCAGCCAATGTTTGGCGGAGCATAAGGTGTCTTATACTGCTTATTCTTTGAAGGACTCAGCTTTAACCTGGTGGAATACCCAAGCTAAAACTTTGGGCTCAACTACAGTTGACTCGATGGGCTGGAACGATTTTAAAACTCTGATTATGTCAGAGTACTGCCCAATCACTGAAATCCAAAAGCTCCAGGAGGAATTATGGAATCATTCAATGATCAGTGCTGATTGTTTAGCTTATACCGATCGTTTTCATGAACTTACTTGCTTACTTCCCAATATGTTTCCTATGGAAGCAGCTTTGATTGAGAAGTATATCAAGGATCTGGTTCCCCAAATTCGGGGAATGGTGACTGCAGCTGAACCTACAACTTTGAAACGTACAATTCTTTTGACCACTATGCTTACCGATGAGGCGGTAAGGAGTGGTACTTTGTCCACAAAAACTCAGACGGTGGTGGGCCGTAGTGATATCGATACCTCGAATGTTTCTAAAGGTACTAAACGAAAGTGGTTTGGCAAGCCCAAAACAAAGGCTCCGGCTGAGACTAGCCAGAGCAAACCAGTTTTGAAAAACTATGGTGCAACTGTTCCTGAGAGGAAAGTTTACACTGGGCAGGCGCCCAAATGCAACAAGTGTCCATTCCATCACACAGGTCCGTGTCCTGTTTGTCTAAACTGTAACCGAGTTGGACACTACGCTAAATATTGCAACTTTTCTGCTCAACCATTAAACCAAGCACCACGACAAACCACTCAAACTGTAACAGCAAGTACCAGATCGTCCGGCAAGTCCGTACGGTATGTGTACTTTCACTTTATACTATGTGTAAATACATGTTCATGAACAGTAATTGTATTATCAGATTTCAAAATACAATACATAGTTGTACGTATTTTTGTGTAAACTTAAATACAGTAAGTACAACATACATTTGAAACAATAGTTGTGTGTATTTAAGTGAAAACTTAAGTACAGTTAACACAACGAATCACAGGAAACAACAGTGTTCAAGTAAACAACGAAAGCAAATCGGTTGCGATCTGATATCCACAGATGACAGGAATCAGATGGCCGACGAATCAGTACAAGAACAATGTGAAAACAGAATGTTTAGTTGAGTCCGACAGTGAGGAAACACAATTCAAACACAAATGCAGTGTTATTTCAGAATAACGAACTGACAGTGTGTTTGCGTGGGTGACGATTCACACAAACATATCTGGGAGTTTAGAGTTCTGAAATAATGACTGAAAAGTAGAAAACAAAAGTCAGAAAGCAAAACCATCGTCGTGTTTGTTCGGGTGACGATTCGAACGAATACGCGCGAAGGTGACGCGTTCTGACGAAACGAAACGAAAACACGACACGAACGACTTTAATTTAATAAAACCAAATAAATAACATTTTACAATTTTGAAACTCATCGAATAATTTAAATAACATTCTTTCTATTTATTACAATTAATTACGCGTGAAAATCCGGTTACGCGACGAAAACGCGAACCGAGCAACCGAAACGAACCCGGACACCGCACGTGGTATAAATAGGTTAAATGAGTGGGTTTTCTTATTTTTAACCCTACAACTCTCTTTCTCTCTCTAATTTCCGGCCAAGATAAAAACCACCATTGTTGCACCTTAAAAACCTTATATCTCCTTCATTTCTCCATGGATTTGGGTGATTCTTGAACCCACACGAAGCTCTAGTCATCCTCTACCCGAAAGTACAAGGGATCCGTTCTAAAACCCACAGAAATTCGAGGTATTGCACTGTGAAAGTAGCGAAAATTAGGGTTTTGTACATATGTTTGCTTGAATCGACTTGGACCGGTTCTAGCTCATCCTCTCTAACCCTTACATGTTAGAAAGTAGATCTGTTACACACCAGTACCTAAGTCATCTGAAAACCTCAGTCGAGAGGATGGTCGGACATCCATGGCCGGAGACACCCAGCTCGGCGAATGGGGCGGGACGAAGGAGGGCCGAATGACACATGGGTAGGGTGACCGATTGACTTGGTCGAATGAGTCTCATGCGCCACTTATTCCTTCGGTCAAGACCTCCCTTTCGCCCACCTCCTTTCGGCCGAAGCACCACGTCATTCGTAATCTTCATTCGACAAGGAACCCACCTATTCGGCCATCTCCACCCATATTCGGCCGAATCACCCACAACCAGCCGGCAACCACCAGTAGACCACCTTATTCGGCTGAGGCACCCCCCCTATTCGGTCTATATACTCACATTCGACAAAAGTCAAGCAGTTTTGTTCGACCAGTAAATCATTCAGCCATGCATTCAACAGCAACATCTCATTTGACCAAGGAGTAACCAGGCCCAACATAACCCTTATGGCTATACATCTGTGCGGCCCAACTACTAGCTGGCCCAACGTATTTATACACTATACTCAAGGCCCAAGTTTGGCCCACATGTCATTCGTTCAGCCCACTTGTTGGCCTTACGGGTACCATAGCCCACTAGACATGTTTTCAGGCCCAACATCGTTTAAGCTCAACAATCCTTAAATTAGTTGAACCAAACAGTAACCTACCAAAGGCCTACGACCCATCTCATTTGTTGGGCCCAACAGCACCTCAAACGGATTAACCCAACCATTGGCCCATTCATAAAGCCCACATAATCATTCGGCCCAAGATAATTACGGTGGTTCAAAGACTAATTTGACCACTTGAAATGAGGTTACTATAAATGTAATGGTTTAACAAGTACTTTCAAAGTGTTAAAACAAAGGGAATAATAGCAATATTTAGCTAAGTTACAAAATATTAAAGGTTACTAAACTTTAATCTTTAATCTAAAACTTATATTCTATACCTAGAACCTTTAGCAATACGAAATGATTTTAATTTGGAGATAAAAGCAATAACAAAATATATTAACCTTAATCTAATAAGGTTAAGTGTATCACGATTCATAACCAGTACACAGGGCCGAATGAAGACCAAGACCACAACTAAGATTCATGAGTGTTAGCCAAGTTAGGGCTATCACATACACGCGCATGAATAGCTAAAACACACACTTACAAATTTCAAACTACGTGAAATAAATACAGGACCGTGAAAACAAACTCAAGTACCAACAAGAGCGCGTGCATTCTCATTAAGCTAAGTCAACCCCAACAACTACAAGGTGAGTTCATATGCCCCTTTTCTTTAATCTTTACTGATTTTAAACTCTCGGGGCTGAGAAACATGCTTTACTTTTATTTATTTAAAAGTTTTGCTTACATATTGTTAATACTTTGATTATTTGATATTAAATTGCTTATTATCATAAATCATTGTATGCATGCTTGTTTGAATTCAGGAATACAGGAAAGATAAGATGATGATGATATTTTTAATATCATAACTCATCGATACAATAGAATAACTTAGTAGTAAGTTAACTCTTACAATACTTAGTTATTCTTACAAGAAATGACATTGTAACAATTACAAGGAAACATGATGACATGATTACAAGAGCAAAACACAAGAATGATATAAAGATAATATATCTTTACTACATCATTCTATACAAGAGTTAAATAAGTGTAATAAGACTATATCTTATAATACTTAACCTTATAACTCAACACATATTACAAGAAGGACAAGTAGCATGGAATGATAATCATGATAACATAATTTCATGATAACAACATCATTCACTCAATTAATTAACATAACCTAATAAGACTAGTTCTTATTTAATTTTGTTAATATCACGGAGAACATATGACAATGGGAACAAGAGTACAAGTGAATACAATTTCAATTAGTTACATTTGACCTGTTTGCATTATATCACTCCAATCATGTGCCAAATTGTTCAAGTTGATCATGTAAGTCCCTTTAATTCGCTGACCAGTTAGTTTGACGTGACTAAACCGACGATAGCATAGTGGTACCATAGGTTTGACAAACCTCTAGCTTGTAGCGCTAGTATGTTGATCGTAACAATTCAATGGCTGGTAACGTATGACCGGTAACAGGGCGACCTCAAGTCAGGTTCTGGTAAGCGACACATGGTGATATTAATCTACAGTGATAAGTAATTAATCCAACGAGAACCCTATTGACTAGTAGGTTGAGAAAGTGATCTACTCTCATGTGACACTACTAGTAATAGATTTCGTTGAGGACAATAGACATGCAAAGTGGTAGAGATAAATCGGATGCATTGAAATCTGATTACGTGAGGATTTCAACGGATTCCTTTTAGACTCTATGCACTATAATTCAAGAACAAGTTGCAAGGGGTTAACTCACACTCTTAATATTTAATAGAGTATCATCAGTTAACCCACCTCAAGTATAGAATAATACAAGGACAAGATTATATTAGTCTAAAATTCCTTAATACATCGAGGGTTATCAATACTTCGGTTTGATAATTAAACCCCATACAATATATTATTCTATCATCAATACAATAACTGAATACATCTCAAGTGCGATGAATAAGCGGGGAAATGTATATATTTAGTTGTATCGCAAGTGGTGTGGAACTTGACTGAGTATGTGGTGGGATAGTGTCACACCCCGGGCCGGCGGGAACGGATCGGGTTTTCCCGTCGGGCGGAAGGTTCCCGGGGCGCGATATCTTGAATGATAATCGAAATGATCAGATTGTTTACATGGCACATGATAAATAATGAGAAATCCTAACATGACATATAATATAGAATTACAAAGTTAAATTACACAGTGCGTGTTCATAATTTAACTAAGTAAATCTAATCAAAAGAATCAATGAGTTTATATCTTGTATCTGTACAAGATATGCAAAAGTGATTCATTGTGTCATCCCAAAAGTATGCAAGCCAAGAATAAGCTAGGTCTTCTAAAAGTCCATTAGCTTAATACTTGCGTCTATGTATCTACACCTGTCCGTCACCTGAGAAAACATGCATTTAAAACAAGTCAACACTAGGTTGGTGAGTTCATAAGTTTAGTATTTGAAAACCATTGAATCAAGTCAATCATGTTCACAGCGTTCACACAAGTTGTAATTGATAACTGTATCCCATGTTTCACACAATGTCCTCTCCATGGTTGGATGTACAGATAATGTCTCATCCAGTCAAGCATGCTTATATATAGGGGCATACGAAAGGGTCAAGCCCAGACGCCACCCCACCACATGCTTAACTGCATACGACACTACCTGTAATACAACGATGGATATCCATTTCAATTCACCCCTGGTTCCACCTCGTCTCATCGCGTAGTCTCACCTAGTCTCATATAGTCTCATCGCATAGGCTCATATAGTCTCATCACATAGTCTCATATAGTCTCATCACATAGTCTCATATAGTCTCATATAGTCTCATCTCATAGTCTCATATAGTCTCATCACATAGTCTCATATAGTCTCATATAGTCTCATCTCATAGTCTCATATAGTCTCAGCACCTAGTCTCATATAGTCTCATATAGTCTCATCACATAGTCTCATATAGTCTCATATAGTCTCATATAGTCTCATCACATAGGCTCATATAGTTTCATCATATAGATTCATATAGACTCATATTGTCTAAATTCCTATAGAAATCACTTCCTAATCACGTAGTCACAATCTCATGGCCTCATATAGTCTCATTATAGTCTCATTCTCTAGTCTCATTTGGTCTCATATAGCCTCATATGTTTCACTATAGTACAAGCATGATATTATAAGATCAAGTCTTATAATATGATGCTAGCATGTACGGGAAATGACATATTGGAATTAGATTTTCCTGATGTCATCCTCGATATCACCAGTAATAGTTTCAACTGTTATCTCGATGTTGTGTGTCCTTACTAACTTAACGGAGTGTTATAAGAACTTGTCTTATACACTATGTTAGTAATGTGTGAATGATCTTGTTATCATGAAGTTACAATATCATGATTGTCATTCTGGTTATATGTAGTTGTTATTGGTATGTTATCCCTCGGTTTCCCCATTGTCCTATCGTGTAAGGATAATGCTCGTTTGTAAGATATATTCTTAACAGTGAGTATTATTCTATGGTGTTAAAGTGTTACAATTCTAGGTTTAGCATATGGCATCCTAGCTATTGCATGTATAATGTCATCAACCAATGAAGCATGTAATGATAAACGATAATAAAGACAAGCAATTATTATCTAAATCATGATATAAGCAATATGTTAAAATGAACTTTTAAATAATTAAAAGTTTAGCATGTTTCTCAGCCCCGAGCTTTGAAATCAGTTAAGATTAAGAAAAGGGGCATATGAACTCACCTTGATGTTGTATGGTTGACTTAGCTTAAATGAGAATGCACGCGCTCCTTGATTGCATTGGTTGTGTTCACGGTCCTATATTGATTTCATGTTGTAATTCACAAATAAGTGTCAAGAGTAATTGGGTCCGTGTACGTGTATGTGTTAGCCCCACATTGGCTATCACTAGTGAGCCGTAGTCTTTATTCGGCCCAAGGTTATTCTTGAATTCTCAAAACCTGGACATTACACGTTCATTCCTTGTAATTGTATTCTTTTTCAATTATCATAGTAAATTAATGTTTTAAATTTATGAATTACATTCAACTAATATTATTTATCTTTTTAAAAGTCATCTTTGCATTAAAATGTAATCTCATGTACACTACATCTTGAAATAATTGTGTTCGGGTTGGTTTATTATGTTGTGTTAAGACAATTTATTAATGTGGGCCGAATAATTTCATTGTGGGTCGACTAGGATTTCGTTGGGCCTGAAGTTTGGGCCTAATCATGATGTTGTGGACTAGTTACTTGGGCCAAGGCAACCCCCCCCATGGGCCGAATATGTGTTTCATTGGGCCAAATTGTAAATGCCTAGACCGAATTGCAAGTTCTGGGCCTAATCACATAAAACCTTTGGCCGTGTTTTCAAGGGTGGTCGCATGAAACCAACTGGCCGAACTAAATATGCATGGCCAACCTGTTGGGCTACGTAAAGAAACTGAGCCAGTGTCCAAGTTGGGCCAACTAAAGGAAATAGAGTTGAAACCATTTACAGCGAACCCTTGGTTTAGTTGGGACCAAGGTTCGGCTAGAGAGGATGGTTCGTAGCTCTCAACAGATTCGACCAAGGCATGACCACCTGAAGGTTCGCTTAACTGGGTGGTTTCGTGCATGGCTTGGGTTCGGTGGTAGCATAGAGGTTCAGCACATGATGGCTTCATGGCTCTAGGGTTCGTGACACTCCTGCTTCACAGACGAAGGTTCGTGATCAAGGGTTCGTGAGCAGTCACGGGGTTCGCCGGTTTGCAGGACTCGTGGAGGGTTCGGTCAATGGATGTGGACAGGAGGGTTCGCGAGAGGTTAACTGGTTCGTTTCTGGGCTCGCAAGGTTGTAGTAGGGTTCGGGGGTGGTAGTGGGTTCGGCCATCAGAAAGTGTCCGGCCAAGGCGCAGGGGGTTCGGCTGATGGCTGCTACACATGGTTCGCCGGCAAGGAGTAGGGTTCGTCTACTGAATGCATCTCACGAACCCATGTGTGCTCGTCTTCACCATCAGCTTGATCTTTCTGTTATGTTGTTTCCATGGTTCTGTGGTGCGAAGTTCAGCTCCCATACATGCAAAGTGTGTGTGTATATGGGTTTTAAACCGGTGGTGGGTGTGAGGGTCGAACAAAGCAAGAAACCCTCTTTTTCGTGTTCTTTATTGCATCATACCTCAATTTTGAGTGGCCAAAGCTTCAGATCCACTGTACTTTCTGGTAGAGCTTGATGAGGGCTACGCGTGGACACCAAGAACACCCAAATCCGTCCACAAACGAGTGAGATACGCGTGTTTGAAGGTGGTTTTTGGTGGTGAAGAGGTGGTGGCCGGAAATTGGCTAGAGAGAGAGTGTAGGTTGTGAAAAATGAGAAAATTACTCTCATATAAATTATTTATATTACGTGTGGTGTCCGGGTCCGTTTCGGTCGCTTGGTTCGCGGTTTCGTCGCGTATCCGGATTTTTACGCGTAATTAATTCGTAATAAGTTAAAGAAAGATAATTTTAATTATTTGATGAGTTTCAAAATTGTAAAATGTTAATTATTTGATTTTATTAAATTTATTATCGTTCGTTTCGTGTTTCGTTTCCGTTTCGTCAGATCGTGTTACTTACGCGCGTCTTCGTACAGAGCGCTAACTGTACGAACACGAGATTGTAAGTTTCACTTTCTGATTTGGTTTTCTAGTTATCAGTTATCGTTTCAGAACGTTAAACTCACAGATATGTTTGTGTGAATCGTCACCCACTCAAACACACTGTCAGTTCGTTATTCTAAAACGACACTGTAAATTACGTTTGAATTGTGTTTCCTCACTGTCGAACTCAACTAAACATCCTGTTATCGTGCTGCTTTCCAACTGATTTGTCGGCCATCTGATTCCTGTCATCTATGGATATCAGATCGCAACCGATTTGTTTTTGTTACCCGTTTGTACACTGCTGTTTCTCTTGAGTTGTTGTATTTACCGTATTTAAGTTTTCACTTAAACACATACAACGGTGGTTTGTTTTCTGAGTTCTGTTATCGTACGACTATTTACGCACTGTATTTACACACAGTAAATGGTGAAGGTACACACACCATACGGACTTGCCGGACGGTTCGGTACTAGTTGTCACAGTCTCCCCTTGTTAAAGAAATTTCGTCCCGAAATTTACATATAATTGTCGGGCACTACTTTTTCCTTGCCTAGGTGGAGATGCTTTGATATCATGTGTTCTAATGTTCTCATGCTTATGCAAAGTTGTGTTTAGTGTTTTCCCGAGCATGTTCGATGTGATACGGAATCGTTTTCAGTCTATCGACCGTACTATCCGAAATGTTTATGTTCCTTGCGAGAACATTGTTCATATGTGACCTAGTCTTCCTTAGGGAGCCTAGGATTTTGTGTGTGGTTATGAAATGAGCAGTCTTGATTCCCTTGTTCCAATCAATTCTGGAACATCAAGTCTACTGGAAGTGTAAGGTAGCTTGGCATCGCGTGCCATAGCTATTTGTATACACTCCCATGGTTGTATCTCATGATGTTGCATAATTTCATGATCTATGACGTGCACTATGATTCTTATGCTCGCATGTTATTCTTGCTAGGAGAAACCTCTCGTTTCTCCCCTTGTTAGGATGGATTCGTATATTGTCAGATAAGACAACATTGACGGACCCAATACTGAGACTTATGAACGTATCTCCGTCGTTCATTGTAATGACATGAAAAGATTTTATTGGATTAGATGACTCCGTCCCTATCAAGGACAAAGCATCAGTTCCGATGATGGTATTGACACCACTCGTGTCCATCACTTTGAATTTCATGGCATGTGTTTGTTCACTAAGGTAAGTGAACACTAAATTCATGTCATTCGGTGTAAGAGATATCCGAGTGTTGCCTCAATTGCGAGTAAGTTCTAAACTAACTCTAGAGAGGAAATGATAATCTATGCTATTATAAAAATATACCCTGCAAAGATTTGAATGAAAAGCGTACCAGTGTTAGTGTTGGTGTCAGTGTCCTGGTGAGCCGCAGCTGCACCAATTTGAAAGGCCCGTCCTCTAGCTACCGGTGCTTTTGGTGGGATTCTCTTGGGACAGTCCCTTGAGAGATGTCCAGGTTCGCCACAAGTATAGCAAGACCTGTTGTCATTACCGACAGCCCTCATTGCTGCATTGTTGTTCCTGATCTGTGGGTTTGGGTTCCTGCAGTGATCAACCCAATGTCCCAATCTCCCGCACCCAGTGCAATGTCTGCACGGGGTCCCGAGAGGGTGGTGAAAATGACAGTTGTTGCATTGAGGTGCCGCGCCAGCATACGGCTTCTTGATTTGTAGAGGTGGTGGTTGTGGTGCTCTCAGAGCTGGTGTGGTCGCAGCATAGTTTTTTGCCACTTTCTGTCTCTTAGCCGGATGTTCGTCCAACTTCCCTGATGTTTCGGTCTTGGTTACTCTAGAGTCATCCTTCAGGGCCCCCGAGGCAACCATTACGTCAGTTAGTGTTGCTGACAGTGTAACAGCCATCTCTAGAGTAGTGGGGCGGGCAGCAATCACATGCCCCTGAATGCAAGGCGGCAGTCCACCGACATACCGTTCAATTCGTTTCTCTAGTGTGGGCACAATATCCGGTGCCAGTGTTGCCAGTTCATGAAATCTGGTTGTGAATGCCAGATGTTGAGCACCAACCATCACATGGTTGAGTAGTTCAGTCTCAACCTTCTTGAGTTCGTTCCTCGGGCAAAACTCGCCCCTCAGCAAAGTCTTGAAATCCTCCCAAGGCATCGCCAATGCCTCATCTCTCCCTCTGGTTTGTACCTGGGCATTCCACCAGGTTAGTGCTCGTTTCTCAAACGATCCCGCAGCATACCTCACGCGGTGTTGATCAGGGCAACCGCTAATGTCGAGAGTTGTTTCCATCTTCTCAATCCATTGGATCAAGCCGACGGCTCCCTCAGTGCCACTGAATGCTGGTGGCTTGCAGCCTACAAAATTCTTGTAGGAGTAGTCTTGACTTTGCCGTGTGTTACCACTGCCTTCCCCAGTTGAGTTGGCAGCGTTGTTACTGTTGTTACTATTGATTCTGTTCACCATCTCAGGAATCACATCCCTCAGTTGGCTTGTCAGCAGAGTCGCCAGTGCTATAGTAGCAGGATCTAGTATCTGAACATTGCTTGAACCAGGTGGTGGCGAGTGTGGAGGAGGAGGAGGTGGAGGTGGTTGTGTAGGAGAGTCAGGCGGTGTCGGAGTCGATGAGTGCGGAGCTGAACCTTGAGTCAACGGTAGTAGTGGTGGCTGTCTTCTCGGCGGCATTCTGATCATAACCGAAAGGAAATCGGTTAGTGCAGTGATCAGAAGCAGAAGACATATGCAAATAGAATCCTATGTTGTATGTTCACTACATGAGGTCCCTAGGTTATAGTCTAGGCCAAACCGTTTAAGTAATATGACCTATATTTCTCTATAACCATGGCTCTGATACCAATCTGTCACACCCCGGGCCGGCGGGAACGGATCGGGTTTTCCCGTCGGGCGGAAGGTTCCCGGGGCGCGATATCTTGAATGATAATCGAAATGATCAGATTGTTTACATGGCACATGATAAATAATGAGAAATCCTAACATGACATATAATATAGAATTACAAAGTTAAATTACACAGTGCGTGTTCATAATTTAACTAAGTAAATCTAATCAAAAGAATCAATGAGTTTATATCTTGTATCTGTACAAGATATGCAAAAGTGATTCATTGTGTCATCCCAAAGTATGCAAGCCAAGAATAAGCTAGGTCTTCTAAAAGTCCATTAGCTTAATACTTGCGTCTATGTATCTACACCTGTCCGTCACCTGAGAAAACATGCATTTAAAACAAGTCAACACTAGGTTGGTGAGTTCATAAGTTTAGTATTTGAAAACCATTGAATCAAGTCAATCATGTTCACAGCGTTCACACAAGTTGTAATTGATAACTGTATCCCATGTTTCACACAATGTCCTCTCCATGGTTGGATGTACAGATAATGTCTCATCCAGTCAAGCATGCTTATATATAGGGGCATACGAAAGGGTCAAGCCCAGACGCCACCCCACCACATGCTTAACTGCATACGACACTACCTGTAATACAACGATGGATATCCATTTCAATTCACCCCTGGTTCCACCTCGTCTCATCGCGTAGTCTCACCTAGTCTCATATAGTCTCATCGCATAGGCTCATATAGTCTCATCACATAGTCTCATATAGTCTCATCACATAGTCTCATATAGTCTCATATAGTCTCATCTCATAGTCTCATATAGTCTCATCACATAGTCTCATATAGTCTCATATAGTCTCATCTCATAGTCTCATATAGTCTCAGCACCTAGTCTCATATAGTCTCATATAGTCTCATCACATAGTCTCATATAGTCTCATATAGTCTCATATAGTCTCATCACATAGGCTCATATAGTTTCATCATATAGATTCATATAGACTCATATTGTCTAAATTCCTATAGAAATCACTTCCTAATCACGTAGTCACAATCTCATGGCCTCATATAGTCTCATTATAGTCTCATTCTCTAGTCTCATTTGGTCTCATATAGCCTCATATGTTTCACTATAGTACAAGCATGATATTATAAGATCAAGTCTTATAATATGATGCTAGCATGTACGGGGAATGACATATTGGAATTAGATTTTCCTGATGTCATCCTCGATATCACCAGTAATAGTTTCAACTGTTATCTCGATGTTGTGTGTCCTTACTAACTTAACGGAGTGTTATAAGAACTTGTCTTATACACTATGTTAGTAATGTGTGAATGATCTTGTTATCATGAAGTTACAATATCATGATTGTCATTCTGGTTATATGTAGTTGTTATTGGTATGTTATCCCTCGGTTTCCCCATTGTCCTATCGTGTAAGGATAATGCTCGTTTGTAAGATATATTCTTAACAGTGAGTATTATTCTATGGTGTTAAAGTGTTACAATTCTAGGTTTAGCATATGGCATCCTAGCTATTGCATGTATAATGTCATCAACCAATGAAGCATGTAATGATAAACGATAATAAAGACAAGCAATTATTATCTAAATCATGATATAAGCAATATGTTAAAATGAACTTTTAAATAATTAAAAGTTTAGCATGTTTCTCAGCCCCGAGCTTTGAAATCAGTTAAGATTAAGAAAAGGGGCATATGAACTCACCTTGATGTTGTATGGTTGACTTAGCTTAAATGAGAATGCACGCGCTCCTTGATTGCATTGGTTGTGTTCACGGTCCTATATTGATTTCATGTTGTAATTCACAAATAAGTGTCAAGAGTAATTGGGTCCGTGTACGTGTATGTGTTAGCCCCACATTGGCTATCACTAGTGAGCCGTAGTCTTTATTCGGCCCAAGGTTATTCTTGAATTCTCAAAACCTGGACATTACACGTTCATTCCTTGTAATTGTATTCTTTTTCAATTATCATAGTAAATTAATGTTTTAAATTTATGAATTACATTCAACTAATATTATTTATCTTTTTAAAAGTCATCTTTGCATTAAAATGTAATCTCATGTACACTACATCTTGAAATAATTGTGTTCGGGTTGGTTTATTATGTTGTGTTAAGACAATTTATTAATGTGGGCCGAATAATTTCATTGTGGGTCGACTAGGATTTCGTTGGGCCTGAAGTTTGGGCCTAATCATGATGTTGTGGACTAGTTACTTGGGCCAAGGCAACCCCCCCCATGGGCCGAATATGTGTTTCATTGGGCCAAATTGTAAATGCCTAGACCGAATTGCAAGTTCTGGGCCTAATCACATAAAACCTTTGGCCGTGTTTTCAAGGGTGGTCGCATGAAACCAACTGGCCGAACTAAATATGCATGGCCAACCTGTTGGGCTACGTAAAGAAACTGAGCCAGTGTCCAAGTTGGGCCAACTAAAGGAAATAGAGTTGAAACCATTTACAGCGAACCCTTGGTTTAGTTGGGACCAAGGTTCGGCTAGAGAGGATGGTTCGTAGCTCTCAACAGATTCGACCAAGGCATGACCACCTGAAGGTTCGCTTAACTGGGTGGTTTCGTGCATGGCTTGGGTTCGGTGGTAGCATAGAGGTTCAGCACATGATGGCTTCATGGCTCTAGGGTTCGTGACACTCCTGCTTCACAGACGAAGGTTCGTGATCAAGGGTTCGTGAGCAGTCACGGGGTTCGCCGGTTTGCAGGACTCGTGGAGGGTTCGGTCAATGGATGTGGACAGGAGGGTTCGCGAGAGGTTAACTGGTTCGTTTCTGGGCTCGCAAGGTTGTAGTAGGGTTCGGGGGTGGTAGTGGGTTCGGCCATCAGAAAGTGTCCGGCCAAGGCGCAGGGGGTTCGGCTGATGGCTGCTACACATGGTTCGCCGGCAAGGAGTAGGGTTCGTCTACTGAATGCATCTCACGAACCCATGTGTGCTCGTCTTCACCATCAGCTTGATCTTTCTGTTATGTTGTTTCCATGGTTCTGTGGTGCGAAGTTCAGCTCCCATACATGCAAAGTGTGTGTGTATATGGGTTTTAAACCGGTGGTGGGTGTGAGGGTCGAACAAAGCAAGAAACCCTCTTTTTCGTGTTCTTTATTGCATCATACCTCAATTTTGAGTGGCCAAAGCTTCAGATCCACTGTACTTTCTGGTAGAGCTTGATGAGGGCTACGCGTGGACACCAAGAACACCCAAATCCGTCCACAAACGAGTGAGATACGCGTGTTTGAAGGTGGTTTTTGGTGGTGAAGAGGTGGTGGCCGGAAATTGGCTAGAGAGAGAGTGTAGGTTGTGAAAAATGAGAAAATTACTCTCATATAAAGTATTTATATTACGTGTGGTGTCCGGGTCCGTTTCGGTCGCTTGGTTCGCGGTTTCGTCGCGTATCCGGATTTTTACGCGTAATTAATTCGTAATAAGTTAAAGAAAGATAATTTTAATTATTTGATGAGTTTCAAAATTGTAAAATGTTAATTATTTGATTTTATTAAATTTATTATCGTTCGTTTCGTGTTTCGTTTCCGTTTCGTCAGATCGTGTTACTTACGCGCGTCTTCGTACAGAGCGCTAACTGTACGAACACGAGATTGTAAGTTTCACTTTCTGATTTGGTTTTCTAGTTATCAGTTATCGTTTCAGAACGTTAAACTCACAGATATGTTTGTGTGAATCGTCACCCACTCAAACACACTGTCAGTTCGTTATTCTAAAACGACACTGTAAATTACGTTTGAATTGTGTTTCCTCACTGTCGAACTCAACTAAACATCCTGTTATCGTGCTGCTTTCCAACTGATTTGTCGGCCATCTGATTCCTGTCATCTATGGATATCAGATCGCAACCGATTTGTTTTTGTTACCCGTTTGTACACTGCTGTTTCTCTTGAGTTGTTGTATTTACCGTATTTAAGTTTTCACTTAAACACATACAACGGTGGTTTGTTTTCTGAGTTCTGTTATCGTACGACTATTTACGCACTGTATTTACACACAGTAAATGGTGAAGGTACACACACCATACGGACTTGCCGGACGGTTCGGTACTAGTTGTCACAGATAGCGTCTGGGCTTGACCCTTTCAGGATTCCCTATATATAAGCATACTTGATCAGGTGATACACTACTTGTACATACAACTAAGGAGAGGCCATTGGGTGGTACAGATGAAACAAGTTTTACAAGCAACAACTATGACATTGTGGATGTGTGCATGATCAATTCAATGATTTTCAATTTACTTACTTATGAACTCACCAACCTAGTGTTGACTTTGTTTAAATGCATGTTTTCTCAGGTGACGGACAGGGGTAGATACAATTGTGCAAGTGTTAAGCTAGTGGGCTCTTAGAAGACCTAGCTTACTTTTGATTGCATACTTTTGGATGACAAATAGTGAATCACTTTTGTATATCTTGTACAGTTCAAGATATAAACTCATTGATTCTTTTTGATTAGAGTTACTTAGTTAAATTATGATGTACAATGTAATTTAACTTTGTAATTCTATTTCATGTCATGATTAGCATTTCTCATTTATATCTCATGTGCTATGTAAACAATCTGATCAATTGATTATCACTCAAAGATATCGCGCCCCGGGAACCTTCCGCCCGACGGGAAAACCCGATCCGTTCCCGCCGGCCCGGGGTGTGACAGATTGGTATCAGAGCCATGGTTATAGAGAAATATAGGTCATATTACATAAACGGTTTGGCCTAGACTATAACCTAGGGACCCTCATGTAGATATTATCTGACATAAGATTTTATTTGCATATGCTTTCTGCATCTGATCACTGCACTAACCGATTTTCTTTCGGTTATGATCAGAATGCCGCCCAGGAAGCAACCGACCACGCAGACTTCAGCACCACACTCCTCGACACCAACACCACCTGACTCTCCTCCACCTCCACCTCCTCCTCCGCACTCTCCACCACCAGGCTCAAGCAATGTTCAGATGATAGATCCTGCTACTATCGCTTTAGCAACCCTGCTGAGTACTCAACTGACCAGCCAGCTGAAAGATGTCATCCCAGAGATGATAAACAAGATTCAAGGCCACGTCAACGTTTCTGGCCATACTACAGGAGAGGCTAGTGGAACCACTAGTCATACTTCGGAATACTCCTACAAGTCTTTTGTAGGATGTAAACCCCCAAGTTTCACAGGAGTCGAAGGAGCTGTTGGACTGATCCAATGGCTAGAAAAGATGGAGAACACTCTGGACATTAGCAACTGTCCAGAACACCATAAAGTTCGCTATGCAGCTGGTTCATTCAGCAAGCGAGCACTGACATGGTGGAATGCTCAGATTCGAGCAAAGGGAAGAGATGAGGCGATGGCGATGCCGTGGGCAGAATTTAAGCTTCTTATGAGGAACGAATTCTGTCCGAAACACGAACTACAGCTGCTGGAGACTGAACTCTCGAACCATGTAATGAAGGGAGCTGATCATATGACCTTCACCACTCGCTATCATGAGTTGGTAGCTTTGGTGCCAGAAATGGTACCAACATTGGAAAAGCTGATTGACCGTTATGTGGCGGGATTACCTTCATGCATCCAAAGTATCGTGTTGGCTGCTTATCCTGCTACTTTGGAGGCTGCTATCTCCCTATCAGCTAAACTTACCAAGGTGATGGTAAAGTCTGGAGTTTTGAAGGATGAGGCTGAAACATCCAAAGCTGGAACTTCCAAGAAGTCGGATAAACGTCCGGCTAAGAAACAAAACGTGGCAAGGAACTTTGCTGCCACTACTCAGGCCCCAATGCTTAATCAGCCACCACCACTGCAAGTTAGGAAGCCCTACACTGGCACTGCACCTTTGTGCAACACTTGTCAGTATCATCACGCGTCAAACTCTCAGTGCATGCAATGCACAAACTGTGGAAAGTTTGGCCACTGGGCAAACCGCTGCAGGAGCACGGGAGCTCCAAACAGAAACAACAATGCAGCCACTACTGCTGCTGCCACTGATCGCAGGTCTTGCTACAACTGTGGTGAACCTGGTCACTTCTCCAGGGATTGCCCCAAGAGAAATCAACAAAGGGCTCAAGCACCAAGAGGAAGAGCCTTTCAGATAGGAGCTGCTGCAGCTAGACAAGACCCGAACGTCATTACGAGTACATTTCTTCTATCTGATTTCTATGCCTCTATATTATTTGATACTGGTGCGGATCAGAGTTTTATCTCATCCGATTTTGCTAGCCATCTTAATCATGTTGAGGAATCATTAGACTCCCCTTATACTATTGAGATAGCTAATGGCAAACAGATTTCAGTTGACACAGTACTTAGAAACTGCCCACTAACACTTGGTGATCATACATTTTCCATCGACTTGATACCGATGGAGCTGGGCAGTTTCGACATTATCATCGGAATGGATTGGCTAACTCTTAACCGAGTTGAGTTCATCTGTTCCGATAAACTATTACGTATTCCTATGGAAAACAATGAGGTCTTGGAGATTCGTGGAGACCAAGCGAAACGCGGTGTCAAGATAATCTCGTGCATGAAAACTCGCAAGTGCTTAAGGAAACAATGTGTTGCATTTTTAGCTCATGTGATTCAGAAAGACAAGAAAACAATCAAGATTCAAGATGTACCGATTGTGAGAGATTTTACAGAAGTGTTTCCGGATGATTTACCAGGACTGCCACCCGAGAGAGCGGTGCAGTTCCGCATCGATTTGATTCCGGGAGCAACTCCTGTAGCCAAGTCTCCCTACAGACTCGCACCATCGGAGATGCAAGAGTTGTCCAACCAGTTGCAAGAACTTCTCGATAAAGGATTCATCCGACCGAGCTTTTCCCCGTGGGGAGCTCCGGTTCTTTTTGTTAAAAAGAAGGATGGAACTTTCAGGATGTGCATTGACTATCGAGAACTCAACAAACTCACCATCAAGAATCGATACCCGTTACCGAGGATTGATGATTTGTTTGATCAGTTACAGGGAGCACAGTACTTTTCAAAGATAGACCTGAGATCAGGCTATCATCAGCTCCGGATTCAAGAGGAAGACATACCAAAGACGGCCTTTCGTACTCGATATGGTCATTACGAATTCATGGTGATGCCATTCGGATTGACGAACGCACCGGCTGTGTTCATGGACTTAATGAACCGGGTGTGCAAGCCGTATTTAGATCAGTTTGTGATCGTCTTCATCGACGATATACTGATTTACTCAAAGAACAAGAAGGAACATGAACAACATCTCAGGACAGTTTTGGAGCTTCTAAAAGAAGAACAACTCTATGCCAAATTCTCTAAATGTGAATTTTGGTTAAGGGAAGTTCAGTTTTTGGGTCACGTGATTAACAGTGATGGTATTCATGTGGATCCTGCCAAGATAGAAGCGATCAAGAACTGGGATGCGCCTACGACACCGACGGAGATCAGATCATTTTTGGGATTGGCAGGTTATTACCGGAGATTCATTTCGAATTTCTCTAAGATAGCCTTGCCTCTCACCAAGCTCACACAGAAGTCTGAACCTTTTGTGTGGACTCGAAAACAAGAAGAGGCATTCCAGACATTGAAACAAAGATTGTGCAATGCTCCAATCTTAACACTCCCAGAAGGCAATGATGACTTTGTAGTTTACTGTGATGCTTCCCATCAGGGACTCGGATGTGTTTTGATGCAACGAGACAAAGTCATTGCTTATGCCTCACGACAGCTGAAGATACATGAGAAGAATTACACAACACACGATCTTGAACTGGGAGCTGTTGTTTTTGCACTAAAGATTTGGAGGCATTACCTGTACGGTACCAAATGCACTATCTTCACAGATCACAAGAGTTTACAGCACATCTTTGATCAGAAGGAGCTTAACATGAGACAGAGACGTTGGGTTGAGCTCCTGAACGATTACGATTGTGTGATCAAATACCATCCGGGCAAAGCAAATGTTGTTGCAGATGCTTTGAGCCGGAAAGAAAGAGTCAAACCTTTACGTGTTCGTGCTATGGGAATGACTGTGCAAACCAGTTTGAGAGATCACATTTTACAAGCACAACAGGAAGCAGTGGCAAGAAACAACCTGAAACGCGAGCTCGATTGTGGAGCCGAGAAACACTTCAAGACAAAACAAGACGGAGTTATCTATTATCTGGATCGTGTTTGGATTCCAGCATTAGATGAACTTCGAACACTCATACTTGACGAGGCACACAAGACACGTTATTCAGTTCATCCTGGTGCCGATAAGATGTACCAAGATCTTAGGTCATTTTATTGGTGGTTGGGTATGAAGAAAGACATTGCCACCTATGTTGGCAAATGTATCACATGTGCCAAAGTCAAAGCCGAACACCAGAAACCTTCGGGTTTGCTGGAACAACCGGAGATACCACAATGGAAGTGGGAGCAAATAGCTATGGATTTCATTACCATGTTGCCCCGCACTTCCAGCGGACATGATTCGATTTGGGTCATCATTGATAGATTGACCAAGTCCGCACACTTTTTGCCAATCAGAGAGACATACAAGATGGAGAAACTAGCGAGACTATACATCGATGAAATAGTAGTAAGGCACGGTGTGCCGTTGTCTATTATTTCAGACCGGGACAGTCGATTTACTTCGCGGTTCTGGCAATCATTGCAACAATCCTTAGGGACAAGTGTTAACTTGAGCACCGCTTATCATCCACAAACGGATGGACAAAGCGAACGCACCATTCAAACCCTAGAGGATATGTTGAGAACATGCATCCTAGACTTCGGTGGAAGTTGGGACACACATTTACCACTCATTGAGTTCTCCTACAACAACAGCTACCACAGCAGCATTGGATGTGCTCCGTTTGAAGCACTCTATGGTAGAAAATGTCGGTCTCCAATTTGTTGGACCGAAGTGGGAGATAACAGAATTACTGGGCCTGAACTTATTCAGGAAACTACTGATAAGATTGCCCAGATTCAACAACGACTACAAGCAACACGTAGCCGCCAAAAGAGTTACGCAGACAAACGACGCAAACCTTTAGAATTCGATGTGGGTGACCGAGTTATGTTGAAAGTGTCCCCATGGAAAGGCGTAGTTCGGTTTGGGGCTAAAGGAAAGCTAGCACCTCGGTATGTCGGACCGTTTGAGATTACTCAACGCATAAGTCCTGTGGCATACAGACTCAAACTCCCTGATGAACTTAGTGGAGTACACGATGTGTTTCATGTATCAAATCTCAAGAGGTGCCTAGCAGACGAAACATTGATCATACCTTTGGAAGAAATACAAATTGACGAGCAATTACATTTTATTGAAGAACCTGTAGAGATTATGGAACGTGAAGTCAAGAGACTGAAACGAAGCCGTATCCCTATTGTAAAGGTTCGATGGAACTCCAAGCGTGGACCAGAGTTTACCTGGGAGCGCGAGGACAACATGAAAGCGAAGTATCCCCATCTGTTCGAGAATTGAAGCCCGACTTAAATGCTTAAATTTCGGGACGAAATTTCCTTAACAAGGGGAGACTGTAACAGCAAGTACCAGATCGTCCGGCAAGTCCGTACGGTATGTGTACTTTCACTTTATACTATGTGTAAATACATGTTCATGAACAGTAATTGTATTATCAGATTTCAAAATACAATACATAGTTGTACGTATTTTTGTGTAAACTTAAATACAGTAAGTACAACATACATTTGAAACAATAGTTGTGTGTATTTAAGTGAAAACTTAAGTACAGTTAACACAACGAATCACAGGAAACAACAGTGTTCAAGTAAACAACGAAAGCAAATCGGTTGCGATCTGATATCCACAGATGACAGGAATCAGATGGCCGACGAATCAGTACAAGAACAATGTGAAAACAGAATGTTTAGTTGAGTCCGACAGTGAGGAAACACAATTCAAACACAAATGCAGTGTTATTTCAGAATAACGAACTGACAGTGTGTTTGCGTGGGTGACGATTCACACAAACATATCTGGGAGTTTAGAGTTCTGAAATAATGACTGAAAAGTAGAAAACAAAAGTCAGAAAGCAAAACCATCGTCGTGTTTGTTCGGGTGACGATTCGAACGAATACGCGCGAAGGTGACGCGTTCTGACGAAACGAAACGAAAACACGACACGAACGACTTTAATTTAATAAAATCAAATAAATAACATTTTACAATTTTGAAACTCATCGAATAATTTAAATAACATTCTTTCTATTTATTACAATTAATTACGCGTGAAAATCCGGTTACGCGACGAAAACGCGAACCGAGCAACCGAAACGAACCCGGACACCGCACGTGGTATAAATAGGTTAAATGAGTGGGTTTTCTTATTTTTAACCCTACAACTCTCTTTCTCTCTCTAATTTCCGGCCAAGATAAAAACCACCATTGTTGCACCTTAAAAACCTTATATCTCCTTCATTTCTCCATGGATTTGGGTGATTCTTGAACCCACACGAAGCTCTAGTCATCCTCTACCCGAAAGTACAAGGGATCCGTTCTAAAACCCACAGAAATTCGAGGTATTGCACTGTGAAAGTAGCGAAAATTAGGGTTTTGTACATATGTTTGCTTGAATCGACTTGGACCGGTTCTAGCTCATCCTCTCTAACCCTTACATGTTAGAAAGTAGATCTGTTACACACCAGTACCTAAGTCATCTGAAAACCTCAGTCGAGAGGATGGTCGGACATCCATGGCCGGAGACACCCAGCTCGGCGAATGGGGCGGGACGAAGGAGGGCCGAATGACACATGGGTAGGGTGACCGATTGACTTGGTCGAATGAGTCTCATGCGCCACTTATTCCTTCGGTCAAGACCTCCCTTTCGCCCACCTCCTTTCGGCCGAAGCACCACGTCATTCGTAATCTTCATTCGACAAGGAACCCACCTATTCGGCCATCTCCACCCATATTCGGCCGAATCACCCACAACCAGCCGGCAACCACCAGTAGACCACCTTATTCGGCTGAGGCACCCCCCCTATTCGGTCTATATACTCACATTCGACAAAAGTCAAGCAGTTTTGTTCGACCAGTAAATCATTCAGCCATGCATTCAACAGCAACATCTCATTCGACCAAGGAGTAACCAGGCCCAACATAACCCTTATGGCTATACATCTGTGCGGCCCAACTACTAGCTGGCCCAACGTATTTATACACTATACTCAAGGCCCAAGTTTGGCCCACATGTCATTCGTTCAGCCCACTTGTTGGCCTTACGGGTACCATAGCCCACTAGACATGTTTTCAGGCCCAACATCGTTTAAGCTCAACAATCCTTAAATTAGTTGAACCAAACAGTAACCTACCAAAGGCCTACGACCCATCTCATTTGTTGGGCCCAACAGCACCTCAAACGGATTAACCCAACCATTGGCCCATTCATAAAGCCCACATAATCATTCGGCCCAAGATAATTACGGTGGTTCAAAGACTAATTTGACCACTTGAAATGAGGTTACTATAAATGTAATGGTTTAACAAGTACTTTCAAAGTGTTAAAACAAAGGGAATAATAGCAATATTTAGCTAAGTTACAAAATATTAAAGGTTACTAAACTTTAATCTTTAATCTAAAACTTATATTCTATACCTAGAACCTTTAGCAATACGAAATGATTTTAATTTGGAGATAAAAGCAATAACAAAATATATTAACCTTAATCTAATAAGGTTAAGTGTATCACGATTCATAACCAGTACACAGGGCCGAATGAAGACCAAGACCACAACTAAGATTCATGAGTGTTAGCCAAGTTAGGGCTATCACATACACGCGCATGAATAGCTAAAACACACACTTACAAATTTCAAACTACGTGAAATAAATACAGGACCGTGAAAACAAACTCAAGTACCAACAAGAGCGCGTGCATTCTCATTAAGCTAAGTCAACCCCAACAACTACAAGGTGAGTTCATATGCCCCTTTTCTTTAATCTTTACTGATTTTAAACTCTCGGGGCTGAGAAACATGCTTTACTTTTATTTATTTAAAAGTTTTGCTTACATATTGTTAATACTTTGATTATTTGATATTAAATTGCTTATTATCATAAATCATTGTATGCATGCTTGTTTGAATTCAGGAATACAGGAAAGATAAGATGATGATGATATTTTTAATATCATAACTCATCGATACAATAGAATAACTTAGTAGTAAGTTAACTCTTACAATACTTAGTTATTCTTACAAGAAATGACATTGTAACAATTACAAGGAAACATGATGACATGATTACAAGAGCAAAACACAAGAATGATATAAAGATAATATATCTTTACTACATCATTCTATACAAGAGTTAAATAAGTGTAATAAGACTATATCTTATAATACTTAACCTTATAACTCAACACATATTACAAGAAGGACAAGTAGCATGGAATGATAATCATGATAACATAATTTCATGATAACAACATCATTCACTCAATTAATTAACATAACCTAATAAAACTAGTTCTTATTTAATTTTGTTAATATCACGGAGAACATATGACAATGGGAACAAGAGTACAAGTGAATACAATTTCAATTAGTTACATTTGACCTGTTTGCATTATATCACTCCAATCATGTGCCAAATTGTTCAAGTTGATCATGTAAGTCCCTTTAATTCGCTGACCAGTTAGTTTGACGTGACTAAACCGACGATAGCATAGTGGTACCATAGGTTTGACAAACCTCTAGCTTGTAGGGCTAGTATGTTGATCGTAACAATTCAATGGCTGGTAACGTATGACCGGTGACAGGGCGACCTCAAGTCAGGTTCTGGTAAGCGACACATGGTGATATTAATCTACAGTGATAAGTAATTAATCCAACGAGAACCCTATTGACTAGTAGGTTGAGAAAGTGATCTACTCTCATGTGACACTACTAGTAATAGATTTCGTTGAGGACAATAGACATGCAAAGTGGTAGAGATAAATCGGATGCATTGAAATCTGATTACGTGAGGATTTCAACGGATTCCTTTTAGACTCTATGCACTATAATTCAAGAACAAGTTGCAAGGGGTTAACTCACACTCTTAATATTTAATAGAGTATCATCAGTTAACCCACCTCAAGTATAGAATAATACAAGGACAAGATTATATTAATCTAAAATTCCTTAATACATCGAGGGTTATCAATACTTCGGTTTGATAATTAAACCCCATACAATATATTATTCTATCATCAATACAATAACTGAATACATCTCAAGTGCGATGAATAAGCGGGGAAATGTATATCTTTAGTTGTATCGCAAGTGGTGTGGAACTTGACTGAGTATGTGGTGGGATAGCGTCTGGGCTTGACCCTTTCAGGATTCCCTATATATAAGCATACTTGATCAGGTGATACACTACTTGTACATACAACTAAGGAGAGGCCATTGGGTGGTACAGATGAAACAAGTTTTACAAGCAACAACTATGACATTGTGGATGTGTGCATGATCAATTCAATGATTTTCAATTTACTTACTTATGAACTCACCAACCTAGTGTTGACTTTGTTTAAATGCATGTTTTCTCAGGTGACGGACAGGGGTAGATACAATTGTGCAAGTGTTAAGCTAGTGGGCTCTTAGAAGACCTAGCTTACTTTTGATTGCATACTTTTGGATGACAAATAGTGAATCACTTTTGTATATCTTGTACAGTTCAAGATATAAACTCATTGATTCTTTTTGATTAGAGTTACTTAGTTAAATTATGATGTACAATGTAATTTAACTTTGTAATTCTATTTCATGTCATGATTAGCATTTCTCATTTATATCTCATGTGCTATGTAAACAATCTGATCAATTGATTATCACTCAAAGATATCGCGCCCCGGGAACCTTCCGCCCGACGGGAAAACCCGATCCGTTCCCGCCGGCCCGGGGTGTGACACAAACCAACCGGTCATGCTTCAAGTGTGGAAGTCCTGACCACTTTATGAGAAACTGTCCGAACAACAACACCAATCAAGGGAATGAGGCTAGGGGAGAGCTTTCCAGATTGGTGCAACCGAGGCTAGGCATGATGCAAATATTGTCACTGGTACGTTTCTTCTTAATAATCTTTACGCATCAGTTCTATTTGATACAGGGGCAAATAAGAGTTTTATCTCTCCTGAATTTGCATCATTACTTTCATTGCCTACGGTAGATCTAGAAACTCCTTATGTCATTGAACTTGCTAATGGCAAGTTGATCAAAACTAACAGTGTCATTCAAGGGTGTTCCTTGAATTTGAATGATCATCTTTTCAATATCAATTTACTTCCTATTGAGCTTGGGAGCTTTGATGTTGTGGTCAGTATGGACTAGCTTTCTGATAACCAAGCGGAAGTTGTATGTCAAAAAAAGGTGATCCGCATTCCATTACCGTCAGGTAATACACTGATAGTTCAAGGAGAACGAGCCGGTAGAAAACTTGGTATCATTTCCTGTATGCAAACTCAGAAATGCTTACGGAAAGGTTGTCAGGCCTTTCTAGCACATGTGATCGAGAACTGTTCTGTACAAAAACGTATCAAAGATATTCCAGTAGTTAAGGATTTTCCTGAAATCTTTCCTGAGGATATATCAGGATTACCCCCAGTGAGACAAGTTGAATTTCGTATTGACTTGATTCCAGGTGCAGCACCTGTAGCTAAAGCTCCTTATTGTTTAGCACCCTCAGAGATGCAAGAGCTTTCAGGTCAACTGCAGGAACTGTTAGACAAAGGTTTTATCAGACCTAGTTTCTCACCCTGGGGAGCACCCATTCTTTTTGTGAAAAAGAAAGATGGTTCATTCAGGATGTGCATTGACTATAGGGAACTCAATAAACTAACAATCAAAAATCGTTATCCATTGCCATGAATAGATGACCTGTTTGATCAACTACAAGGTGCTACTTACTTTTCAAAAATCGATTTAAGATCTGGATATCATCAGTTGCGAATTCATGATGATGATGTTCCTAAAACTGCTTTCAGAACGCGATACGGGCATTATGAATTTCTAGTAATGCCATTTGGATTAACCAATGCACCTGCAGTTTTCATGGATCTGATGAATCGAGTATGTAGACCTTTTCTAGATAAATTTGTGATTGTGTTTATTGATGATATTCTTATTTATTCTCGGAACCAGCAGGAATATGCTCAACACTTGAAATTAATCTTAGAACTTTTGGCACATGAGAAATTATATACCAAATTCTCCAAGTGTGAGTTTTGGTTACGGGAAGTTCAATTTCTTGGGCACGTAGTAAATGAAAAAGGTATTCAAGTAGATCCTAGTAAGATCAAGGCTGTGAAACAATGGGAAACATCACGAACCCCAACTGAAATACGTCAATTCTTAGGGCTGGCAGGTTATTATCGTTGATTCATAAGGAACTTTTCAAAGATAGCCTTGTCATTGACCACATTGACACAGAAGAATCAACCGTTTATATGGGGTTCCCAACAGGAGGAGGCATTCCAACTGTTGAAACACAAACTCTGCAACGTACCTATCTTGGCATTACCGGAAGGTACTGATAATTTCACAGTGTATTGTGATGCTTCTCGTCAAGGTCTTGGGTGTGATTTAATGCAGAACGATAAGGTAATTGCTTACGCTTCTCGACAACTGAAAGTACATGAGAAGAACTATACCACTCATGATCTAGAACTTGGTGCAGTGGTGTTTGCACTCAAGATTTGGAGACACTATCTATACGTACGATCCAGACGATCGAAGACATGTTACGGGCTTGTGTTATTGATTTTGGTGACAGCTGGGAAAACCATTTACCGTTAGTGGAATTCTCTTACAATAACAGTTATCATACAAGTATTCAGGCAGCACCGTTTGAAGCATTGTATGGTCGTAAATGTAGTTCACCGGTTTGTTGGGCTGAGATTGGTGACAGTCAGATAACAGGTCCTGAACTAGTACACGAAACGACAGAGAAGATAGTTCAAATCCGGAACCGTATGGCAGCGGCTCGGGATCGACAAAAGAGTTACGCTGACAAACGTCGCAAGCCGTTGGAATTTCAAGTAGGAGACCGAGTTCTTCTAAAGGTATCACCTTGGAAAGGTGTGATACGATTTGGTAAGCGCGGGAAGCTTAGCCCACGTTACGTAGGACCTTTTGAGATCCTGAAAAGGATTGGTCCGGTTGCGTATCAACTCAAATTACCGGATGAACTAAGCGGAGTTCATGATGTCTTTCACATATCGAACTTAAAAAAATGTCTTTCTGATGAGACATTGATTGTACCACTAAAGGAAATACAAGTAGATGAACAATTACGGTTCATTGAAGAACCAGCTGAAATCATGGACCGAGAGGTCAAACAGCTCAAACAAAGCAAGATCCCGATAGTCAAAGTCCGGTGGAATTCAAGACGTGGTCCTGAATTCACATGGGAAAGGGAAGATCAAATGATGAAGAAGTATACTCATCTGTTCAAAACAACAACTACAAACACTGAGAAGGCACGTTAAATTTCGGGACGAAATTTCCTTCAACAAGGGGATGACGCGATGTTTCACACATCAATACTTCATATTTCAAATTGTAAGCACAAACACTTTATGAAATTGGTTTAGTTACGAACATTTGTGCTACATTACATTTTATGTGCTATATTTCATATGTTACATGTTATGATAGTACATACATGATTAGTTTCAAACAATTGCTATGTGCGAGGTTGCATAGTACAAACAGTTGTAAACATTCATTATGTGTAAGGTCACATAGCTCAGCATGATTAAACACAAATATTCACAATTAGGAGTACTAATTGTTGTGCACACAAACAATTATATAGAATGATCACACTTAGGTGTGATGTTGCAAACATTGAACCTAGTGTGTGAGTACGCACAAGCACACAGAATGATCAGACATCGCGCTAACACGTACAATTTGAACTCACAAGTAGTGTCCTAACTACTTCTAACATTTTACAATTTTCGGGACGAAAATTCCTTCAACAATGGGATGATGTGACAATTCGACTTTTCGGATTAACACTGTTAACCCCAGAACTAACCGAAATGGCATGAAATTGAACAAAAACAAATTACAAGTGTTGAAATTAAACAAAATCAGTCCAAGATATCACAATTACAAGGATTGAGTTTGTAATTAGGTTAAAGTGGAAAACTTTGACTTTAAAAGTCAAAATTCTGTTTTTAGAATAAACTGGAATCCAATATTACTTTTATGATCAATTACAAGTGAATTAAATTATATTAGACTATTCTATTAATGATTACATAAGTTCATAAACATTTGAATCAAAAGGATTAATGGTGAAACTTTATAAAAAGTTCAATTTTGACTTTAAAAGTCAAAATTCGAGTGGTTTTATCAAATAAAAATCGAAATTCACATCAACAAGCAATTATAGTCGAATTAAATCTGTTATACTCAACACCTTAATGATTAATAACAGTTATCAGGTGTTATTAACATCATTATCAATCGAATTAAAGGCCTAATCAAATCAAAAGTCGTAACCGTTCCTAAATAGCATCAAATTCGTATAACCCAAACGAAATGCACAAAATTGAACATTCCTAAACCTCAATCGGCATTCTCAGAGTCTTTAGCATACACCATTTCGATCGTAGAAGCTTCGGATTGAAGAATTTGATTTCGAGGAGGCCGAACCTAGGGCTTGGAGTCGATCTACAACGATACTACATCGAAACAAGTAAGTAATCCCTCATACACCACCTAAACCAACCGATTAAGTATAACCCTATACTAATTTGGGGTTCTAACAACGAATTGATAGAGCCCAATTACTAGGGTTCATCGTTGGAGTCGTTTTGGGGGTTTTGATTAAAACGCGTGTTGTAATCAAATTAAACCTTGCTACAAGTTTCATAATATACCGATTAAAGAAATCCATATATCAATTTCATGAAATTATAATGAATTGTGTATGATCAAGTTCTAGGGTCTAACTAGAAAACGAGTTGGGGGGTTTAGTATCAAACGAGCATGGAATTCAAATTAAACTTTACAGACATGTTCGAAATTTCTATTCTAATAATAAACCTATGTTAATTTGACCCAATGAATTCGATCTAAGTATAAACCATTTACGTGGGTTTTGAGATAAAAACGAATGGGGAATTAAGTTTAAATGATCATACTATTCCAATCAAATATTACAGAGTGTATCAAAATCCTCTGGTTACTAAAAGCCCTATGGATTCAAGACTCATTAGTAGTCAATTCATTTGATTTGGATTGGATGTGAACGAGTTTGAGTTTGGAGGTTGATTAGAATGATTTGATCAGTTAAACGAAATCAAAACTCAAATTAAAACCACCCATAAAGTCGGTTTGATCCTTGGAACAAAACCCCTAAGGTTTTGGGTTCAATTGAGTTTGAATTGTGGACCGATTTGGGGTTTGAGGGCTTCGGCTATGGGTAAATGAAGGGGAACCAGGTTAGTTATTCTTAAAACTAATTAAAACTAAAGTTAATAACGAATGCAGAAGCAGAGCAACCGGTTTGGGCTTATGTTACTGATCCAAGAGGTCTAGGGTTCGAACCCTGCCTCTATTGGGTTTTTGAAATTAAAAACCATTTTGGTTTTAACCCGTAACTTACTCGTTCTAACTCCGTTTCGACCCGTTTCAGTTGCGTTGGAACCAGAAGTTCAGTACGAACATAATAAAATAATAAAATTCATATTTTAACCCGAAAACGTAGTCGCGTATAATTACGCTTATTTAAATAAAATCGTATACGATTATATGATTTAATTAAACGATTTTAAAGTCACGCGTACTTACTTATGTACATTTCTAACACTCTACCATACGTGTTGACACGTATGTGATTTCACACAAAACGACATCCCGAATAACACAACGTTATTGTTTAAACACAGATTCTTCGTAGTGGATTATCTACGCGAGTTCACGTGTGTTTGATCATTCTGCTACACTCAAAGGTGCGTACACGGCCCCTTTCTTATTTTAACTGTTTTGGGGGAGAAAACATGTGCAACAAAGCTTTTAGATACATATCACTTGCATGAGTTAACTGTTTACATTAAGTGCGAACATAGCATTACAAGTCCTTACATATCGAACAGTTTAGTTTGCCGTAGTGCAAAGCGTGGTAGTTGGAAATAGATCTATTAGGTTTGACAAGCCTCAATTGGTAGATGGGATCTACGCAAGTGTTTGACTAGCCAATTCACATTACTATTGTTTGTGCTAGACAATAGTGGAAAGGCAATCAATATTCAAACAGTCAGCTTCGGTGTCGACTGCTTATGTAAATAGTACAAGTGACTAGCTATCATGACTACGCATGTGTGATTATGTTATCTGCAAACATTTTGTTCAAACAGTCGTTTCAAACATTTGTGAATACTTAAACCTGTGTATGCATCAACCTTTGTGTTGACTTGATTTACATGTTTTCTCAGGACGCTAAGGTACTGGAACAGATGAGCATGGACTAGGAGATCCAGTCTCATGCATATTTTACATTACAGTTGATTTGAATTTGAACATTTGAGACTTTGCTTTGTAATTTACAGTTTTCAAACGGTTATGTTTGTTATTGTTTTAAAAACGCTTCCGCAACGTTAGAACTTTGATATTACAATTTTAGACCAAAGTATGTTTGAAAATCATATAGAGGTCTTCGTTATGTCTAATGATCTGAGATCCTGGTTTGTCACGTCCCAAACGGTATGATTCCGTTAGTTGAAAATTGGGGGTGTGACATATTCATCTGATTGTTCCTGTCATATCATGATCATACAAGCATGCATACAATGATAAGCGAAAATAACCAATTTAATATTATCTAAATCAAAGTATAAGCAATATGTTAAGCAAAACTTTTAAATAATTAAAAGTAAGCATGTTTCTCAGCCCCGAGAGTTTAAAATCAGTTAAGATTAAAGAAAAGGGGCATATGAACTCACATTGTAGCGGTTGTAGTTGACTTAGCTTAAACGAGAATGCACGCGCTCTTGATTGTATTAGTTGTTGTATTCACGATCATGTATTGGTTTCACGTTGTATGTAACTTATTAGTATACGTTTTACGAATTTGTGTGCGTGTATGTGTTGGCCATAAAATCTGGCTAACACTTAGTGGTGTTGGTCATCATTCGGCCCCGTTTACTTATTATAGAGTTTAATATTAATTAACCCGATTAGATTAAAGTTAACACACTTTGTCATTGTCTTTATATCCCATTTTATGTAGACTTGTCTTGTTAGGTCACATTGAAGCCATTTTAGTTCATAAACATAAACTAGATTTATGGTTCAAGGCCACGTGTTGTTCTCATTACCCTTGAACTATTGTTACCCAATTTATAACTAGTTATGTCCCCATCCTTATAACACATAAGGTTTTAGATTTTTTTAAGATTCCTTGTACTCACGATCATCACATTAGTAATAAAATTCCATGTATGTTAACTTTGAAATTAGTTGGTGTGTTTAATTGCATTTTGAATCCAGTTTCCGAATAAGTAATGTTGTGACCGAATGAATACGTGGGCCGAACCAGACCTGATGGGCCAAAACAGGAAATCTGGGCCCAATCAATAACTCTGGGTCGCAACAGTGAGTTGTGTTGGGCCTGGCTAATTGTACTGGGCTGAAATAGCTCTTGGGCCAGAACAGTGGGCTTGGGTAGTCTGTTGGGCCTGTTAAATGTGTGTGTGACTGTGTGTGATATCTCACTGATGTTGGGCCAAAGGAGTATGTTGGACCAAGCTGTTGGGCTGTGTGATACTTGGGCCTCATGTTTGTTACTGGGCCAGATCCTTTGGCCGAATGGACTCATGTGAGTCGGCCGAACAAAAAGAAAGTGGCCGAATGGTGGTAATGGTCGAATGGTGCATGTACTGGTCGAATGACTAGGGCTCGAATGAGGATGGCTACTGGCGAATGAAGGTGGGAGAAGGAGGGGTCTGCCGACAGAAGGAGGACCGGCGAGTGGCTCCCTTCGGCCACCCATGCTCCTTCGGCGAATGAGTTCCCTTAGGTCAAGTCTCTTCGGCCCTAGGTCTTTCGGCCGACCTGGGTAACCCTCATTCGGCCATTGCGGCTGTCACGACTAGGGTTCCTCAATACATGGCCTAATGGTTTAAATCGGACTCTAAGTCGAGGTTCACACGAATCTTTGGTGCTTGGTGTGTGTTGGAGCTTAAAATGGAAAGGTTTAGGACCGGTTGTGAGGTGTTCGACCAAAGGGTTTTAGAAACCCTAATTTTTGAAACTTTTGCAGGTTCATACCTCGATTTTCAGTGTGTTCTACTCCAGATCATTTGTACTTTCATGTAGAGAATGATAAGAGCTTCGTTTAGGTTCAAGAATGAGGTGATTTGGTGGAGAAATGAGAGAGTTATGGTAGAGAGAAGGTAGAGAGAGGGTATATGGCTGGATTAGGGTTTTTAGAGAGAGAGTGGGGAGGAGGAAATGAAGAAGATGACTCATTTAAGGGTATTTATACCCCGAGTGAGTTCGGGTTCGTTTTTGTTGCTCGGTTCGTTGCGTTTCTGGAACGTAACGCGCGTGTTTACGGATTTTAAATAAAATAGTTGTTTTAATTATTTAATTTTGATGAGTTTCAAAATTGTAAAACATTAAAATATTTTATTTTCTTAAATTATTGTCGTTCGTGTCGTGTTTCGTTTTCGTTTCGTCAGATCGCGTGATGGTTTGGCTTTCTGACTTTTGTTTTCTACTTCCAGTCATCATTTTAGAACGTTAAACTCACAGATATGTTTGTGTGAATCGTCACCCACTCAACACACTGTCAGTTCGTTATTCTGAAACGACACTGAAATATTGTTTTAAATTGTATTTCCTCAATGTCGGACTCCACTAAACATCATGTTATCACATTGTTTTCACACTGATTTGTCGGCCATCTGATTCCTGTCATCTATGGATATCAGATCGCAACCGACTTATTCTTGTTATTTGTTTGAACACTGTTGTTTCTCGTGATTTGTTGTGTTAACTGTACTTAGGTTTTCACTTAAATACCCACAACTTATTGTTTATCGTGGGTGTTGTACTTACGGTATTTAAGTTTTCACAAAAATACGTACAACTGTTTCTTGTATTTTGAATTCTGTTATCACAAACACTGTTCACATACTTGTATTTACACATAGTAAATATTGAAAGTACACATACCGTACGGACTTGCCGGACGATCTGGTACTGGATGTCACACTTTCGATATTTAGAAAGTTTCTATTTTTGTAAAGTATGGTTATGAAATCCCATTTCATAAAAATCAATGCTCTAGTATGTTTGTAAAACACATGTAAACACTTAAAATAAGTCATTTGTGCATAAAATACCATTTATGCCATTTTACCCAAACAAAGTTTCCTAAAATAGTAAGTACTCGTTTAAAAGCTTGTTTTCACAATTCAAGTTTTCAATATGTTTAGAAATTATTTTTAAACATATCACAATGATCACAAATCATCAAAACATCTTAAAACATCAAAAGCCCTCTTTTGATTTTAAAAAGTTTCCTTATTTAGTAAGTTCTTACAAAATCATGTTTTCAACAAAATTAAATACTCAAATGTGTTTCTAAACACTTCAATATATATTTTAACAACATCTAGACATGTCTAACATGTCTAGATCATCACAAATCTAAGACGTGCAACATAAAAGTTTCCTTTTATGGCAAGTTTGCATAAACCATCATCAAATCAATCAATAACTCAACTAAACTCAAATCCAATCACCCCATACTAAAATCAGTAGATCTAACCCTAGTAACACATCCAATCACCAACAATTTCGTGTACAATAGCCACATGGAGTTGCATGTGTGCAAACACACTTGCATGTGCGTTTTTACATCATGCATGTACGATCTAACAACTAATAGACATGTAAAATTACCTTAGATGCTAGGATTCGAGTGGTAGCAGGTGTAACGAGTTCTGGAACGACTGGAGATGATTCTTTTGCGTGTTGATGGCTTCCAAGGCTTCCTCTTGAAGCTCCAATGGTCCAAAGCACTCCAATGTTGTAAGAAATGACTTCAAATGTTCTTCACAGGGGTTTGGGGCTGATTGTGACACCCGGCAATTTCAGGTATATTGCAACTCTTACTTTCTTTACATTTCACATTCATACTTGTTGTATTTCATTTAATTATGTTTAATTAGATGAGTTGAACACAAACGACTACGAAACGATAGTTCGAGGAACTATCAATCGTACATTGCATTGCACATTGGTTTTGGAAACCAGGTGTGGCAAACACAACACTAACACAAGACAATAATTCGAGGAGTTATTGAATTGTGCATTACACGTTGATTAGGATTAATCAAGCGTGCAAACACTTCGTTACACACGAACACAAACTATCAAAGATAATTCGAGGGATTATCGAAACACACACGAGTCTCACGAACATTGGTGATCAATCAAACTTATGTGCTACTTTGTGATTATATGTTAAACATGTATTAGATGTTTAGAATAAGCGTTAGAAATCGAATACGAGCGAAATCGAATCATCGAAATCGAAAAACAAGGAAGCGGACTCGTTGCGGTACGCGATGGTCCCTCGGCGAAAGGCTTCGCGGTACGCGGCGCAAACCGGGAGTCGAGACTCCCGAATCCCATCGCGGTACGCGGTAAAATATTTTGATCGGCCTCCGCGGTACGCGAAGGCCATGCAGATCGAAAATTTTATAAAAACCCAACCCAGTTCATTTGTTAGATTTCTTTCACTTACCATCGACTTTCCCCTCTCAAATCCGATCAAGAACCACTGAAAACAAGCTTCAAACCTTCTGGAACCATTGGTGGAGCTATCCCTTGTATTTGTGAACCATTGGAGCTCCTGGAAACTTGGAGAAGAAGATAAGGAGCTTAGAACGACCATCAACCACTAGACCTTCATTCCCAGCCACTGTTTCCACGGGATTTTGCATTCTAAGGTAGTTTTACATGATTTCTTATAGTTAGATCGTACATGCAATGGGTTAAAACCCACATGCAACTCCATACGGTTATTGTACACGAAATCGTTGGTGATTTGGTGTGATGTTGTTATAGATCTTCTGATTTAGTGTTTAGATGTGTTAGATTTGAGTTTGGTTTAGTTATTGGTTGATTTGATGAAGTTTTGGTACACTTGCCATAAAAGGAAACTTTTATGTTGCAAGTCTTGGATTTGTAATGATCGAGACATGTTAGACATGTCTAGATATTGTTAAATGTATATTTGAGTGTTTAGAAACACATTGGGATAATTGATTTTGTCAAAATCATGGTTTTATAGAAACTTACTAAAAATGGAAACTTTATAAAATCAAAAGAGGGCTTTTGATGTTTTAAAGGCTTTTGATGAACTTTGATTGTTGAAATATGTTTAGAATTGATTTCTAAGCATATTGGAAACCTTGATTTTTGAAAATGAATTTTAAACGGATACTTTCCAAATAAGGAAACTTTATTTGGGCAAAACGGCGTATATGATGATTTATGCGCCGACGATGCGTTTTAAATGATAAAACATGATTTTATAAACATATTGGAATTTATTAGTTTTATGAAATGGGATTTCATAACCACACTTTCCTAAATTGGAAACTTTCTAAAAATGGTAACTTATGTGATTAGAGTCATAGGATGCATTTTGGTGTCTTATGTGCATTGAGGCACGTAAACACAACAATCGTGTCACCAACGATTCGTCGAGACAACACAAGTCAACACACACACTCGGTTGAGCACACCGACACTTGGAGTTGTATGGGATACAACACACCACAAAACACATACTTACACCTATATGGTTATAGGTGCATACTAGCAGGTGCTAGCATTCGCAGACGCGAACACATACACACCGGGACTGCTGTAACAGGTGAGTTCACGGCCCCTTTTTACATTTTCTACCTTTGGGGGAGAAGACATTGCATACAAACTACTTTTGAACAACTTACACATTTTTGGTTTCTTTTGTACATGCTAATATCGTATATGCATATGTGTGGCATTCATCCACAAAACTGATAAGTCCTCGTTAAACACACCTCGAACCGTTAATAGCGCGTTGCGCTTAGCGTGGTAATTCTGAATAGTACTATTTGGGCCTGACAAGCCCCACTGTTGCGAGCCGTATGGCCACCCCGACTGGAGGTCGGAACAGTGCATAATTGACCAAACAACATTTGCCATATCTTGGATGGATATGGCGGGAGGCAGCATGTTAGCTTCGGTTGCGAACCCGCATATGATATAACACCTATTGACTAGCTATCAATTGATATTGCATTGTATTGAAAGATAGACCTGCAAAACTCTTACTTTAAACATTTGAATGTTTACTGCTGATTACAAACCTGTGCTCTCACCAACCTTTGTGTTGACCTTTTACTCGCATGTTTTCTCAGGTAACTAAGGCACGCGCACAAGGAATAGGATGCTAGGCTGGAGTCGCATGCATCTATTTAAGTGTCGTAGTTTACTAAACATTGATTACCATTTGATGTGTTGTGTAATGTTAAACAACTTTAATCGCTTCCGCAACTATTGTTACTTAACATTTTGAAAACCGTTTTAAATTAACGCTTCCGCTACCTATGAATGTTAAACTGTTTTGTTAACTTATATTTTACTTCCGCAACTCTGATTTTTACAAACTGTTTTATCCAAGTTATTGGACGTATGTATGAAACCAGACATATAGGTCTCGCATGTTGTGTGACCGGAGACTGCGATCCTGACAATCTGCCGCCGCTCGCGCCCCAGAAGGGACAGGATTTCTCGGGGTGCGACACTGATTTTCAGTGATTTGGGTCGAGGATTGATGAAGAAACTCGGAGAAAGTGGAAGGAAACCGAGTGGAATGAGTTTGGGGTTGGTTTTATAAAAATTTTGATCTGCATGGGCGTCGCGTACCGCCGAGGCCGATCGAAATGGCCATTGCGTACCCCCGAAGGGACGAGATTTCTCGGGGTGCAACAGATTGGTATCAGAGACTGCGGTTATTGCGAATTAGGTTTGCATTTAGTGAACTTAGTCTATAACCACTAGTCTCCACACAACACTTAGTGCTTAGTATTGCGATACTTGCACACATGTCACATCTTTTATGCGTTACGTTCATCACCGCACGTGACTTCCCATGATGGGGAGAATCGAAAGCTCTATATGTTCTTAACAATACCCACCGCACACACTACATTAGTCACTAGTCAAACACTAACACTTATTCTCGCTATGAAGATCATGGCTGGAAGACGTGGAGGACGCAGGAATGCGGGTGGACGTGGAAACATCAACCTGACTCAAGCTGAGTTGAACGCCCTCATCAACGAACGGGTTGAGGAGGTACTTGCTGCATGGGAAGCTGCCCGTAACCAAAACCTACTGAACCAAGGTGATGAATCCTTTTCATATTCACCTTGTTTGCACGACACTTAACCCAACTCTACTCTTTGCATATCTCAGGAGCAAATCCTAACCCTCCTCTCTGCACATTCAAAATGTTCCTGGATTGCAAACCCCATTCATTCAGCGGCACTGAGGGAGCCGTTGGGCTATTACGCTGGATTGAGAAGGCGGAATCAGCCTTCGCCATGAGCAACTGCAGGAACGAGGACAGGGTCAAGTTCGCTGCAGGGACATTCGAGGGAGTTGCCCTCACTTGGTGGAATGCCAACGTTCAGAACCTAGGGCTTGATGCAGCCAACGCTCTACCTTGGGATAACTTTAAGCAAATGTTGAACCGCGAATACTGCCCTCGTGGTGAGGTGCAGAAACTTGAGACTGAGTTCTGGAACCACAAGATGATTGGTTCCGAGGTTGAGGCCTACACTGCCAGGTCTTATGAGCTGGCAAACCTGTGCCCGGAAATGGCAAACCCACCTTTCAAGCACATAGAGAAGTACATTGAGGGACTACCACCTCAAATTCAGGGCATGGTACTTTCTGCTGACCCCATAACTATGCAACAAGCCGTGCGACTTACCCACAAACTCACTGATTCAGCTGTTGCACAAGGACTCTTGCCACCTCGTGGTCCTGTGACCACAACTAACGACAAGGGCAAACGAAAGTGGGATGACACCCTGAACAAGACTTCCACTATTCAACCACCACCACAGCAACGTAAGTTTGGATCAACCCAAGATTATGCCCCACCCATCCCAACCACCCAGAACCAAGGAGGTTATGCTGGGAAACACCCTAAATGCCACAAGTGCAACTTCCACCATGCGCAGGGTCAGTGTGGCCGCTTTCAATGCCAGCGCTGTGGAAAAGGGGGACATGCAGCTAAAGACTGCAGGGGTGAACTACTTGCAAAGACCACACAACCCCAACAACAACAACAACAGCTTGAAGCACCGAAGGGTTGCTTCGAATGTGGGAAACCAGGGCACTTCAAGAAGGATTGCCCGCATCTGAAAAACAACAACAACAACCAACAGAACAACAATAATGGGAACAATGGCATGAGGGGACGAGCCTTCGTGATTGGGGCCAAGGAGGCCAGGAGGGATCCCAACCTTGCAACCGGTACGTATCTCTTGAACGATAATTATGCTTCTGTATTGTTTGATACTAAGCTGAGAAAAGCTTTATATCTAAGGACTTTAATGAGATACTTGCCATTACCCCAATGCCCTTAGAGTTTGAGTATACAGTAGAACTAGCTGATGGTAAATTAATTGTGACTAAGCACATTCTGAAAGAATGCATGTTAGAGCTAGCAGGCCATACATTTAAGATTGACCTCATGCCGGTTACACTAGGCAGTTTTGATGTTGTAGTGGGCATGGATTGGTTGTCCGAAAACCAGGCTGAAATCATTTGCCACGACAAGGTTGTGCGCATACCCCTCCCTGACGGAGAAACTCTAGATATCAAGGGCGAAAGGAGTGACACTCCTCTGAACATCATCTCGTGCATGAAAGCTCACAAATGCTTACGAAAGGGATACACAGCCATTCTGGCGCTTATTACCGACAAGACTGAAGAGGAGAAGAGAATAGAAGACATCTTAGTCGTATGCGACTATCCTGACGTATTCCCTGAGGATCTACCAGGACTACCACCACCTCGACAAGTGGAGTTCCGCATAGACCTTGTGCCGGGAGCAGCGCCTATTGCACCAGCACCATATCGACTTGCGCCTTCGGAGATGCAGGAACTGTCCAATCAACTGCAAGAGTTGCTGGACAAGGGTTTCATTAGACCAAGCTTCTCACCCTGGGGAGCTCCGGTCTTGTTCGTAAAGAAGAAGGATGGCACCTTCCGTATGTGCATTGACTATCGGGAATTGAACAAAGTAACAATCAAGAACCGTTACCCATTACCTCGCATCGACGATCTGTTCGATCAACTGCAAGGATCAAGTTACTACTCTAAGATCGATTTGCGATCTGGGTACCATCAGTTGAGGATTCAGGAAGAAGATATACCAAAGACTGCTTTTCGCACTCGGTATGGCCATTATAAGTTTCTGGTTATGCCGTTTGGGCTGACAAATGCACCTGCAGTATTCATGGACCTCATGAATAGAGTGTGCAAACCATACCTCGACAAGTTCATCATTGTCTTCATAGATGATATTCTCATCTACTCCAAAACCCAGGAGGAACACAAAGAGCATCTTCAATTGGCTCTTGAACTGCTACGGAAAGAGAAGCTGTACGCTAAACTCTCAAAATGCGACTTTTGGATCCGAGAAGTCCAATTTTTGGGACATGTTGTGAATGAACAAGGGATTCATGTGGATAAGTCTAAGATAGAGGCAATTAAGAACTGGGAAGCACCAAAGACCCCAACTGAGGTGCGACAATTCCTAGGCTTGGCAGGCTATTATCGATGGTTTATTGAAGGATTTTCAAAGATAGCACAACCCCTTACAGCTTTAACCCATAAGGACAAGAAGTATCTCTGGACTGACAAACAGGAGGATGCATTTCAACTTCTCAAGCAGAAGCTCTGTAGTGCACCTATCTTATCTCTTCCTGATGGGACGGACGACTTCGTAGTATATTGCGACGCCTCGATACAAGGACTCGGCTGTGTGCTAATGCAGCGAGAAAAGGTGATCGCATATGCTTCTCGACAACTGAAAGTCCACGAGAAGAACTACACCACCCACGACTTGGAACTTGGAGCCGTGGTATTTGCACTCAAGATCTGGAGGCACTACCTGTATGGTACAAAGTGTACGATATACACTGATCATAAGAGTCTCCAACACATATTCGAGCAGAAGGAATTGAACATGCGACAACGTCGCTGGCTCGAGCTTCTTAACGACTATGAGTGTGCTATCAAGTATCATCCGGGGAAGGCCAATGTGGTGGCCGATGCTCTAAGCAGGAAAAACACTTCGAAACCCAAGAGGGTACGAGCTTTACAGCTCACAATCCTTCCCAATCTCCCTGAACAGATACGTAATGCCCAGGTGGAGGCACTTAAACCAGAAAATCTAGCGGCAGAATCACTAAGGGGAATGGAGCAACAACTTGAGATAAAAACCGATGGTTTACAGTATTTCATGGAACGCGTCTGGGTTCCACATCATGGAAACTTACGAGACCTTGTGATGGACGAGGCTCACAAATCCCGATATTCCATTCACCCAGGATCTGATAAGATGTATCACGATCTGAAGGTATTTTACTGGTGGCCACACATGAAAGCCGACATCGCCACCTACGTAGGCAAATGTTTGACTTGTGCCAAAGTCAAGATCGAGTACCAGAAACCCTCTGGATTACTCAGACAACCTGAGATCCCTATGTGGAAGTGGGAACAAATCTCCATGGATTTCATTACCAAATTACCCCGAACACCTAGCGGATGTGACACTATTTGGGTAATTGTGGATCGACTGACCAAGTCAGCACATTTCCTTGCGATAAAGGAAAACGACAAAATGGAAAAACTAGCCAGAATCTATGTTAAGGAAGTAGTCTCGCGACATGGAGTGCCAACCTCCATCATTTCAGATCGAGATGCCAGATTCACTTCTAACTTCTGGAAATCATTACAAAAATCGCTTGGCACACGGTTGGATATGAGTACAGCATACCACCCACAAAATGATGGCCAGAGCGAACGCACGATACAAACTCTTGAAGATATGCTACGAGCGTGCGTAGTAGACTTTGGTAACAGCTGGGAAACTCACCTGCCGTTGGTGGAGTTTTCCTACAACAACAGCTACCACACCAGTATCAAGGCAGCGCCTTTTGAGGCACTCTATGGCAGGAAATGCCGATCACCCATCTGCTGGGCGGAGGTGGGCGACAGTCAGCTCACTGGCCTGGAACTTGTACACGAAACGACGGAGAAAATTGTGCAAATCAGAAACCGCATGGCAGCAGCTCGAGATCGTCAAAAGAGCTATGCCGACAAACGCCGAAAGCCTCTGGAATTTCAGGTAGGAGATAAAGTCCTTCTAAAAGTTTCGCCATGGAAAGACGTCATTCGTTTTGGCAAACGAGGCAAACTGAACCCACGGTATATTGGACCTTTCGAGATCTTAAATAGGATTGGTCCAGTGGCATACCAACTCAACTTACCAGCCGAACTCGACGGAGTTCACAATGTATTTCATGTCTCGAATCTGAAGAAGTGCTTATCAGATGAGACACTTATAGTTCCACTGGATGAGATCTAGGTGGATGAGCAACTACGGTTCGTGGAAGAACCGGTAGAGATCATGGACCGTGAGGTCAAACAACTCAAACAGAGTAAGATTCCTATTGTTAAAGTTTCATGGAACTCGAAACGCGGACCTGAATTCACGTGGGAACGTGAGGATCAGATGATGCGCAAATATCCCCATCTCTTCAAGCAAACAACGTCGAACGCCGACACCAACAAATAAATTTCGGGACGAAATTCCTTTCAACAAGGGGATGATGTGACAACCAGAAAATTTTTGTTTCTCAAACACTCTTGTTTCTCAAACACTACCAACAACAACCAAATTTCGGGACGAAATTTCTTTCAACAAGGGGATGATGTGACACCCGGCAATTTCAGGTATATTGCAACTCTTACTTTCTTTACATTTCACATTCATACTTGTTGTATTTCATTTAATTATGTTTAATTAGATGAGTTGAACACAAACGACTACGAAACGATAGTTCGAGGAACTATCAATCGTACATTGCATTGCACATTGGTTTTGGAAACCAGGTGTGGCAAACACAACACTAACACAAGACAATAATTCGAGGAGTTATTGAATTGTGCATTACACGTTGATTAGGATTAATCAAGCGTGCAAACACTTCGTTACACACGAACACAAACTATCAAAGATAATTCGAGGGATTATCGAAACACACACGAGTCTCACGAACATTGGTGATCAATCAAACTTATGTGCTACTTTGTGATTATATGTTAAACATGTATTAGATGTTTAGAATAAGCGTTAGAAATCGAATACGAGCGAAATCGAATCATCGAAATCGAAAAACAAGGAAGCGGACTCGTTGCGGTACGCGATGGTCCCTCGGCGAAAGGCTTCGCGGTACGCGGCGCAAACCGGGAGTCGAGACTCCCGAATCCCATCGCGGTACGCGGTAAATATTTTGATCGGCCTCCGCGGTACGCGAAGGCCATGCAGATCGAAAATTTTATAAAAACCCAACCCAGTTCATTTGTTAGATTTCTTTCACTTACCATCGACTTTCCCCTCTCAAATCCGATCAAGAACCACTGAAAACAAGCTTCAAACCTTCTGGAACCATTGGTGGAGCTATCCCTTGTATTTGTGAACCATTGGAGCTCCTGGAAACTTGGAGAAGAAGATAAGGAGCTTAGAACGACCATCAACCACTAGACCTTCATTCCCAGCCACTGTTTCCACGGGATTTGCATTCTAAGGTAGTTTTACATGATTTCTTATAGTTAGATCGTACATGCAATGGGTTAAAACCCACATGCAACTCCATACGGTTATTGTACACGAAATCGTTGGTGATTTGGTGTGATGTTGTTATAGATCTTCTGATTTAGTGTTTAGATGTGTTAGATTTGAGTTTGGTTTAGTTATTGGTTGATTTGATGAAGTTTTGGTACACTTGCCATAAAAGGAAACTTTTATGTTGCAAGTCTTGGATTTGTAATGATCGAGACATGTTAGACATGTCTAGATATTGTTAAATGTATATTTGAGTGTTTAGAAACACATTGGGATAATTGATTTTGTCAAAATCATGGTTTTATAGAAACTTACTAAAAATGGAAACTTTATAAAATCAAAAGAGGGCTTTTGATGTTTTAAAGGCTTTTGATGAACTTTGATTGTTGAAATATGTTTAGAATTGATTTCTAAGCATATTGGAAACCTTGATTTTTGAAAATGAATTTTAAACGGATACTTTCCAAATAAGGAAACTTTATTTGGGCAAAACGGCGTATATGATGATTTATGCGCCGACGATGCGTTTTAAATGATAAAACATGATTTTATAAACATATTGGAATTTATTAGTTTTATGAAATGGGATTTCATAACCACACTTTCCTAAATTGGAAACTTTCTAAAAATGGTAACTTATGTGATTAGAGTCATAGGATGCATTTTGGTGTCTTATGTGCATTGAGGCACGTAAACACAACAATCGTGTCACCAACGATTCGTCGAGACAACACAAGTCAACACACACACTCGGTTGAGCACACCGACACTTGGAGTTGTATGGGATACAACACACCACAAAACACATACTTACACCTATATGGTTATAGGTGCATACTAGCAGGTGCTAGCATTCGCAGACGCGAACACATACACACCGGGACTGCTGTAACAGGTGAGTTCACGGCCCCTTTTTACATTTTCTACCTTTGGGGGAGAAGACATTGCATACAAACTACTTTTGAACAACTTACACATTTTTGGTTTCTTTTGTACATGCTAATATCGTATATGCATATGTGTGGCATTCATCCACAAAACTGATAAGTCCTCGTTAAACACACCTCGAACCGTTAATAGCGCGTTGCGCTTAGCGTGGTAATTCTGAATAGTACTATTTGGGCCTGACAAGCCCCACTGTTGCGAGCCGTATGGCCACCCCGACTGGAGGTCGGAACAGTGCATAATTGACCAAACAACATTTGCCATATCTTGGATGGATATGGCGGGAGGCAGCATGTTAGCTTCGGTTGCGAACCCGCATATGATATAACACCTATTGACTAGCTATCAATTGATATTGCATTGTATTGAAAGATAGACCTGCAAAACTCTTACTTTAAACATTTGAATGTTTACTGCTGATTACAAACCTGTGCTCTCACCAACCTTTGTGTTGACCTTTTACTCGCATGTTTTCTCAGGTAACTAAGGCACGCGCACAAGGAATAGGATGCTAGGCTGGAGTCGCATGCATCTATTTAAGTGTCGTAGTTTACTAAACATTGATTACCATTTGATGTGTTGTGTAATGTTAAACAACTTTAATCGCTTCCGCAACTATTGTTACTTAACATTTGAAAACCGTTTTAAATTAACGCTTCCGCTACCTATGAATGTTAAACTGTTTTGTTAACTTATATTTTACTTCCGCAACTCTGATTTTTACAAACTGTTTTATCCAAGTTATTGGACGTATGTATGAAACCAGACATATAGGTCTCGCATGTTGTGTGACCGGAGACTGCGATCCTGACAATCTGCCGCCGCTCGCGCCCCAGAAGGGACAGGATTTCTCGGGGTGCGACACTGATTTTCAGTGATTTGGGTCGAGGATTGATGAAGAAACTCGGAGAAAGTGGAAGGAAACCGAGTGGAATGAGTTTGGGGTTGGTTTTATAAAAATTTTGATCTGCATGGGCGTCGCGTACCGCCGAGGCCGATCGAAATGGCCATTGCGTACCCCCGAGAAATTCGGGTGTGTCGACTCCCGCTTTGCTTCGCGTACCGCCAAGCCCTTCGCCAAAGGCCTTGGCGTACCGCGACGGGTCCATTTTCTTGTTTTTCGATTTCGATGATTCGATTTCGCTCGTGTTCGATTCCCAACGTTTATCCTTAACATATAATGCATGTTTAGCACATAATCATATAATAGCACATAAGTTTGATCACCAACGTTCGTGAGACTCGTGTGTGTGTGTTTCGATAATTCCATTAATTATCTTTGATAGTTTGTGTTCGTTGTTACGAACCGTTTGCATGCTTGATTAACCATAATCAACATGTATTGCACAACCCAATAATTCCCCGAATTATTGTTTTGCGTTTAGGTTTGTGTTTGTCACACTTGGTTTCCAAAACCAATGTGCAATGTATGATTCAATAGTTCCTCGAACTATCGTTTCGCAGTTGTTTGTGTTTGACTCATCTAATTAAACATAATTAAATGACATGAAATCAAGTATGAATGTGAAATTTAAAGAATGTAAGAGTCGCAATTTACCTGAAATTGCCGGGTGTCACATAATGATATAGTTAGGATTGTTGATTATTGCTTAGATGATGGCTAAGATTGATTATAAATGAAGAACACGATGTTTTAATGGGTAAATCCTTGTTTAGATCCGTTGTAATGCCGGTTTGCATGAAATCATACCCATGATTATAATGGTTTAAACCATTTGATTATGACAATGTAGGTGATTAGTTTGGTTAATCTTTGAAATGCAAGGTTAAATCCAAGTGTTTCAAACGAATCACAATCATTAACATACTCATTGGAACGATTATCTGATGTTTATGATAACAGTCAGATTAGTATGTTAAATATGGTTGTTAAACCTATTCTAATGCTACATTGTGATATTTCATGATATTTGGGCAATCAATAACAAGGATTGATCATTCCTAAGCCATTAATCTGTCTAGAAGTTGTTTTAGCATTATAATCAACAACATTAACGATTTGGTTAATCCGAGATTTTTCTGATTAATCAAGTGTGTCATCAGCCTTGTATTAGGAACCTAAATCAGTGTAGGTTCCTACATTATCATACATTGTATGATATAATACTAAAGTAACTAATTAAATATTTAATGTTGGTTTGATGACTGTTAAGACAATGTCTTTGACATTGGACGTTCAGAAAAATCTAATCAGTAAGTTAAAACATAAATAACTCATTAAATATAACTAAATGCAGAATCACTCTATTACTATCACTCGTGTGATATTCTGCTACTTCTAAGGTATCAGGTGAGTTTCGTACAACCCTTTTTCTTTTTAATCTTTTATAAACATCGGGGTACCACTGTGGAACTTTTCAGAACTATATGATATGTATCACTGTTATCTGCGTGATTTCATGTGATTGTTGAGAACTTGTGGATTTCATGGGATTTTGCCTGTAGAATAGAACACTATCACAAAACTTATAAGTCCTCATTTCTGAACTGTATCTAGTGAACCCATGTGGGGCCGAACAGAAAACAATGATAGTACTATCAGCTGACAACCCATTTGCCGGGAGCTGCAACTCCCCTTGGTGTAAATGTTTGTTATCTGTTTTTGGAACTTCTTAATGTTGTGATAGACATTAAGAGAATGAGGCATTAAGATGTTACCGACGGGTAGTATCTTATAGAACAAGAACAGAACGTCCGAAAGGAAGTAGATACGGGTCCCATGGTTATCTTGAACTGAACTTTGTGAGAACTTGCATTGCATATCATATTGTTGAACATGAACTTTACGAACTCACCAGCTTTGTGCTGACTTTTTAAATCTAAACATTTTTGCAGGGAGACAGTGACCCACCGGGTGAGGCAGCACTCTAAACCCTTGTAATTAAATAAGTAGTCATGTAATAAACTTAGTTTGTAAACTGTACTGTTGATTGTAATAACGATCCTTGTAATATATTTACTTTAAGTTAATCTGTGCGCTACGATATCGGATCAAGTAAGTCACACCTCATCTCTGAGACATCACCACTATACTTCCGCAACCATCTCAGAGTGACGAATGAGATCATCTCAGGTGTAGAGAGGTGGGGTGTGACAAAAAACATGTGTAATACACATGTTAAATAAATAAATTTTAAAATTATTTATTTTAAATAACATATTACATCTGTTTCAAAGACTTTCTACAAAAAAATAAATAATATGACTTATGATGTAATAATTTTATTTGTTAAATTGAATAAAATTGTTATTATTTCATAGAAGAGAAATAAGAAAAATCAAATTTAATAAAAGATGATTTACAAACAATTAATATGAGAGAGAACCGGGAAACCAATTTTTAGGTTGTCTATAATGATATCATGTGTCTCACTAAAACCTTTATTTATTATATAGTAATAGATACACTAAACATCCATTAATGTAAACAAATCACGAACATAGATTTTGCAAACATCGGCTTATAAAGATCAAATTTCAAAGACAAAATCTTCTAAGTGCATACACAATAGGTTGGTATTTACACGTTTTTAAGAGTCAATGTGGCTGGTTTTTCTCATTCTCACTATCGAGGTGCGATGATTTTGAAATTGTCGCACACCAGCAAGAATGTGAAGAACATTTAGGCGGTGGACATCTCATTTTTTTATTATTATATCAAATATTTGTAGAGAAATGCAAGTGTTTAGAAATAAAAAGTGATAATGGTGTTATGATAATATTTCATATTTCTCGAAGTGTTTTTAGGTCTTGTTATTGAAATGTGTTATTATGTATATTTAAAAACGGGGTGTTTTTTATTTGGTAATTAATACGACGTAGTTTTAAGTGTTTTTATGTCTTTTTGTTGTGCAGGATGCTTTGAAGTGGTGTTTCCTTGTTCTCCGATCCTTTGTCTTTGGTTAAGAAACATAAGGGTATGGTAAGAGTTTAAAGTGTGAGAGTTTCTTCAAATAACAAAGTTACTAAAGTTAGGATGTTGTTTGAGGTAACTAGTTCAAGCCTTAGGGTCGTTTGGTAACCTCGGAATTATTAAGTACTGAATCAGTAAGATGTTTGAATGTTTAAGAGGCTTTGAACCAGTAAGTGTTGAACTAATTAGACTGTTTGGTTGAACATCTGAAAGACTATGCAAAGGATAGAAGATGTTCAGAAAAACCGAAAACCGTTTAAAACCGATAACCGAACCGTATCCGTAACCGAAAAAAGGGAACCAAATTCTAAATTCGGTTTTCAGTTCGGTTAACGGTTTTAGATTTTTTTGAACTCGGTTTATTCAGTTAACTGATTAAACCGAATTCATAATTAAATTTATTATTTTTATTAATAACATAATGTTTAATTCGGTTTATTCGGTGAATTCGGTTTTAACCGGTTTATTTGATTTTTAATCGGTTTGTTCAGTTGAATTCGGTTATAACCGAAACCGAACCGAATTGAATTCGGTTGAATTTGGTTCGGATAACTATTTCCCGATTTCGGTTCGGTTCGGTTAACGGTTAGGGGGGGAAATTTTTGAAAAACCGATTAAACCGAGCCGAATAAATCGAACAAATCGTTAACCTAAACGATGAACACCCTTAGTCTCGGAGAGGATTAAAGAGGTGGACAGGAGTCAACTCCTTTCATTCAGAACCATTTAGACATATACACAGATCCGAACCATTTAGATACCCGGTCGTACATTTTTTCATTTAGATGTTTGAAACAAACGATCCAAATCTAATCGATTCAGACATGACTTCATTCAGACCCTATCAAACTACCCATTAGTCTTGTTTGGTTTAAAATTTGCTATTACAAAAAGTATAAGATTTTAATGAACATTGTTCATAATGTAGGGGTGCAATTGAAAAATATTACAGGGGCAAAATTTGAATCAGTCAAACCCTCATCTCTTCCGATACCTGGAGTTCATCGTGTACACAGATGGGGGCTCTGCGGCTTCCTTATCTCACATCCATCTTCGCCGTCTCCTCCGGCCGGACCTCCGTGTTTCCTCGCAGGATCAAGCAGCTCAGTGTTCGGAAACACACTTCTGCGGCCAAAGTGCTTGCCAAAATTACTCCGGCCACCGAGGTTGCTCCAGCTGAATCGTCGAACCAGAAACCTCCGGTTCAGGAACAAGGCATAACGCCTCGGTCTCAGGATTTTAATGCTTGGTATCTCGATGTCATTTCCATGGCAGAGCTCGCTGATTACGGTCCTGTTCGCGGTACAATGGTTATTCGACCGTACGGTTATGCAATTTGGGAAGCAATTCAGGTATCGTTTTTGAAGTTTTAAGATGGATTTTCCAGTAGTGTTGTCTCGTAGATGCTTCCATGTAGTTAATTGCAGCCAGTTGTAGGAACTTTTAAAGCTAAAACATATAGATAGTTGAACATTCAAATCAATTTTTATGTGTGGCAATGTGTAAGAACTGAAAAACCATATTATGAACGATTGTCATGAGAAAATTATAACAAATTAAGACCTGTGGAAAACATAGCCATTGTATGATGTCAACTTGGTTTTAAAATGCCGAGTCGCGCTTAGATGCTAGGCACACTCAGGTGCAAGTCCCAGCGTTTCTGCCTGCTTGAGGTGACGACTGTACAGGAGGTGTTGGCTTGAGTTATGTATCAGGATGCTGTACACAAGTACATATAGCCTAATCTTAGGTATGTTAGGCTAGATACATTTAAGAAATATAGACCTTTTGGTATAAATACATTGCGACTTGCATACGTGATGCGCTATGAGCACATCTCTCTTTTGGCTCTGCATCTTATTGCCGAGGCGCTGTTGAAAAACAAGGATGTTACAATTTTATTAACCATTGGAAAAATCTTATACATGAAAATGTATTTGCTTTTGATCGTCAAGAATGTATTGAGTCTTCTTTTGGAAATTTAGTAATTTTTAATTTTCTTTTCTTGCAGGATTATTTGAACATTAAATTCAAAGAAACTGGGCATAGTAACATGTATTTTCCTCAGGTATGTATTGAGGTCTTAGATTTCTATTAATTATTGAATGTTTTGAACTAGATAATGGAGTTTACTTATTTATAGTGTGATTAAGTAAGTATGATTGTGATTGTCTGCAGTTTATACCATATTCCTTTATAGAGAAAGAAGCCAGCCATGTTGAGGGTTTTAGTCCAGAATTGGCCCTTGTGACTGTTGGGGGAGGGAAAGAACTTGAAGAAAAACTAGTGGTACAGATTTAGTTACTAGATTTGATATACACTACCCTGATTTGATATTTTTTGTAATTTCAGGATTCTTTAGATAGAAAAGAAATTTGTGAATGTTGATTTTTTAGTTGAGCAACTAAGACCTGAGTGTGACTTTGATTCTTGCAATTCATGAGGCTCTTGCAGGTTCGACCTACTAGCGAAACCATTGTTAACCACATGTTTACCCAGTGGATTCAAAGTTATCGTGATCTTCCTCTTATGATCAACCAGGTTCATTTTTGTTTCAATTGTTAGTTGTCATGTTTTTTCATAAAACTTTGTACTAATGTCTTTAGTGATCATTAATAGTGGGCAAATGTCACAAGATGGGAGATGCGCACAAAGCCCTTTATTAGGACTCTTGAATTTCTATGGCAGGAAGGGCATACTGCACATGCTACTCCAGAGGAAGCTGAAAGGGAGGTTTGTATATCTTATATGTGTAGAGACTAAAAGGCACTACTTTTGGTTCTCTATAACAGGTTTGCGCTACTCAAATTGCAGGCGATGCAAATGATTGATGTCTATACAAAGTTCTCTTATGAGCAAGCTGCAATACCTGTTATTCCAGGTAGAAAATCGAGGGTAGAGACATTTGCTGGAGCAGATAGAACTTATACAATTGAAGCTATGATGGGCGATCGTAAGGCCTTGCAGGCTGGAACCAGCCATAATTTAGGACAAAATTTCTCCCGTGCTTTTGGAACGCAGGTTTCTTTCTAATCAAAATCGTGATCATCGCTTTAATTTGTTGTGGATGAATAGAATATCCAAACATGTACAAAGCGTAGGAAAAGAAAGAATTTGGTACTTACAATCTAAAATTTTAATTGTTGTTGACTAGATTTAGCTTAGGAATTGACTTCTTTACAATCCAATATCTTATCAAGAACCAAAGTTATTTGCATTGTCTACATTGACAACTACAGACCCAAAGCTTGAAACCTTGTTCATACAGTTTGCTGATGAAAATGGTCAAAGGCAGCACGTATGGCAAACTTCTTGGGCTATTAGCACTCGATTTGTTGGTGGCATTATCATGACCCATGGTGATGATGTTGGATTAGTGCTTCCCCCAAGACTGGCTTCTGTACAGGTGTTGTTCTTTAATCTTAAGATCATATTTGTTATCATTTTTATTCATGTTTTATTATTTTATGTTAAATACTTTCAGAAGGGACTTGCGCATGAACTTTCAGTAATTGTTACACTTTATGTTCTCTCTGCTCACATTTTATTTTCATGACAAGTTGGCTTTCATGATTTCAAGGTGGTGATTGTTCCTATTTGGAAAAAGGCTAATGAGAAAAATGAAGTTCTCGAGGCTGCATTGTCCGTCAAAGATATTCTTCATACAGCTGGGATTAAAGTAAAGCTAGATGATTCTGATCAAAGAACACCTGGATGGAAATTTAATTTTTGGGAAATGAAAGTGAGATATTAGAGATTATAGTAAATTTTACTTTTTGTATTTTGTTTTTCTACAAGTTTATTTTAAATTAGTTTTCGTGTGCAGGGTGTGCCACTAAGAATTGAAATTGGTCCTCGTGATGTTTCGAGCAGGAGTGTGGTGATATCTAGAAGAGATATTCCTGGAAAACCTGGAAAAATTTTTGGAATTTCCATGGAATCTTCATTTCTTATACCCTATATCAAAGAAAAGCTGGATGAAATCCAATCATCTCTTTTGGATAAGGCTATAACTTTTCGAGATAGGTATGTATCTTATTGGGAAAATCATAATTTACTATTTTTCTAACCTTTTTTGCATCATAAACAAGTGGACTTGAATGATTTTGTCACAAAGGGGACTAAAAAATGGAACGGACCATTTAACTTTACCTATTACCATTGTTACTTGAGATAAGAGTTAAAACATTTGCAGCCTTTTCACTGAATCAGATCTGCAATGCTAGTGATAAGAGGGTGACAGCTCTGATTTGTTTTGCATTGTTTTTTCTTTAATATTTATTAAAAACAAAGGACATTAAGGCTAAGAAGTTTTGTTTTTACCTCAGCAACATTGTGGATGTGAACTCATATGATGAACTCAAGGAGGCAATATCACAAGGAAAATGGGCCAGGGGTCCATGGATTGGAAGGTATGTTGTTGGCTTTTCATACTACAATTGAAATGATTATAGTCATGACATACAATTTAAGATCAACTTCTAGTAGGGCCATAGTGAAGCTACAATCCCGAACTTGCCATCATTTTTTTACCATACGCAATTTATGTGATCTTTTTGGTTACAAATATCCCATCTTTACTTTTAATTTGACAATTATTTGATGTGATCTTCCAAATTGATGGACAAACTGTTTGTTTCAACAAAGTTGACCCCTTTATTGCACAATATGACATGTACAACAATAGTCTTAAGTATTTTCTTCATTTATAGCATCAATCCACCACAAATATTTATAGCATCAATCCACCACAAATATTTTTCCACAAAGTTGACCCTTAAATTCCTTTTTCACAATGTATCTTTTTACTTTTTTAAGATACTTTTTTCTGTATTCCTTCCACATTTGACCCTCTATTCAATGATTTCTTTAGTGATGAAGATGAATTGAAGGTCAAAGAAGAAACCGGGGCAACAGTTAGATGCTTTCCTTTCGATCAACCTCCAGGGCCAAAAAAATGCCTGATGACTGGTGGTCCAGCTGATGAAGTTGCAATATTTGCTAAATCTTACTGATTACCATAAGGAGGTATTCATTATATACTTAACTCCAGTTTTCTCTTGCAAAAGAATACATGCTCTAGTTACTGTTAAGTCCTTAACTCTTTAACAACATACAAGTACAATTTGCTCCATCGCCTGCTTCGGCATGGAATCTGCATAATGCACTATATAAGAGGGCGACTGGTTTTGACAGATGTTGCAAAATCTTGTTAAAGGTAGACCTTGTTTCCATTTTTGTCCTAAGCATATAGGTGTTATATACTATTAAGCGTGTATCTTGGGCCGGCTATGATTAATGTTATTGTATTGCTTATGTCAGCCGGCCCTAGTCTTGAGTCTATATATAGCATGTATTATGTTCACAATTTTCAATCAATCAATGACACAATTCTTTACCAAGTTTAACTTGGTATCAGAGCCTGTTCTCTGACAACCCTAGGCTGCCGTCAGACATTCCCAGCCATAAACAACCCTGCTGCGATCATCAACAACCAGCTACCAATGGCGCTGCTTCAAGCGTTCTCCGATACAGCCAAGATGTCCCACAATTCACACAAGTTTGCCTTCAAACTCTCATCAACAAACTATGGCTACTGGAAAGCCATTATTCAACCCTTTCTCATAACCAATAACCTATTTGGATATGTAGATGGATCCATTCCCTGTCCATCAGAATTTCTCACCATCACAGCCTCTGCTGAACAACCAACACCCAAACCACCAACAAACCCAAGCCATTCCACCTGGATATCGAACGATGCACATGTTCGAATGCTTCTTCTATCAACAATTTCTGAATCCGCCTTTGGTCATGTTCAGAATACAAACACTTCACGTGACTTGTGGCTGTCACTTGAAAGGGCTTATGCCCCCAACACCATCTCACGAGAATTCACCCTCAAACAACAGCTATTAAAGATTGAGATGAAAGGAGATGAGACACCATCAGCCTATCTTGAACGTGCACGAGAATATGCAGATGCCTTGGCAAATATTGGTGAGCCGGTTAAAGATAAAGACCTTGTTTTGTTAGTGATTGCTGGTCTACGGGACGAATATCACAGCCTCAAAGGAAACATAGTTTCTCGTCAACAGCCTCCTTCCTTCAACGAATTACATGCCCTGCTTTCTGATCATGACTTCCTGGTCAGGAAGCCGCCTGCCAGCATGCCACCCACACAAGCCTATTCGGCTGTGACTTCTCCTACACCACAACAACCACCCTCCAGCCAACTTTCACATCCAACAATCCAAGCCCTACAACAGCTTCTCACCCAACTAAACATATCACCTTCTCTACCTGCTCCATCTCCACAAGCCTACTACTCAAACAGATCAGGGAATCGAGGGCGTGGCTCTAGAAGAGGCCGTGGCTCCTATCATAATTCAGCAGGAAACAACAGCCGAAATCCACATTCAAATAGACGACATCCACAGTTTCCTTGGGCATCTACACAAACCACAGTTTATGGCACATGCAATCGATGTGGTATTGGCCACATCCCGTCTCAATGTCCCAATCGAGACCCGTCTACACTTCGTGGTTTTTCACCAACAGCCAACTATGCTGATGCTCATTCTTCAGCCTCCTCTTCATGGAAGCCTGACACAAGTGCTAACAGCCATGCCAGATCTTTCAAGCTTTTGACTATTCCGAGCCATACTTCGGTGGTGACAGTCTACATGTTGACGATGGTAATCCTCTTCCCATTCTTCACGTCGGTTCTTCTCATTTCTCCTCTCCAAACAAAACCTTTCATCTCAAAAACATTCTTCATGTTCCACAACTTAAACAAAACTTACTTTCTGTTCAGCAATTTTGTAACGACAATAACGTTTTCTTTGAATTTCACTCTAATTTCTTTTGTGTGAAGGCCCTAGTCTTGAGTCTATATATAGCATATATTATGTTCACAATTTTCAATCAATCAATGACACAATTCTTAACCAAGTTTAACTTATACTTATATACCTATCAATGGCTATCATATGGCAAAAAGCAAGAAAAAACCTAATGTCGGTCATCTTTTGAGGCCAGTATGTCAGCCTTGGTCACAAAAGAGCTGGCCAATCTGTCCTAAGGTCATTGGTTCGGTCTTGTCATGGACTCATCAGGAAGCGGCCACAGCTCCCGACTAATGGTGCGTTGGACTTGCAAACACATCAAGGAATGTACACTTTAAAAATTGTCGTGGCCATCCTCAGTGAGAACCCAATTTAGCCAGTAAACCCCAAGCTTTCAATTAGAAACTTAGCAAATATGATTTTTATACATTTGGTATGTTACACTACGATCTCTTAAGCTTAAGCTCGCCTGCTTACAATTTATTAATTATATATTCATTTTATTAATTCTATGCATGCATAATTATATTTTAAATTATAAGCAACATAAAATATATTGTTTAGTTATTTTTATTGTAGTTATAAATTATGTGTCGCATGTGTGTGTATCGCATTAAATAAACTTGTTATATTTATATAAATAGTAGGCTAAACAGTTTGTGAACCTAGTCAAATTCAGTAATGTAGCTTGGGCTTGAGCGTTTTCTTAAATGAGATTTAATTTAGACTCAAACTTGGGCACGAGCTCATTTAAGTTCTCACTTGATTAGAGCTTTTAGCAAGCCGGTCTTGAGTAACTTATGAACGAATCTATATTCACTTGTAGTTTTAAGTATTATATCAAATAGAACTGTATTAAGCATTTCGGGGGTATCTCTAGAAACATCCTTTTTATTTCATTGGAATATAGATAAGGTTTGTTTTCATCTTGAGTACTCATGAACGGCCCTAGATTCACACTCTTAGTTTAAGCATTATATCAAATAGAACTATATTAAGCATTTCGGGGATCTCTCTTGAAACATTCTTTTTATCTCATTGGAATATGAATAAGGTTTGTTTTCGTCTTAACCCAACCCCCCCCCCCCCCCACCCCGCAACATACACACACACACACAATCTCCCCCAACGACCTACTGATTAGTGAGATTTTACTTTGTATGTTTGTTAAGTATTTATGCACATTTTTTTTAATTCTTTTGATTGGAATTACAATTCTACCTAAGATGCTATAGAACTCTTAACATTGCTTTATTATTATCTAGGAGTTTAAAGGAACAAAAATTGTTTTATGCAGCCAACTCAGCTGTAGAGAAATACGCAATGAGAACTGGAAAGAAAGGTATCTTTGAATATATATTGAGGTGGCGTGGAATCAAAGCGACACAGGTAGTTCACAAAGACCCATTTCTTTTTTATGCAAACTCTCATTAATTTATGACAATAAACAGCACATAGTTTTGTGCTTTTTTTTCTGCCCTTTTCAATATAAATCTGGTGAAATGTGTTGAAAGTAGGTTAAAGTGTGTTATTATATTTCTATTTTTTTTAATTTTCTCAAACAGACATAATTTTCATATAAATTTTGTAAATATATCTGATATGTTATATATTATATTCAAGAAACAATAGATAATGATGGTGACAAACCAAGAAAGATCCTTTTGACTAGTATTAAGTCTTTGTTTTGTTTCATTATTATTACTAGAGTTTATATATATATATATTTCCCTTTTTATTAACAATTTCACAAATTAAACTAACTTGTAATTTCATGAAGGAATTAATATTGGTTTAAATTCCAATTCATTACAATACATACAATTTAAAGTTTAGTCTACAGTGGTAATTGGTGGGTTTTTTTTTTTTTTTTAACCAAAGTCAAAAAAAACGGAACATAATTACAAAACATACATTTACAACTTGAGTGAATAGTTGTAATTGGTTTTTTTTTTTTTTTTTTTTTTTACCAAAGTCAGAAAAAACGGCCTAATTACTTTTTTTTTTTACCAAAGTCAAAATTAATAGTGATTAATGTTAATACTAATTATTATAAAATAATTAAATAATAATAATAATAACAATAATTAATTAACAAACCCTCAAAACTTTTGCAGACGATTTGATTTATTGTTTTAGGATGTATGACGATACATCGGTATTTCCTTCTTTTTTTGTAATCCCATTTTTTTTGTAACGATATCCGAAGGGTGGTATTTTTTTTGTAAGGATCCGACGCTGCTACGGTTGTAATTCTTTTTTTTTAATCTGTTTCGAGTCTTGTATTTCTTATCAATTGCAACGATTAACGCCGCGAAGCGTGGGTATATATATATTTTTAATCTGCTTGGAGTCTTGCTTTTATTATCAATTGGTCCGATTAACGCCGCGAAGCGTGGGTATAAATTCTTTTTTTTTAATATGGTTCGAGTCTTGCATTTATTATCAATTGGCCGATTAACGCCGCAAAGCGCGGGTATAATTTTTTTTAAATCTGGTTCAAGTCTTGCATTTATTATCAATTGGCCCGATTAAAGCCACGAAGCGCGGGTATAAATGTTTTTTAAATATCTTCGGATTTTTTATTTGATGTTTATAGATTCGTTTTCATGTTTCCAATGCTCATTTTTACAACGGTAAACATTTATGTCAAAACTCTACAGTGGTAATTGGTGGGTTTTTTTTTTTTTTAACCAAAGTAAAAAAAAACGGAACATAATTATTATAAAATAATAATAATAACAATAATTAATTAACAAACCCTCAAAACTTTTGCAAACGATTTGATTTGTTGTTTTAGGATGTATGACGATACGGTGATATTTTCTTCTTTTTTTGTAATCCCATTTTTTTTGTAACGATATCCGAACAGTGTTTTTTTTGTAAGGATCCGACGCTGCTACGGTTGTAATTCTTTTTTTTAATCTGTTTCGAGTCTTGTATTTCTTATCAATTGCAACAATTAACGCCGCGAAGCGTAGGTATATATATATTTTTAATCTGCTTGGAGTCTTGCTTTTATTATCAATTGGCCCGATTAACGCCGCGAAGCGTGGGTATAAATTCTTTTTTTAATATGGTTCGAGTGTTGCATTTATTATCAATTGGCCGATTAACGCCGCGAAGCGCGGGTATAATTTTTTTAAAATCTGGTTCAAGTCTTGCATTTATTATCAATTTGCCCGATTAAAGCCACGAAGCGTGGATATAAACGTTTTTTAAATATTTTCGGATTTTTTATTTGATGTTTATAGATTCGTTTTCATGTTTCCAATGCTCATTTTTACAACGGTAAACATTTATGTCAGAACTTTATTATCAATTGGCCTGATTACCGCCGCGAAGCACGGGTATAACCCTAGTTTGACACATTTAGAAACATTTAAAGAGACAAATGACCCTACAAGTTAAATACACATTCAATAAACACACATATAAACTTATAAAGGGTACGTTATAAATACTCAAAAGTAAAAAGATAAAATTCTTAAACTTATTATATGTGGTTAGGATTAAATCTGAATATTTTATTTAAATGGATGAAAACAAAAAATACGTGGTTTAAATTAATTATGAGTATAAAAGGATTCAAGGCAATTTAGTTTTTATTTTTCATTTTTAATTAAATCTTAACTCAAAAAATACTTTATTTGTCTCGTTATATCTCTCTTTTCAAAGGTCAAAATAAAAAACAAGTGACGAGAACTGTAAAAAATTTAGGTGTTTTATAATCTTTATTTAAAAAATCGTTCATAAAAAACATTCAAAGAAACATGTCTTTACGACTTTATGTTTAAGGTTAGAGAAAAAAACCCTGAAAGCTTATTTTGAATCACATTTAAAGAAACTTGTATTCTTTACAAGCGAACTACGTATACATTTGTAATATTCCATATATACGTATCTTGGTATCTATGAAGAACAACTTTTTTTAGGTATGTGTAATTATTTATCTAATTGAACAATTAATTAAATACTCATATATATAGGTAATTATTTGATGGATATAATTACCCTTACTATCCTAACTAGGGTTCCTCTTAGATGTATATATAAAGGAGCAGTGGCTGATGCAAGTATAGGAAAGTGGGGTCACAGAAACCCACCGCTGTTTGACTCGTTAGTAGGCAAATTTTTTTTTGAAAGAGTTAAAAAATAGGGCGAACCCATTAATATTTTAGGGGTGAATCCTGAGGTGAACGCAATAAGATTTTTAAAAGTGAATTTTTAATGTAATTTTCACATCAATTTATCAACTTGATTGAGGCAAGTGATATTTGTTACAGAAATCTCAATAATCAATGATTAGATTTCTATATAATCGTGTTAAAATCACTTTCTGGTCATATAAACTTAGCAAGCAAAATGGTAGTTTTTAGCAGTTTAAGTCTTGGATCAAGTTAATTTTGGTCATACAAACTTAGCAAATTTCGTTTAAGTTTCGGGAAGTTGCCCCGAACCCTACAACGGACATTGCCCCTTAACCCATGCCTGCTGAATGGCCCGTAGGACCGCCACCTTGGACCCCGCAAGGGTGCGTGCCCTCTTGACACCTGCTTGATTTGGAGTTTAAAAATGTTAAACGAAAATGCACTCTGTACCTTCGAACTCTTTGATGACGACGTTTTTTTAATTTTAATCATCGACTTGATATATCGCACTGTTATTACGTGAAGAACATTACAAGACCTAAACCGTCAACCCGACCCGAAAATTTTTATGTTCGGTTCCATTTAATTAAAACGTTAGAAAATGGTGAACCCACTGAAAAAAATTCCTGGATCCGCCACTGTAAAGGAGATTAAGACTCTTATTTGACTAATCTTAACATCACATGCGAATTCCTAACCCCTAGAATTCGTAACCCTCTCACAGTATTTCCATCTAACTCCATGCTCACTATACACCCTAAACAAGAACCTGATTGGATCTGGTGTTGTCAAGAAATATGTCAAGAATCAACTGTGCTTACTGGACTCACATGTTTCATCTAATCTCATATTATTACCATTATTATTGTTTTTCGTATACATGTTTATATCTAATCGTAGGAATCGATCAACTATTATGAACAATGAACTCTTCTAAAGTAAATATATATATGATAACTTAAAATAAATAATTGATTATATCTGTTTCGAGGATATCTCTAGTTTTCTAGAGTTGATGAAGACATAGATGCGGGATAATATTATATTGACAAAAGATGGGGTTGTTGTGGGTTTGAGCAAGGCTAATCATCACCTTTCTATGCTGGTATAGTTGTATCCACATATTCCTTATCTCATCACACCCAATTCCACAATCTTCTAGTTTTAAATTATCCCAATTCTCTCTTCAAGTGCAAACGGGATGTGTTTAAAATTATATATATTATTAAAGAACATGGAGGGGAATAGTAATTTGTGGGTTCCACACATTTTTTTAATCCCATATATTATATATATACACACACACAAATACATTGATAATGTTAAACAAATATATTTATTAAATAGTGTGTGGGTCCCGCGACTTTCATCTACATACCTATATATATATATATATATATATATATATATATATATATATATATATATAGGGGATGGTTCCTTTGTTAACCATCCCTTATTGCGTTAACCGAATAATTACATCTTATTACATTGAGGTCCTATTAATTAAAAAAAGAAAAAAACCTACACCTTTAGATTTACTTTGACGTGACCCTAAAGTAATAAGATGTAGTTATTCGGTTAACTTAATAAGGAAGGGTTAATTTTTGATCATCTCCCTATATATATATAGGGTTTGTATCCTGTTAAAACCTGATCCAAGAGAGAAAACACTTAAGCCTTATCTGAACCATTGATTTGAAATTCGGAAATAAAAATGTGGTGCACATTGAACATGAATAAAAATTTGGTTTTAAATAAACAAATCAGTTTTAATGTGGGTTAATGTGGACCACGTATTTATTTTCAAGATTCCAAATCAACGACCCAGATAGGGGTTATGGGTTTTCTATGTAGGATTAATGAAAAAGGTGGTCCTTTCTACCGTTTTGGTGGTGTTCGGAGAAGATAACTGTTATTTGTTTGTTTTCATAGAAAATCGATGTGTGCTTAGAGATTTGGATTTTTTTTAATTCAACCAATTGGTTGCCGATAAGAAAGATTTTGCCAGTGATTTTATTATTATTTTTTTAAAATATTTGTATGGATTTTGTATGATTTTATGTTTTTATGAGAAAATTGTATAGAGTTCGTGATGAAATATTTGATTTTGCTACGTAACCTACGCTTCTGCAAATGACATATAATACATGTTGTCAAGGGTGTATTGTGATGACCCGCCGCAACGCGCGGCGGGTATAAACCTAGTTTACATAAAATTATATATTATATATTTGAAACAATTAGGCATATTATATAATCAAGTAGAAGTTGGAGCATTTAAGACAAGCAGAGGAACAAACTAGAACTTATGCATACAAACGTACACGCCGGCGCGCGCGCATATATATAGTGGATGGAATTTTTAATAACCCTTATCTTTTGTTACAACCCATTAACCATCATCTAATGGTTACTTTTAAAAGGTAAGTGCATAGGATCGCGCCACGTGTCATATTCCTTTTTTTTTCCTTTTTTTTAATATAAAGGACATTTTAAACATTTGTCATTTAAGTAAAGTTTATCCATTTTTTTTAAACATTCATAACTTTTTTATACTATATTATTTTTTTTAAAAAAATTGCACCATTATACTCGTCTCATTTTTCTCTATAATTTCGTTATAGTCTCGACTAGTTTTTTTTTTTTTGTTTTTTTTGATGTCATGTATTTACATCATTGTAACGAACTTAAAGATAGCAAATTAATTATAAATTTTTTCTAACAATTGTAAATTACAGTAATGTAACTCAAAATGAAGTAATGTAACACAAAATGAAGTAATTTACAATGACATAATTAACGGTGACGTAACACGTTATTTACAATGATGTAATATTCTCTTTAATTCCCTTTATAATGTTGACTAGTTTTTTTAATTTTTTTTTCTCATTGTTCATTATTAAACATCGATATAACGAGCATAAATATAACACATTATTTTGAATTTTTTTCTAACAATGATAAATTACAGTGATATAATATAACACATTATTTTATTTTTCTCTAACAATGATAATTACAATGATAAATTACAATGATGTAATATAACACATTATTTTGATTTTTTCTCTAACAATGATGATTATAGTGATGTAATTTATCATTGTTCGAAAAAAAAATTCAAACTAATTTGTTGTATTTAGGCTCGTTACAAATTAGGGATGAGCAAAAAGCCAAAAAAAACCGAACCGAAACCGAATTAACCGAAAAAACCGAACCGGAACCAAATTAACCGAAAAAAACCGAAACCGAATTTTACGTCAATATAAATTACATCACGATAAATTACGTCAATGTAAATTACATCACTGTAATTTATCATTTTTTAAAAAAATTTCAAATAAATTTGTTATATTTAAGCTCGTTACAATGATGTAAATATAGGGCATCTAAAAAAAGTAAAAAAAATTAGTCGAGACCATAACGGAATTAAAGAGAAAAATGAGACGAATATAATGGTGCAATTTTTTTAAAAAAATAATATTTTATAAAAAAGTTATTAATGTTTAAAAAAGAGGGGGGAGAAAACTTATAAATGTAAAATGACTATATAAAAAAGTTATTAATGTTTAAAAAAGAGGGGGAAGAAAACTTATAAATGTAAAATGACTATCATAGTCATTTTACATTTATAAGTTTTCTCCCCCCTCTTTTTTAAACATTAATAACTTTTTTATAAAATATTATTTTTTTAAAAAAATTGCACCATTATATTCGTCTCATTTTTCTCTTTAATTCCGTTATGGTCTCGACTAATTTTTTTTACTTTTTTTAGATGCCCTATATTTACATCATTGTAACGAGCTTAAATATAACAAATTTATTTGAAATTTTTTTAAAAAATGATAAATTACAGTGATGTAATTTACATTGACGTAATTTATCGTGATGTAATTTATATTGACGTAAAATTCGGTTTCGGTTTTTTTCGGTTAATTTGGTTCCGGTTCGGTTTTTTCGGTTAATTCGGTTTCGGTTCGGTTTTTTTTGGCTTTTTGCTCATCCCTAATTTGTAACGAGCCTAAATACAACAAATTAGTTTGAATTTTTTTTCGAACAATGATAAATTACATCACTATAATCATCATTGTTAGAGAAAAAATCAAAATAATGTGTTATATTACATCATTGTAATTTATCATTGTAATTATCATTGTTAGAGAAAAATAAAATAATGTGTTATATTATATCACTGTAATTTATCATTGTTAGAAAAAAATTCAAAATAATGTGTTATATTTATGCTCGTTATATCGATGTTTAATAATGAACAATGAGAAAAAAAAATTAAAAAAACTAGTCAACATTATAAAGGGAATTAAAGAGAATATTACATCATTGTAAATAACGTGTTACGTCACCGTTAATTATGTCATTGTAAATTACTTCATTTTGTGTTACATTACTTCATTTTGAGTTACATTACTGTAATTTACAATTGTTAGAAAAAATTTCTAATTAATTTGCTATCGTTAAGCTCGTTACAATGATGTAAATAAATGACATCAAAAAAATTAAAAAAAAACTAGTTGAGACTATAACGAAATTAAAGAGAAAAATGAGACGAGTATAATGGTGCAATTTTTTTTAAAAAATAATATAGTATAAAAAAGTTATGAATGTTTAAAAAAAAGGGGTAAACTTTACATAAATGACAAATGTCTAAAATGTCCTTCATACTAAAGATAAAGGAATTGACACGTGGCACGATCCTACACACTTACCTTATTCAAGTAACCATTGGATGATGGTTAATGGGTTGTAGCAAAAGATGAGGGTTATTAAAAATTTCATCCCTTATATATATATATATTTAAAGATAAACTTAGTCAACTTGTAATACTACATCATTGTCAACTAGGAGTCTTGATTCTTTAACCTCATGTTTATTACCATGCACACATCCTTATACTATTGGGCTATAGGTACTTTTATATGTAAAACTTATACTTTGTTTAATGCTGAAACATATTGCAAATTATGTAGGAAACTTTTAGGGAACGGTTCGTATTTTAACCAATTCTCTTTTTATCTTTTAGTTGTAGGAACACCGTTAACAAAATAACCAAATACTTTTATTATTATTTAATTACTCGAATTACAATTATGACAAATACAAAATATAAAATAAAGTACTACAAGAAATATAAAAATGCTAAAATTTAAATTATAAGAAAGAAGTATAAAACAAGATGAAATGAATTGAAATGAGTTCGGTGGCTGAGGATTTCTGTTCAACAGATTTTCCTTAATACATATTTCGGATCACCCAGGTGTACCCGACTGTTTCCCAGGGTACAACAGCTGAAGCAGTATGTACTGCCGGAGTTAACCGAAAACGTTACCTGAAACAAGAGTGTTTAACACGAGGAATCGATCGTTGTAGATTGTTCAACATATTTTCCTTAATACATATTTCGGATCACTCAGGTGAACCCGACTGTTTCCCAGGGTACAACAGCTGAAGCAGTATGTACTGCCGGAGTTAACCGAAAACGTTACCTGAAACAAGAGTGTTTAACACGAGGAATCGATCGTTGTAGGTTGTTGACAACTTAACAAAGTATATGCTTGTGTTAAGAACCTTTGAAGCTTGTGTGTTTATGTCTCAAATGGTGTAGAGATCTCAAAAACTAGCAACGAAAACAAAATATCAAATGTCTCTATTTATACATGTATCACATGACATTATAAAGGTTGTCATCATGAATCATTATAAACATATTCATAACTTAATTAAAACTAAGTCATGGTAATTTAATTAGGTAGGCGAAAAGTTTTTTTATTTTATTTTTCTTTTTCTTTTTCTTTTTCTTTTAGCACTTAACACAACACAAATTTCGAGCATCGATATCTTATTCATCTTAGCTCCGTTTTGGACCCGATTATGTTCGTTGCAATTTTCTCACGTCGTATAACAAAAATGTAATATGTGATAATCATTTTCGTAACATATACGAATAATTATAATGGTCCAAAATTAATAATAAAACATACTTATTATTAAAATTTCAACATTAATCATATCTTATTCTGTTTTTAGTTGTCGTTGTATATGTAGGAAACTACAAGGGAGTGAACGGTTTGTCTTTTAAAAAATTTGCTTGGTTGTAAATATTAGTAATACTAATCTCTTTAAATAATATAAACAAACATATATGCAAAGCCAGCCCCAAGAATCAAAAAAAATTCTAAGGCCTGGGGCGAAAAAAAATGGCCCCTTTAAGGGACGGCCCTAAAAATTGAGGCGCCCAGGACGAGTCGGAAAAAATGTCCTTTATCGAATTCAAATATTAAAGTAGGGTTTCAAGAAAAACCGAAAACCTAACCGTATTCGTAACTAAAAAAACCGAATCCGAATTTCTATTTTGGCTCGGTTATCGTTCCATTTTTTTTAAAATTCGGTTTGTTTGTTTAACCGATTAAATTGAATTCAAATATAAATTTATTGTATTATTAATAATATATAAGATTGAATTCGGTTTATTCGGATCAATTTATTCGGTTTTTAACTGGTATATTTGTTTTTTAATCGGTTTATTCAATTGAGTTCGGTTTATTCGGATCGGTTTATTCGATTTTTAACAGGTTTATTTGGTTTTTAAGCAGTTTATCCGGTTTGTTCGGTTTTAGCCGAACCACTTCTCAAATTTAGTTTAGTTTTTGGGTACGGAGAAAAATTGAAAACCAATTAAACTGAACCAAATAAACCATTAACTGAATCTCTATATATGCATATATATCAAAATCTTGTACCTCTTGAGAAAATGGGCCCGCAACAGAGGTCGAGTTTGCCCCTCGGCCACCCATGGGCCGTTTCAAAGATTGATATTATATATTTCCGGGGTCAGGACGGTCGCCCACCTCTCCCCTTCTGAGGGCTGGCCTTGAATGTATGTAAAGAGTTAGTGGAAGAAATGACAAACCAATTTATAAAGATTCAAATGGATGTTAACAAATCCACTTTATGTCGTCCCCTCCCTGGTTTTCAACTAAGAGCTTGTGCCTTTAGTTATTTCTCAAAAATACTAGTACACCAATCACATGTTACACTAATCACTTGTTTAAAGTATTTATCACTTTTTTACAAACGTCTCATTTTTCAAAGAAAATAATTATCTTTTTTAACTCACTGTGTTAAGATAGTGGTTTTTACACTCTCATACAAATGTGTATTATATGAAGATGGTGTAACTTAACCTAATCACACACATCTTACTCTTTACAAGAAAGCTTGAACAACTTACAAATCTATCACTTTTAACAAAGAAATAATCACATTTCAACACTTTTCACTAACCAAATATCATGAATAGATTACAACTACAACTCAAGATATGTATTCAGGCTTAGTACCTATCTTTCTTTTTCACTTTGATCTTAATATTATACTTTCATCTTTGAAACTCTCTTCAAATGATGTTTCACGAAGGAATTATGATATAGTATTATTAGATAATTACTTGTAAGTTCAAAAGTTAAAAATGTTAGACAACTTCAAACATTTGTAAACAGTGGCGGATCCAAAAAATTTCGTCAGTGGGGCCAAAAAACGTATAGATAAAAACGCCATGGTTGAAACAGATGAACGGGTCGGATACAAAGAGTTAAAACATGTCGGTGAAAACAAGTCAAAATGAGTTTGTTAAAAGAGATGGTAATTTAAGGTTAAAAGAATGTTCCATACACTATAATCACTCTCACAAAACTTGAGCTATTAGTTAGTTAAATTCATATATTCAAAACAAAGCCTTATTCATATTCATCTACCAAGAATTCGATGTGAAATAACTTGTAGTTCAAGTGATTTCAAGATCTGGATATGGTCTAAAGAAGTTTACACTAACAAGGAATTAAATATGGTCTAACAACAACAAAAAAAAGAATAACCTGGATTTTAATTTTATTAGGAGCCTTTTAATAAAACTCAAAGAGGCCTAATATTTTTTTAGTTTGATTTATAAAGAAGTTTACACTAACAAGTGTCTTTAGAGTGGTGGCATTGCCACCCCTTAAACTCAAGGTAAATCCAAACTTGTTTATAAACAAGTCAAACAAAAAGTTGAAATTGGCTGAAATCCGAGCCTGTTTATAAAACAAGTCAAACAAAAAGTTGAAATTGGCTGAAATCGGTTGAACCATAGATGATTGTCCGTTGGCCCGATCCCACTTTTTTTAAAAAAAAAAAAAAAAACTTTTCTTGTGAATGTTAAAAGTTGTCCCTATCTCTTGTTATAAATGTCATTTTACTTGTAAAGATTTGATTTAAACTTTGTACAATAACCTTATCAAACGTAATGATATTAAATAAGTTAGAGTTTAAGTTATTGTTATTTGTTAATCTTTAGATAATAGCATTATCACAAACCCTAATCGTCTTTTATTTCTAAGAACTTAAGAAGCCACCAACTTCATTATTACATAAATTTGAAATTTATATTTTATTCAGAAGGATTTTTACAATGGCTTTTTTATTTTGTAAAAACTAATCATTACCTTGGGTTTTATAAAATACAAACACTAATGCATAAATAACAACAAGAGAAACCTAAACGAAAGTCTGAATAATTACTTTAAAATAAAAGTGACATTTAACAAATTACTTTATGATCACGGAATGTAAAATACAAACACCGAGAAAAAGGAAAATATATAACAACAAAACAATAAATTACAACGGAAACCTAAACTAAAGCCTTCTCTTCCGTGGTTGTTCTTCAATGATTGATATTTTGTGGTTATGTTTAGTGCTTGTTCCACAGTTCTTCATCTGTGATTATTCTTTGAAGTATTCCGTGGTTATTCAGTGGTTGTGCCTCCATGGTTAGGTTCAGGGTTTGTTATATGTGGTTATAGGTTCCAGGGTTGGGTATCCATGGTTATGGGTTCCACGGTTATTTATAAAGTGATCGGGTTCTGGTGTTAGCGAAAATGGCTAAGGCACAAGGTTAAAGGGTAAATGTGATTATGATTCATCAGTCTTTATTTTTCAACATAATATGATGTCTAATAAAACTTATACGTACATACCCTACTCCCCGAGGGACAAATAAAAAATACGGGTTGTCGTTCTAATAATGGAATATCTAGACCCCAATTACTATAGTAAATTTATTAAATTTGTTCCTGAATATCGGTATTAAATACAAGATTAGAGCAAAATTTAGTAAGATAATCAAATAATTAATTATTTTTACAAGATAAATTGTGTATTCAGTTATTTTATCAAGATAAAATATTGTTTTATGGCAAATTAGCTGTGATGAACCTATTTTTTCACTTGAGAATCTTTCTGATGCTGATTCTACAAATAACTATCTGAAGATCATTCCCTATGACAAAAACCATCATCTTGAACACTATAATTCAACAAATAACAATAGCTTTAATTAATAAATGAAGCATCTTTCACGAGATATTATTCAAGTCCATATACTATGCATAAACACTAAGCTCCAAAGCGAATAGCTTGCGTTTGTTACTTTGTTTGTTAGTGAGTGGAGAAAATGCAGGCTTATGCCCTAATTGCATAAGTCACTTATGCTTATTAAGATATACAAAAAAGAGCATACACGGTGCTTGACGTGGCTTCTGCGTTGCGTATGGGCCGGGTATCTTTACGATATGATGTACGTAGTCTTACTGTACACATTTGTGAAAGAGGTTGTTTCCACTGTTTGAACCCATGGCCTCAATGTAACAAATCAACAACCTGGAGGACCACTTATTTATTTTCAAAATTCTTAATGAAGAAACCTGATAAAGTTTAGGGTTTTCCGTGTATTAAAACGCAAATATGTGTTGTAACTCTTGTAAACGTATAGTCTACATCAGTATTCGATCATAATAGCATACTCCTAAAAAAATATGAATCCAAACACATGCACATGTTAAATCATAAAACTAAACCATAAAATTTTTTACGTTTTCTAATTACTATTATTATTTTAATAGTATTATTTAACTATTTTGGAATATTTAGTTATTAATATTATTTAATTATTAGTTATTTAGCTATTATTATTATTATTATTAGGTAAATCTGTAAATCATATAAGCAATACAAATATTTGATAATGTACGTACACGTATAAGCTTACGAATAGTTTGAAAGTTTTTCAGCGACCATTTGAGTTTGAAATTTATTTTATTAATAGTATGAATGTTCACGAGGTAATTGCGATCAAACTAATATGATTATATTTATCATCTGATAACATCAGGATGTTTTAAAAGCATGTAAACATCTATATCTATATCTATACTACCTAATAAAGTAATAACAAATCTGTCACTTGTCATGCTCATATTCATGTATCAACAAATTTTGCCACATATCCATTTTATAGACACTCATTATTAAATTTTGACACTTGTAACTCTTATATTAATCTATCATTTAATTATATTTTACTAATTCTTCCTTCTATTTAAGGTGAATAATTTTAAATAATTAAATTGTATAATTAAATGCAAAAATATAAAAAAAATTATTATCTTATTTTAAAATATAATTTTATAATTTAATTATTTATTATTTATAATTTTTAAATCTTAATTAATTTCTTATTTCACTAACAACTGATATAATATTCAAAATACAAATTTTGATAAAACCATTGGTTTATAAAATATAAATTTAGTCAATTCATATTAAATTTTTTTAAGTGTTCATTGGTCGTTTAAAATAACTTTAATAATTATGAAAATAGTATTTTACCTATGAAATTTCAATTATGTAATTACTAAACTTTCGAATTGTTGTTTTAATGCTTAAAGTATTTGCTAATACATACCTTGATCATCTTATATCAAAATATCGTTTTATAATTTTTAAATTATTAGTTCTAATTGTTTAATATTTTACATTTATTCCGTGTAATACACGGGGTAATAACCTAGTTAAATAATATGTGAGATTCTAAGACTATTTGGAGGTTTTTTGAAGTGGTTTGTGGTTTGAAAAATACTTTCCTTTTTCAAGGAGTTTTTTTTGAAACGGTTCCTAAATTTTTTGAAGTGTTTGAAGCGGTTCCTAATTTCCATATTTTTTGAAACACATCCTTAAGCCTTTTGTTTTTGAAGTCGATAAGCTTTTGTTTTTTAAGTGGTTTGTAAATCTTTTGAAGCGATTTTAATATTATAGTATTATTAGTGTTCACTCGGAGAAATTCGTCAATAAGCGTCTGGAAATCTATTAGACAACCACCAGGGGCTTTGCCCCTTGAAACCCCTTAGGGGCGCGGCTCCTTGACCCTCGTGTTTGGTCAGGAACTCAGAAAATATTAAACGAGTGTGCATTCCGCTCCTCCAAGTCTTTAATATTTATTTACATCCCATTACACTAAAATACACATCTCTAACCCGATGATACTTCCAAATATATAAAAATCAATACACCTGTTTATTGCTATTCTAGTATAGAGGTGGCCAAACCAGAATTTTTTGGAACCGGTTCCGGTTCCGGTAAACAAAGTCAAGAACCGGTTCCGGTTTTTGACCGGTTCCAACCGGCTTTGGCCGGTTCTGGTTCGGGTTTGACCGGTTTAAGGGTGGAACCGGTTCCGGTTTTTCCAGTTCCGGTTCCAATTTTTCTGAAAACCCGGAACCGCTCGTACCCACCGGTTCCTCGGTTCCGGGTACGTTGGCCACCTCTATTCTAGTATATGCCACTATTCTAGAACCTATATTCCAACAGGTGGTGGTTACAAAACCCGAACATCTCCATCCAAAAGAAACAATGGATGGCTATGGTGATAATAAAGAACCTCGACCTGCAAGAAGCCATAGCCAGGATAGATACAGGTTTTAATTACAAGAATGATTGATGATGATCCAATTGGTCACAAACAATATTATTTAAAAAAAAAACAGTTTTTCTCCCAATTTCAATCGACATGGACACGACCCAGATCCAGATCTGGGTCACCCATTCATGCACAATGTTCAAAATGATTCGATTATATTTCATCATTCTATATGACATTTGTGCTCTATATAAACCTAACCCAGTCAAGTAAAACAGGTAGGGTGGGTCATGTAGTGAGTCAAACTAGGTTAGGTTCAAAGCAGTTTTTTGACCAACATGCGTTAGGTTAAGTCGGGTTGTTTTAAAAAAGTATTACTTAGGTTCGGGTCAAAAATGAAATACTTAAAACAAAATGAACTACTGGAGCCTGCCTAACTGCAAACCATGTGTTAAACCGATATCAAAGCAACAACAAAGTTTTAACTTTCTGGCTTCTGTTATTCAATATTATTAATAAAAGTAGCACTCTAGTAACAGCATTTGACCTCACTAATTAACAATGATTCAAGAAGAAACAAGCTCAAACAAACACAAAACGCACCATGCACTCGAATTCATCAAGGTCTCCTTAAATACACACAAAATAAACCAGCACAACGCTTGAAGAAGCATTCACCCTCTCAACACTCTATCAAAAACAAAGGCATTGACACCATTATCGGCAATCTGTAACGAAGAAATGGCTTCTGCAGCTTCCCAGTCTCTTTCCATAACACATGGTGCATGAACATCACTCAAGAAATACCCGCCATCACTCAACCCGAAGCCGTTCCATTGGTATCCGGATCCTCCAGAACCATCAGAAACCCAACCCACATCCCCATTCAGACTATGAGTGTGAGGAATGACAGCAGCTGTTGCTCTAGCATGACTGCCGCCCACAAAAAGGTCAAAGTTGCTGGCACAGTATCCCCATGGATACCAATCTTCTTCTTTATGCATAATGGCTTTAACACATGACTTGTCTGTTTCTTCACCAATTAGGACCTGCAAAGCAACTGCCTCTGCTATGGCAGCACACTCTTCATCCAGCCTCTGTTGCTCTTCTTTCTTCTTTCGGTTCTTCTTTTCCAACTCTGAAATGATGGCTGCTGATGCTGCAAGCGCTTTCTCCAAACGTCTTTTTTTCTTCTCGGCTTGTTTGATACGATCCAGTTCGTCCTTCACTTGCTTCTTTTTAACTTTCCTAACACTTGGTGCTTTACCGCACTCCATTATATCTTAATTTTATAAAAAACCTAAAACTTTCTTCAAGACTTGAATCTAAAGGTTTATATTTAAAAGGTAAAAAACATCATGATGAATTATGATTGTTTTGCTATCTAGTACTATGAACTGAATGACTAAATCAGATGTAAAGTTTACTGTTTTCCGCGCTGCTACATCCACTCGGGTCTAAACGAATACCTCATTTTACGAATACTACATTCCCAAACCGAAAGAACAGGAGAGAGTGCAAGAGGATATTGAGCACCCGATAAACCACCCCTTTGCACCATTCTGTCCTGATTTACAGCAGCCTTTTTGTAGCACAAATCAAAATGACAAAAATCCGATGATGAATCGTACTCTTATTCACACTCACATGGCACACTAACCTGAAAAGGAAATCAGATCAACACTTTTAAAGATAGGAAATAGTATACAATTGACAATGTCAGTGGATTCAAGAACACACATACATGAATAAGGCATATACCACACTCTTCACATGAATACTCACCAAATTTTGTAAGGTGTTTGGTTAAAAGTGATTATAATGGTTGTTACTTAGGTCTTTAGAGTCATCCAAGGGGTTCATTCAACAGACAACCATTTTTAAGCAGCAAAGCGAGAATCACATACATATATGTGGTTTCTGATAAATATAACAGAAATTTGAAAGAGATTGGGATAAACGATTACGCAACCACCTTATGCATCACATTTAAAGCAAAAGATACAAATCTTAATGTGATGTTAGTAGTACTCTACTTAAAAGCGGTTTCATATTAAACATCTTAGTATCTTACATCAATGCATTATTTGGCAAAACATGTAAGAAATTGCAGTTATAAAACCAACTATTGAAATTACAGTGTTCAAAATCAACAATATGCAATATGCAAAAGGATATAAAATATTTGTTCTTAAATTCTTCATTTGAACAAATAAAAAATTAAGATTAAAAAGAAAGCTAAGAACAACGAAAGTTGCAAAAATTTGAAAATTTCATGCTCCTTTAACTATTTCGCAGTAATCTATAATCCGACCTCAAGAGCTTAAGAAATACGATCTCGATCCAAACCTAGAAACTAACAGATTCACCGAGACTAAAAGTTAGGGTTATCCACCAATAAAATTCAAATCAACAATCACCGAATACACGAACAGTAATCAAAGCGATCGAATCAAACTAAAGATCCGTCAAAACCAGATCAAAAACGCAATCAATCATCCACCTAAATTAAATCAAGCTCCAAAAACAGAAAGCCCCAACTAAATCAATCCGAATCAAATCACATACAACTGTAAAACTACAAGCATGAAACCGGTATGATTCGATCAAATATGAAATTCAAAATTAGATCAGATACAGAATTGAAATCAAACCTTGTGAGATGAAATTGAATTTGGGGGTTTGGATTGTCGGCAGTTGGATCTGAAGATGAAACCTAAGCGAGAGAAAGGAAGGTGGAAAGAACGATTTAGATGGTATAAATACGGTCACATGATCAAGAGATCAACAATTTGGATATGTAAAGGGTAAATATGTAAGGGGACTCGGAGTCGTCTAGGAACTCCCCACTTTTCCCCGTTGCCACATCAGCGCCACATCAGCTTTCCCCACTTTTCCCCACTTTTCCTCATTTTACACGGTGTCGTCCCACTTTTCTCCACTTTTCCCCATTTTCAAATCTTATTTTTAATTAATTATTTTAACAATAAATAATAATAATAATAATAATAATAAAATAAAAAAAGATTCATTAAATTTAAAAAAAAAAAAGAATACAACAAAAAAAAGATAATACAACCTAAAAAAATAAATTAAAAAACCTAGAAAGGCATTTGTGGACGATACTGTGTAGTAAAATGATGGTTGATTCGGAGATGACATTTGTGGATGATACCCGGGTGTGTTGAACGGGTTCATTTGAGGCGTTTGAACATTTTTTTGTCGTGGTTTTCTAAATTTCTTGGTTGATGACCCACCACGTGATGAACCTCCTTCCATTTTAGTTGAAAATTTTATAAATTTTGGTGTATAATTTATAGAAGATGAGAGAAAAAAGTGTGAGATTTTGGTTGGTTTTTGAGTTGTTTAAATAGAAAAAAAAAATTGGTTTTTTTTTTTTTAAAAAAAAAAAATGCCGTTGTGCAACGGCTAGATATAAACTCACCATCCTCGGCTTGAATCGGTAAGGCCACACCGAAATACCCCACCCCGAATCCGGGGGGGTGGTGTTCCCGATCATCACCGGCCGGCAAGAGCACTTCCCCGGCTTTCCCCGGGTGCCACTCCGTGTGGCCTAATTAGAGACAAAAAACAAGCGTTAAGATCACGTCGTTAAAAAGGTTTGTAATAAAAGTCAGCAGAAGCTGCTTTGGTTTTCCATTTGTGAGTGGTGGATGCATGTGAGGCTAACTTCAACTTAACACTAATAAATAACCGTTAAAGCAGTTATATCTAAACATGTTTTAACATATTTATTAGAGTAAATTAATGATATGCTCCTTGTGGTTTGATAGTAATTCACTTTTGGTCTCTAGGTTTTATAAATTACCAATATGGTTCCAAACTTTGCATATTTGTAACACATATAGTCCTTAAGTTACCAAATTATTGACCAAATTACCATCACATAAGGACTATATGTCTTGCAAATATGCAAAGTTTGGGACCATATGGATAATTTATCAAACTAGGACTAAGAGTGAAATACTAGCAAACCACAAGGACCGTATTGGTAATTTACTCTATTTATTATAACACAATTAAATTTATTTATTTTTTTAATATTATTAATATATATTAAAAAGGAGAGTCGATGCTTCTCACGTAAATCACTATTCGTTATTTCGTATGTTACAAAGTCTCAAATATAAGTACAAGTGAAAAATTGGTTTTTGAGGGGTCTAATGAAACCGCTGTAAAAGGTTTGAAGGTCTATTGCAAAACTTTCACTTCAAAACTTTCATTTTTTTTCAACAATGGACAAAATAATTTTATGGAAGATAAGTTTTTTTATTGTTTTCATAAGTTTCATAAAATTAATAATAATATTTCTAAACTTGTTTGTATGGATTACTCCCATTTAATTAATGTATGTGTGTGTATATATAACAAAATTTGTTCATGTAACGTAAGCAGACATTACAATTCTTTATATGTATTTAACCATTTTAAAGTCAACGCTATACCATGTTTAATGTAGGCGGTGCTTTCCATTTTTTAAGTTTTGTATTTATATCTTTCATTTCTTAGTTGTTTCATTTATGCTATTAAGGTTAGCATTTTCATTCATTGACTTTGTAAAAAGTTAACCCTTGAGTTTATAAAATTTTGAATTTATCTGGTTTATTTCAGATTTTTTGAAAACTATTTTCTTATGTGTTTAATTTTATACATGTGTCAGTATCTTCAGATTGATCCATCTTTTGATGTAAACTTTTTTCGGTAACGACACTGTCAAATAAAATACGTGTTTATGCTTATTTTATATATGTTTTCAGTTGATCTAAATTTAAGTGTAAATTTAGTTCAAAAACAAGTCAAGTCAAATATAATACGTTCTCATTCAACAATATAAATTTGAAAGAACCAGAAAGAAAACACAATTGAGAATATTGGAAAAGATTGAAGATGCAACACCATTTTATACTTTACCATACAAAAGAATGAGAACGTTTGATAGCAATTACGAAAAAAAAGAAGTTAAAATCCCTTTAGAATTAAAATTTGACCGAATGTTCAACAAAAAAAAATTAACTAAAACAAAGATCAGAATAAGTTTACAAACCTTCTTATGCTGCTATATAACAACTTTCATTACATTATTGTAAGAGATAATCTAACATACTTAATTGTGTTTATGCAATTGTAACCTTCTTTTTTTAATATTTATAAGATTAAGATTACCTAAGAGTTAAATTTTTACGAGTTTATAGAATTTATTCTTTAAAATTTATAGAGTTTTACTTTTACATGTTAAACTTTTATATACTAGCATTTATCAAAAAAATCATCCACGTCCCGCTGCGAAGCGCGGGTTCTAACCAAGGTTGCAAAAGTCGCTAGGCGCTCCTAGGTCGGAACAGCTCCTTGGAGCAAGTAATCGGATAGTACTCGTCCCTAGACGGGGAGTACTTGGGTAATACTCAGAAGTACTCGGACTCAAAACAACTCTTTGGAGCGAGTACCCGGCCTTGAATGCCGACTTTTGCAAAAGTACTTCTAACCCACTTGTTTTAAAATATTTACTAAATATATTTATATCAGTCATAGTTTGTTTTCGTTCGATTATGTTTTGTATTATTATTAGCTAAAAACTTACAACTTGCATCTTTTTTGTAAGTATTACTCTATATACAAATTTCATATGCAATCATTGCATATGAATAGTAATAATATAATAATAATAATAATTAAAAAATAATAAATTTTAAATAGTATAAATATAAATAATAAAATTATATAATTAAATATTATTAATAATAAAATAATAATATTAATATTTAAATTATGATAAATTTAATTTAATAATACTAATAATTTACAATGAAATAATATTAATAATTAAATAATAATGTTTAAACAATAATAAATATTAGGTAATAAAAAATGATATAATTAAATAATACTAATAATTAAACAATACTTATAATAAATATTATTAATAAATAAATATTTAAACTATTATATAATTGGTTATCTTTTAACAGACACGCTACAATGGCTACACTTTAAGGTTTTACGTCAAAGTGTCCACTATTATGACGTGTTTTTATATGTACATTTTGATATAACAGATTGTGTTTGCATTATTACATTCAAAATTTCAGGATTATTATCGGCGCAACACGCGGGGTCACCTACTTGTTTCATATATATTTAAACTATGTTATGTATCATATAAGATTGAGTCTATGTCATGAACTAAACACAAGATATTAGTGGAGAACCCAAAATTTTTTTATGAGGAGTGCAGAGTTTTTGTTGACAATTATTTGTCGTAATACATAGTAAAAATACGTTAAATTGTCATCTTGTTGATTAAAATGATATGATAAATTTATTTTTGAAGACAAAATTCGATGGAATACTGCTCAAATCAACAAATTTGATATTAAAATAAGGTGAAGGTCCAAGTTTTCTTTTGAAAAATTGTTTTTTGTATCTAAATAACAAATTATATCATGTTAGTAAGTTTTAACCTTTAAAATTATACTATAATCACTTAACCTATAAATTGTTATTGTTGTGATATGGAGTTTAACGGTATAAACTGGTAAGTTACCATTCTGGTTGTTAATTGGTAACTGGGTTGTTATAACGAGTAATGCATATTGTATTATTTGTATTAGTTTTGGCTGTAAAATGGATTTTATCGGGGTCATCAAATTTTCAATGTTGACAAGCTTTATTAAGGTCGGTCAAGATCATATTATATATACAACAGTAAAATTAAAAGTTCATGGGGTAGGTCAACCCCTACACCTGTATATATATTGTGTCCGCCCATGCATGATATTGAAGAGTCCTCTCATTTAACACTTTGTAAATAGGATGTGCTCATATTTATAGAAATAACACGATTAGCATTGTAAATTCTTGTTTGATTAAAATATTAAATCAAGTAGCAATGTAGGTCATATCTTTGCACTAAGACTAGTTGTTTTGGTGTGGTGCAAAAAATGTTTGTTAACTTTATTTTAATTTTAATTTGAATTTAAAAAGACACGAGTGCATAAATAAAGAACAGCATCGACGAACCATAGATGTTTGAGTGGTTATTGACCATTCAATCGGTCAAATGACCTTTTCATTTCATCTCATAACCTTGTAGGCTTGTAGCTGTTTTTTTTAGTTTGATCTCTCAATAATATATTGACAAAGATATGTATAATGGTTAGAGATGAAAGTAGTGTTTTTAGAACCGAATCGGGAACCGAAGGGTCAACCGGCCCAGAGTGAGCATGCGAATGGCTTTAAGCATACCAGGCGGTTGAGCCGGTTCACTGGTCGGACTGGTTTTCATTTTTTTTTTAACTTAAAACTAAAAGATGAAGTATTAAAACCAAACCATATATATTTTTAGCATGATTATGTTAGTTTAAACATTAATTATGTTTGTTTAAATGTGTTTATAATTATATAACTTTTTAGAATATTTTATATATTTGTTATGACATCCGGTTATTAAATCAGGCCCGACCGGTAACTAATAAGACGTCCGGTCCAGCTTTAAAAACATTGGATGAAAGTTTAAAAATAAAAAAATGGTGAACGTTACCATTAGGTGCCCCTCACCGACCGGTTCCACGGTGAAAGTTTAAAAATAAGACTTAAATAACTTAGAAAACTTAGAAAACTTAATCTAGTCTATGACAACAGTAAAAACGTTGCAACATTGACTTTGCACAAGGTTAAAAATTTTTAGTTTTGAGATATGAAGAAGATAATCTATCAATATTATTCAAATATGATTAATCGGTCCTTTAATTAACATATCCGTCTCTAACAGTTGTTTTTTTTAGTATTTTTAGTGTGAAAGAAAAGGACTAGAAAGGAAAACCAATGTTTATAAAACCAAAGCAAACGTCGAACCAGTTGTTCTACTAGGTTTATTGGTCCAACCGGCCGATTCGTGATTTACTTGAATAACGTTCGACTAGGTTTACCGGACTGAGTTCATGACCGGATTCATGACCAGTTTCCGATCTAACTGACTAATCTGATATGTTCAGATTCTAAAAACAATAGCCAAAAGTGTTGCACACATGGTTGCAAGTACATTAACATAAATCATCTTACGTGTTACATGACATTGATTTAATGATATATTAAATAACTAGTATAACTAGATAAAAATAAAGAAAATAGTTTAAAAAAATAAATATTGTATAACTAAAATATACATAAAATACATATTAATAAATAATAAAAAGTTAATATTTAATTTTTAAAAATATAATTTTTAATATTATTGTTATTTAATAGGAGAGACGATGAATAAATTATTTAATATAATATTATATATACTTAAGAGATGAGAAAATAAAAGTGAGTTGCTACTAGTGATTGACACTTGTCTATTGCTATTAATATCTATTAATTCAAATATTTAGTTTAATTAAATATATATTTTTTATATGTTTTACTTGATGTTCCTTTTTTTATGTTTAATGTGTTTTAGTTCGTCGTCTATTAGGTCATGTGTAGTGGTCACTACCCCATCACTACACGTATACGTTACGTAAGCGTCACATAAACAACCAACATCATCACTCACTCATAACTCCACATCATCATCTCATGAGTAATCATCACTCCCCAAATTTTTTTTTCATGAGCAGGAGAGGGGGGGCAAAAATTTTGTATACTTGTTTAAGGATCGCTATATAAAAAAAAATTTCTCCTCCCTTCAGATTGAGTTATGTTGAATCTAGTCAGGTTATGTTAAAAAAATACAATCAAACTAAATTTTTAATATAAAAGCATAGTAAAAGTACAATACATCTAAAATTATTCTTATGTTTAGCAAACTGGCCGGGTTGGGTAACAAGTTAGAATGAGTGTGGGTCAAGACGAGTTTAAGCAAAATCAATTAGGGTTTAAATGAGTCATTTTTAAAAAAAAAAAACATCAATTTCGTTGAAGTTAAAATAAGTTGTAAGTAAACAAATACTTTAATTGATCATTTTTACAAGTTTGAATCCATTATTTTCACATACTTTTTAAGTTAGTTACATTGACCTACATTATGTTAAGATGTTACTTATTTCAACCTATTTAATGTTACAATGTTACATATTTCAACCCAAAATACAATAATTGTTTACTCAAATCTCCCTATTTATCTTTTTTACTGGCCAACATTATCAGCACTAGTTATTCTATACGAGGTTTTAATTTTTAGAATCTATTCAAAACGACATCTATTGAGACTTTTTTTTGTAACTCTTTTCTCCAAAAATGTCACACCCCGGGCTCTCGGCGGCCCGGGCGCTGCAACTCGAATTGGTTTCATAAATATGCCTCGGTCAGAGTTTATTTTACTTTATTTTTTTAATATGTTTCAGCGGAAGCTTTGTTTCATAAATTCATAATTTTATAAATAATTCACATGCATAGATGTGAAAATCGTTTTCCATGATTTATAAAAAATTCGTACGCATGAGTATGAAAACCTTCACTATCACTTTTTGTAAAACATACTCATAGGTATGAAAAACCACATTTCGTTATTTGTAATTAACTTTTCAGGATTTTATAAAATTTCATACGCATAGGTATGAATATCATCATTTCGTATTATTGTAAACCGGATTTTCACAAACTCACAATTTCGAATCATTTTATAGTATCCGGTTTATACATGACTTGGAGGCATAGCTCCAATAGTTCCATGGTCTCACCACAAGATCCTATTCAAGGCATCATTGGCCAAGAATCTCTAATCTTGCTTTTCTTTTACATTTCATTATTACCTGAAAAGTTTTTGAAAATAAAACTTCAACATAATGTTGGTGAATACAAATAACAGACTCGATATGTAAGCATAGCAAGTTCGGTCCTTTAACCATAATTAATAGTGGCAATACTACACATTTAACAGGTTATTTCACTGATCGATAAAACCACTGCATACCCTGGCTTGTACTGTCACTGATTAGGAACAACAGCGGAGTGCGTCTTACAATTGTTCCCTCCAGCCCACAGCCCGTCACTGGTTAGGTTGCCTGCGGAGTGCGTCTTACGTATAACCTTCCAGCCCACGTTACCAGCCACGTATGGGAATTTCACCCATAGCGGATACAATTTGCAAATCGTATGTATACTAATGGCCTAAATGATGGTCTAATAGTATCCCTTTATGCGTCAAAGTTAAACATACATGCTTATAAAAATTTATTTATAATTTAAAAACAAGTTAGATGTATTCACCTGTAGTTTTGGATGGCTGAGTGTCAGCTTAGAACTTCTCAATATAAATTTGGGCATCATTACTGTTTAATCTATCATTGTAACTATTTTCAAGGATGAATCCTGATGCATTTATTTTCAGTTCCTAAAATAGATAATAAGTTCACCATTATATTTGTATAATTATGGGATCAGATCTTAACCTTAACCTTATAAACTACAAAATCTTAAATTCTGAGCAAACTAAAAGATTGTATTACGTACCAAATGCATACCCATGTCTTGATCTAGAGAAGTTCTGAACGATGGCATGTTTAGTTTGAAATTGTTCAAGAATTGCAATATTATTTGATTTTCGTTTTGTTTCGAACGATTCTTCTTCAAGAAATATGGATGTACGCATGTGTATTTTTCAATGATAGATGATAAGCATAAGCTTATCCCAAGCTTTCGAAATGTTGACACCTAAATCACACGTACATACACTTTTTTTTTCATTTATATATATATAATTATTATATTATTATAATTATTTATGATTAAATTTTGTTTTTCTCGTATAACTTTTAAAATATAACGTTTTATAAAATTATAAAAATACTGTTAGGACCAGCTTATTTTTCTCTACAATTCGACTTAAGTTTCGTCAAAAACGGAGAAAGTTTAATTATAATATATTTTATTAATTTTAGACGGTCTCCAATAATAGTAACCGATCGTTTAAACAACAAGTATTTCTAATAATTATTTCATCCTACCTATTTGTTTAAACAAATGCTAAAAATTTTGAATTTTTATTTATAGTCTTATACTCTCGAATAATCATATATATAAAAAAAACTATTTTATATTATAAGACAGACGTTACGTCTTAATTGACCGTGTTTTTTTTATTATATTTTTGACTAATAATATTTTAATTATAAACAATATTTTATCTATATCCATAAAACAGGATGTTACAAAAAAAATAAGTGTAACTAACTATCACTTAAATTCTCATCACAAGTCCGAATATGCAAATTTAAGGGGGACGATTGCAAAAAATTAAGGAGGTCAATCAGGATTTTAACATATATATACTACTGAAAAAAGTTTAAGGAGAGAGGCTGCCCCCTTAGTTTGAATGTTGGTACGCCACTGCCCCCATCACTCACCTATCATTTCACGTCGTCATCACCACCTTTATTTAATATTATATTATTTGATTTTTATTTTTTTAATTATAAAATAAATTAAAAAAGACATAATATTATTAAAAATAAAATAAAATTACAAAATAAAAGTAAAGACTATCACGTGAAACTTTATCCGACATCCGTAAATATCCATCTCAATAATCGCTACATGTGTCGTAAGCTAACTGTCGAATAATATTTGTACACTATTGTAAATGTGTGAAACTTGCTACACCGGTCGCTTCTAATTTTTGTTGAAAATACGGAAAACTTTCTTCCATATCACTAACAATTTGAAGAAATAAATTTCTGCTCATTCGAATATGACGTTTGAAATGTTTGTCGTCGTAAGTTGGATTTTGACTAAAATAATCTTGAACGAGGCGTTTGTTACCACCTTTACGATCACGGTTTATTTTTTTTCCTTGTAACACTCGTGTAGAATTTTCTTCAACATTAGCTATGAATGATATTAATGTTGCTTGAACGTTGCGTAAAAAATTAATGCTACTTCGTTCGAATCAGATAATGACGATCTCATAATTTTCTCCTCCCAACTCATCTTTTTTTTGGATTGTAAATTGGGTTTTTTTTAGAAAATAATGGTTATTTTAGAGAGATAGAGTGATTATTTTAGAAAATTGAATGACGGTTTAAAGAGTTGGATAGTTAATTTATAGTGATTTAAAAAAAAATGTTTGGGCTCAAACGGTCAACACCCGGTGACCACCCTTACGCTCAGGCAAAAACCGCCCTAGTCTCGCCCCTATGTAGTCGGGGGAGGGCACCAAGGGGGCGTGACCGGCCCCTCTCACCTACAATAACACATGATCTTAGTTTTTTAATATGATTTTTGTTTTTTTAACCGAGCAAATAACAATACGAATAAGGTTACTCTCCTTTTAAATTACATCATAATTACACATTTGAATGAGATTGAAACCATAACCTCTCATTATAAGAAGCAAGCTTCTATCAAGTGAGTTAGTCTCACACTGGCAACCGAGCAAACAAATGACCACGAAGATTTAAAAAAAATATTTGATTTTGTTTATGACAAATTGTCAAGAACATAAAAGTTTTTATGATCATTTATTCTTTTTTATTAATATTTTAAATGAACAGTTAATGACGAAAACTGAAAACAAACACCACATAAATTGAGATAAATGAATATAGAGAGCATATATTATTGTAGCCTAGTGATATTAATTGTTACCGTCTACAATAACTGTATGTTAAAACTCTTAGAAAACAAAATAAAATATAATTATAAGTGGAAAAAACATTTAATAAAGTCTACCTATACTAATAAACTAGGTTATTAGCCCGTATATTACACAAAATTAATATAAAATATTAAGTAGGTAGAACAAATAATTTTAATTTTAAATAATATTTAGATATAAAATGATTAAGATACATGTTAATAAATACTTTAAATATTAAACAATAATTACAAAATTTAATAACTATAGAATTTGTATCTGATTTTTTATTATATTTCAAGAAGGTAAGATAATGCTTTCGTAATTATTAAAGTTTTTTTAACAACTAATGAACACATAAAAATGGTTTACATGAAATGAATAGATTTAACATGTTGTAAACCAATAGCTTTATGAAACTTTCATGTTGGTAATTATATAATTTAGTTATTTAAAATTATTAGCATTAAATAAGAGAGATGAAGTTAATAAAATATAATTGAATGTGAGAATGACAAGTGTTAAAAATTAATGATTTAATGATAGAGGAATATAAGAGTAACATGTGGCAAATTTGTTATTCTTTTATTATCTACCTATTATAATAAATGAGTGTTTTAAGAGACACATGTCACCTTCTAGTGTAATCTGAAAAAAAATTTCCCGCCTCTCTCTCTCTTAATAAATAATATAATGTTTACTAATTAAATTATATAATTAAATACGAAAAAAATATAAATCTTCTTATTTTAATAATTTACCAATTTATTAAAATTTAATAAATTATAATAATATTTAAATTATATCTTATCTTAAAATATAAATATATTATTATTAAATGCTTATTATGATTTGATATTAATGAATTATATTTTTTTATGTATTCAACCCATGTAATACATGAGTTTCTAGGCTAGTATAGTATAGATAAAGATTTTATAGTGTCACATGTCATGTTTTTAGAGAATCTCAACTTTTATTTCCCTCTTCTCTCTCATATTAAATACATCAAATATTAATTAATCATATTAAATATTAAATATACTTTTTATACATTTTTAAAATAAAAAAGATTTTTTAATACATTAAAATATATTAATATTAAAAACACACTTTTTTTAAAAAAAATTTATTATAAGTTATAAAATTTTCAAAAACAATTACTTGTAACACAATGTTTAAAGTTAAGAAAAGTTATTGTTTATAGAAATTATATTATTATTTTAATATTTGAAATATTAAATTATATGAAATTGTAACCGTATTTTATATTAAAAATCATCTTATATTTTCTAAATTTTCATATATAATTATTCGTTATATTTCTTTATTTAATCCGTATAATATACGGGGTACTAACCAGTAAAATAATATAGAGGACCCCAAACAAGCACCAATCAAAAGTAAACAATATCAAATTTAAATCTAATTATCATTCATTACATGATTTCATAGTATCCAATGTTTTAAAAACAAGCAACTATATGTCTATGTTAAAATTTAGGTATATTCATAGCTAGGGGTGTTCACGGTTCGGTTCGAAACCGCGAAACCGGCCATCGGTTCGGTTTCACGGTCGGTTTTTTCCTAAACATTTGGTCGGTCGGTTTCGAAAGTTCGAAACCGTAATGAACGGTTTGGTTTATGGTTTTTGCCAAAAACCGGTCGTAAAAAACCGGACCGTATGTATGTATGTATGTATATATGTATGTATGTATTTTGATTTGTATATACTATTTAGTTAAGTTATTGGTTGTTTGGTTAGTCCTTGACGTTTTATAACTTTGAAAAGTAAGTTGGTTGTTTTTGGACTTGCTGGTTTATTTTTGGACTTGCTGGTTTATTTTTGGATATCATGTTTTCTAGACAAATTTTGTATTTGATAATATATTTTGTAATAGTAAATATTTTTTACTTATATTTTATAAAGGTTTTGAAATGTTTTTTTACACAGTTTATAATTTTGGACAAGTAAGTGATATAAGTTTTTTTTTTTTTGCAAAAGTAGCCTTTACTTTTTATTTTTTAACATGCCAAAACCAGAACCAAACCGGAACCAAACCGTTTATAATGGCTCGGTTTGGTTCGGTTTTATTTTTAACGGTTCGGTTTTTGTTTTCAATATTCAAAAACCGTTATTAACGGTTCGGTTTATGGTTTAACCTAAAAACCGTAAAAACCGGACCGCGAACACCCCTATTCATAGCTCGATGACCACTTGTTGATTGTTGCAAAATATGCAGACGATTAGGCATTAAAAAAATTTAATTATTAAAAATCAACCAAACATTAGTTTGCTTCACATGATATATACAGCTTACAAGGATAAGAAAAAAAATGTTTTTCCATGAGATTAGTCTACTTTGGTAAAAATTTTATTTCTTAGATATAGCCATATAGGTCTTGGGTTTAGATTAAGACAAAATATAGAATAATTTAAGGTTAGTTGAAGAGTAAATATAAGATATTTGTTCTTAAAAAAACCAATACAAATGGAAAAGATATGGACATCTTTCTAAAGCTAAAGCTACATGATCATTAACTGAAAGCCCAAAACTAGAGGTGTTAAGATTTTACGGTTTTTGAATGGAACCTTAAACAAATCGTTAATAATAGTATTTTAACAATCAAAACCAAAAACAAAAACAAAACCTTAAAAATTTAATTATTAAAAATCAACCAAACATTAGTTTGCTTCACATGATATATACAGCTTACAAGGATAAGAAAAAAAATGTTTTTCCATGAGATTAGTCTACTTTGGTAAAAATTTTATTTCTTAGATATAGCCATATAGGTCTTGGGTTTAGATTAAGACAAAATATAGAATAATTTAAGGTTAGTTGAAGAGTAAATATAAGATATTTGTTCTTAAAAAAACCAATACAAATGGAAAAGATATGGACATCTTTCTAAAGCTAAAGCTACATGATCATTAACTGAAAGCCCAAAACTAGAGGTGTTTAGATTTTACGGTTTTTGAATGGAACCTTAAACAAATCGTTAATAATAGTATTTTAACAATCAAAACCAAAAACAAAACTGTTAAAAATAAAAACTAAACCAAACCGTTGATAATGCCAAACCGATCCATTATCAACAGTTTGGTTTGGTTTGTTACGGTTTGGACATTTTATGTTTGGGTTTTTTGACATGTAAAAATAAAACCAAACATTTTGACGATTTGAGATGGACTAATTACATTGTGAGCCCAAATCTATTTGTGTTGTTAAATAACGCCTAAATTATCAAATTTATATATCGATCTATCTATATGATATGTAGGGGAGGGTTACTAAGAAAACCATCATTTTGGAGAAAACTAAGAAAACTAATCACAATCATTACCAATCAATTTAGTTTTTCGTTTTTTGTTTTACATTTTGCTTTATTATAAGGTTAAATTTGTTAACAAAATGAAAAAATTAAAAAAAAATATGTAACTCATGTTATTACATATATGTAACTCATTGGTGCACTACATATATAAGTTACATATATGTAACTTTATAGGTTACATATACGTAACTTCGTGATCTACATATTTTTATTAAAAATTTTTTGTTGTTTATAACATTTTTAAGCTAATAATAACAAATCATGAAAAAAATAATTTAAAAATTGATTGATTAGTAGGAGTTTTCTTAGTTTTCTCCAATGTGAGGAGTTTTCTTTTGAACCCTCCCCATGATATGTATGTATGTTTGTATATGTATTTATATGGTTTTTAACTGAACCGTTCACTACGATTTCAAACTTTGAAAACGACCGACCAAAATATTTGGAAAAAACTAACCGCAAAACCAAACCGATTGCTAGTTTGAACATTTTCGCGGTTTGAAACCGAACTATGAACACCCTATCCTAAACGATGTTGCACGCGGTGCAAACTCGAAAACTTGAAATTGCGTAGTGTTTGGGATAGAGCGTATAAATGTCTTTTATAATTTTTCCATTAACATATTATCTTGCCGTTTTATTTAATCAATGGAATGATATTTAATTTAAACGCACGTATATGGATTTATCGTACAAACAGTGCCTCTGGTTTAACGTGTTTCTCAGGCTTTAGTCCAAACTTTTTTTAGTAACGAGTTTGGATTTTGTGATATTTAATTTGTGGCAATCTTGAGTTTAGCATAACGTGTTTATGTTTGTGTTCGTATTATTTGAAAATGCCGTATGTTTTTGTGATGATTCAATTTATTGTTGTAGTAATGATTAACAACTATTGTGTCTGTTTTGGGTTTATGTTATAATATTCATTATACTGTTTCTGTTGTTATGACGGAGTACTTGTATTTGTAAAATGGTACGAGTCAAACATTTTTTTTGATTGTGTGACATTGTGCGATATGAATTTTAGGTTGTTTTTATTTTTTTTACCATTATTGAACACTTGCAAATGAATAAAAATATGACATAAATAAATTATAATGAATAATTTTTTTGCCATTTTATTTGTTGACTCTATGTTTGTGTTTCTTGATACTATATTTATGACTAAGCATTACTTGTTTGTTATTGGTGTAATAGTCACGTTTACAACAAGTACATTTAAGGTTTTATGTTGGATTGACAAACCGTTCTGATGTATTTTTAAGCCTGCATTTTGATATACGAGATCATTCATTACGGAATTCCTATCGCAACGTGTGCGGAACCCACTAGTGTATTAATAACTAGGTTATAGACCCGTGTATATATTACACGGGTTTGTGAATAAGAATTATGTGATTTTTTAATTATGTATTCAAAATTTTATATAATTAAAATAATAAAAGCAGTTATACATTTTTATATTAAATTTTTTTTAAATAAACAAATTTTAAAAAATGTTCATAATATGTGCGTATGTATATGTGTGTATGTATAACACTAAACATAGATGATAATTATTATCATATTATTAATTAATAATATTAATTAGTGTATTTATGTAAACAATATATGTTATTAATTACATTAATGGTAAGTTTTCATATTTAAATTAAAAAATAAATATTTATTTTTGAAATAATAAGAGAATGCCATGTGGCATTTTATGGAATCAATTATTTTTTTTTTGAACGGTAAAGTTATCTCCTCCTAAACTACTCCACAATAATTACACCATTGCATAGGTTAGAACCCGTGACCTCCAATTCTAAGAGGCAAAGCCTCTATCAAGTGGGCTAGTCCCACGTTGGCGGAATCAATTATTATTAGTACTAGGTTAGTACCCCGTGTATTACACGGGGTTGATCATCAATGAAAATAATTATATTTTTTTAAACACTAACTTTTTTAATGTTTGTTTCCTTAAACATTTTTTTTAAAATATTGTTTTTAAAAATTGTATATTTTATAATAAATTGATTTTATAATGTGTTTTTTTAATATTAATGTATTAAAAAAATATTTTTCTTAATTTAGAAAATATGTATAAAAATATATTTAATATTTAATATTAGTATTACTTAATATGAGATGTATTTAATAGGAGAGAGAACCAGTAAATTAAAGCTGGGGTGGTCTAAGAACACGCCATGTGTCTTTAAAAACTTTGATTTATTAGAATAGATAGATTGAATACCACAAGTTGGTACCGAAGACTAAAAATACAGTATACCACACGAATTCTAACTAATTTTGTGTGTATTTATGTGTGTGTATAAATAAAATTAGTTAGGATATAAAATGCATCTTTTGTGTTATTAAGATATTATCTTCCAATTTTATTTATTTAGTAAGTGTTAATTTACAATTTACACACACATACATATTTAAAATCAGTTTATATACTTTTCACACATACATATTTAAAATCATGTGATTCGGTATGTTTTTTGTGAAGTTGTAAAAGTTTTTGGTTGATTCAAATTAGTCTTTATGTTCTTTACAAGTTTAATGTATCTTGTAAAGTTGTAAAAGTTTTTGATCAAGTCAAATTAGTCTTTAAGTTCTTCACTATTCTTGTCTTCAGACATGCATCTGAATTTTTTAAAGCCATGTGGTCTTTTATCTTTCTCATTAGATATGTTTCTGATAGTCTATAGAATCATATGATTCTTTCTGGTATGTATTGTGACATGTCTTTGTCTTTTAAAGTCATGTGGTGCCAAATCATGAGATTCATATTTGATGAGAAGTTGTGTTGGCTGTAATGTTTTTGTGTGATAAAGCATTGAAAATGATACTTGTTTTATCAATTTTATGTTAGAATCGCGTGATTTAAACATTTTTCTAGACTTTGTATATGAAGTTTTATAGAGTCTTGTGACTTTTATATGTTTCTGGTATGTTTTTGAATCTTGTGATTCATTGTTTTGTAAAGTTGTAAAAGTTTTTGATTATATCAAATTAGTCTTTAGGTTCTTTATAAGTTTTGACATGATGTAAACTTGTAAGTTGTAAAAGTTTTTGAATAAATCAAATTAGTCTTTATGTTCTTTACAAGTTGTTTTTGACATTGTTCAATTTTTTTTCAAATGTGGGTCTGAAAGTTTAAAAGCTGTGATTTTTTGTTTTATCAGATGTGTTTCTGATAGTGTTTTGACATTTTAGGTGATCCTTGTTGATCATATGTGTGTCTGATATTGTTATATAAATTTTTTGTTAGTTGAAATTTATTGCATGAGTGTTATCTTTTGTGGGAATTACCACAAATGATGAAATGTTTATATTTTACTAACATGAAGCTGTATCGTTGTCTTGTCTTTATATGTTGATTAAGAGATTTTTTTATCAAACATTTTTTTTTCTTCTTTATACCTGAAAATTGTTTAAAAAAAAATCAAACAATTTTTTTAAAATCTTAAAATTGTGGGTGATTCTCTGTTGTATGCTTTCAATATTTTTTGTCTTAATCACCTATTTGTTGCTAATCTTTTATATTTGTGTTTTTTATATTGTAATGATCTGATCTTGTTGTTTTCTTTTCATTTGTTGTTTCGTATATTGATGCTTAGTTGTTAAACCATTGTTCTTGACATATTTAGTATTTTTTTTAAGCTTCAAAAGTCATATGAATTGTATTATCAGATTATCTATCTGATGCATTAAAAGAATCAAGTGAATAGTTGTTTAATCAATATATTTTTTATCGTATGTTTAATTGTATCGCATATGGTCTTTTCCATATGCATGTGGATTTGAAGTCCTCTATTCGATTAAAACATAAAGCACTTGTTTTCATTCTTTTATTGGAACTAAATTTCGTTTTCAAATGACAGATTTTTTTAGTTACGCCCTTAAAGCAAGGTTTTTGAAAATAAATAAATAAAATATTAAAAACAAAATGTTTACTTTAAATTGATAAAAGTTATAGTAGTCTTCTTTATTATAAAAGAATTATATATAAGGTTGAAATTATTTGCTATTGAATTGTGGGGTGGTGAAATGAGCATATTTTTTCAATTCAATCTCTATTTCTTATAAGTTTTTCTCATTCAAGTTTTTGTATGAGGCTTGTCATGTGGTGTTTTTTGGCTTTGGTTTTTCCTAGTCAACTATTGTCTCCAGGATCTGTCATTTTCTAAACTGCTCTTTAGTAAATCAATTGAAGGGTCATACATACACCATCAGCATATTTTTCAACCTAAGCAATTCGGAGCAGCCTCTCTATCCCAATTGGGATAGGGGTAAGGTTTGTATTAGATATCCTTCCCCCCAGACCCTACTGAAAAGTGGAAATATACTGGGTAAGGTGGTTGTTGTTGTTGTTGTTGTTCTGGTTAACGGCCACTTGTCATTGTTGAGGTGTTGGCTGCTCATATGCCATCTACTTGCTTGTATTTTTTTGTCCTTTCAAATATAATTTGTTACTTGTTGAAAATTCCATAATACTTAAGTGGATGATCAAATTCAAATGGAGAAGGGCTGATTCATAAAGTTGGAAAAAGTAGATGGATTGTAAACCAAATGGGATGCTGCAGATTAAGATTCAGGTAGGCTGATGGTGATCTGGTTCTAGTTCATGGTCATCTGGTGCTAGTTCGAGTCCTAGTTCCGCTGGTTGAAGTGGTTTGCAGTTGTCCTCTTTCTTTAGGAGTAAATCACGGCTTCCTTCTTGTGATTACATCTATGTTCTTAATCAAGGTTGCAGATATATTTACAAAAGGTCTCTTAGTAAAAATGCAAGTTATGTTGTGCAATAAAATTGGGCCTGATGATAAATTTGGACATCAAACTGAGGGGGGATGTAGAAAAGGTATAGTTTTCAGTTTATTGTCCAAATTAATACAAGACTTGTTATTAAAGAAAAATGTGAATATTTAATTTTGTTGTGGTTTGTTTTGTTTGTTGCAACTGGATCATGAGTGGGATAAATCTAGTGAACAAGTTAGAACATATTTGGGCTAAATTGGAACTGATTGGGCTAATTGAAGACCTGGACTGGGCCGCTAGAGCATTGCGCAACTTGTTATTCTTCATATATAAACAAGAGAGATGTGGAAGTAAGAGAAGAATGATCAAGTCTCCTCACTTCCATGGTTTTCATTCTCGTATATTTTTAGGGTTTTGTCTTGAATTTGTTGGTATAGTTTTGTGTAGATTTGATCTATATCATTGATAGATTAGATTCTCTGAGTTTGTTCTTGATGAGTATCATAGTTTGATATTCTGAGTCTTCTCATGTTTATTGTTGTATTTGAAATGTTTGTATAATTCTTGATTGATCGTGAATAAGAAAGTTGTATTCTCAATTTCTGACAATAATTTTAGTTAATAAATTAAAACTAAATCAACCTTCGTTTCAAGAGAAATTGAGTTTACTTTTGCTAACATTTTATCATTTTTAGATCATAGTAATTGAGTTTTGATGTCTTCTCAGCTTTGTTTCGCCGTCTCTTTTTCATATTTATAAGTAAACAGATGTCACTATCTCGAGTATTCTTATATTTTCACTTTTTTTTATTAAATAATAATGATATTAAAAAAATATACATTTTTAGATGTTTAAAAAAATTCATTATAAATAGCTATTATATATTTAGATACTGGTTATTCACACACCTAACTTTTTAATTCAACATACTCACCGACCCTATACTCCTCGTATAGGTCTATACGCGGCTTATAGCCCCGCGTATAGCTCTATACGCTCGTACATGAGTCTAATCATTGACACTAACACCCAATGATTGGTCACGTATAGACTCGCTTATATGTCCTATATGGCTCATATAATTCTATACGTATCATATAGAAATCCAATCATTAACACTGACAAAATCTGTCATTCAATGATTGCCCATTTATACGCTTCGTATAGACCTATACGAGACGTATAATGGGTGTGAGATAGGTGTGTAAAATTCAATTCGTGACCTCTCAACTTATTAGTGACCATTGACTTCTTTTTTATAGGAATTTGTGTTTACATTATTAGCTAACTTTTTACGCACGTATTATTATAGGATGGTATGATAACATTATAATATTTGAAATGTAATTAAAAAAATATTTTTATGCTTCATATGTTACATTATGTTTTAAAAAGGTAATTTAATAAGACAAAATATAAGACAAAAGGAAAAAAGAGAAAAAAAGTGTAGTCTACTGGATTTGAACCCATTTGGCTTCAATTAATTGTAACATTTGTGAAAGAACAATATCTTTTAATTTTATGATTAATTTTACGACTTTCATTAACTTAATTTTTTATTTTTTTATGGTAATCGTAGGTTGGACCACCTGTCATAATACTATCCCTATTTTCAATTATTAATAGTATCTTTCATGTTAAACGGGTTCTTCAGTAGTTCAGCATCACCCTATTCACTCTTATATTACGACCTAAATATAACTTCAAATTTTGTATTTTTTTTTATAAATTTCCATCTAAAAAATCAAAAATATAAGACGGTTGATCGGGTGAACCTCTGGAATGGGTAAACCCTCGTCCCCATTGGTCCGAAATCGGAGATTAAGCCCAAGATTAATTCTCTCAGCTAGATGTCTTTTAAATCGCCTATGACAGGCTTGAACCCATGACCTCTCGGTCACAATGTAAAACCCCAGCTAGTAGGCTGAATTCGCTGGACTTTCGTCCTAATACTATTATCCATTGAAAGTAGGAAGATACGAAAACGATGTCGTATGGATCCCTTGTACAGCTGTCTGTACCCATAAAAATCATAAGCAGCAGCACGTAGAACAAAAACTCGAGCGAGGTGTGGAATCATCCAGAACAACCCGAACCTCATTCCGAGCCTTAGGCTCCGTAGAAGCGCCTAGAAGCACCACCTTCTCATGCCTTCATCCATATAAATTCCACCCAATTCCACCCCTCACCAGCAAAATCGATCAAAAAACTTGCGTTAATATATTCTCCATCACATTTTCAAATCAATCTTTCATAGTTTCGTAATCGCTAATCAGTTGCAATGGCGGAGGTACAGATGGCTGATGCAGAGACGTTCGCTTTTCAGGCTGAGATCAACCAGCTCTTGAGTTTGATCATCAACACGTTCTACAGCAACAAGGAGATTTTCCTTCGAGAATTGATCAGTAATTCGTCTGATGCGTTGGATAAAATCCGATTCGAGAGCTTGACTGACAAGAGCAAGCTAGATGCGCAACCGGAGTTGTTCATCCGGCTAGTTCCGGATAAGGTTAACAAGACGTTGTCCATCATCGATAGCGGTGTTGGAATGACCAAAGCAGGTGAGTTATTGGATCTAATTTCACGTTTTCTATGGATATTCTTTCATTCTGTTGCTATCATGCATGCCTTGTGTTAATTGTAAAGTTTACCACAAGTTTCGTTATGCTGCTTGAATACTGTGTTTTTGGTTAGAGGTATTATTTGCTTGTTAGATTTACTCTTCAGGCGTAACACAATTGCAGAAGATTTAAAATTAGCCGTGTGAAATTATTGCATGTTCGTGTTTTCAATTGATTAATTCTATCACTCTGTTGTGTAGCATGCATGCCGTAGTTATATTGTAGATCAACTGTAGAGTTTATTGCTGGTTTAGTGATGGTATTTGAATATAAATCAATGATGAAATCATGGAGATGTAGATTCTGACCATTAATTTCGTTCTCTGTTTTTTGTATGAGGTTTCATTTGCTAATTAGTTCCGCTAAGTTAAACAAATGTTTGCATAAGAAATCTAGATTTTGCACATTTGATGATGAGTACAATTTAGCGTTATTGAATTGCTGTTTAATTGTGTAAAACAATGTATTATGTGACATGCTGCTATCCGAACAGATGTATAAGAACACACTGCGAAAGTTCAGTGTGTTTGATAAGTAGAATTGAAATACAGATGGATATCGTTGATTGTGTTTGATAATAAAAGTGTTTTTGCTATTATGTAGATTTGGTCAACAATTTGGGAACTATTGCAAGATCGGGCACCAAGGAATTCATGGAGGCACTTCAGGCTGGAGCTGATGTGAGCATGATCGGCCAGTTTGGTGTAGGTTTCTATTCGGCTTATCTGGTTGCTGAAAAGGTGATTGTTACCACAAAACACAATGACGACGAGCAATACATCTGGGAGTCACAAGCTGGTGGTTCGTTCACCGTAACTAGGGATGTTGAAGGGGAACCACTTGGTAGAGGAACCAAGATCACCCTCTTCCTCAAAGAAGATCAGGTAATTGCGTAATCTGATCACATTCTACCCGATCTTGTTGGTGATTTGAACATGTAAATTAGGTACTAACTGTTTGATTCAACTTTTGCAGATGGAGTACCTTGAAGAGAGGAGAATTAAGGATCTGGTGAAGAAGCATTCCGAGTTCATCAGCTATCCGATCTACCTATGGACTGAGAAAACAACTGAGAAAGAGATCAGTGATGATGAAGATGATGAGCCTAAGAAAGAAGAAGAAGAAGGTGACATTGAAGAAGTTGATGAAGAGAAGGAGAAGGATAAGGGCAAGAAGAAGAAGATTAAAGAAGTTTCTCATGAGTGGGAGCTTATTAACAAACAAAAACCAATCTGGCTCAGGAAACCTGAAGAAATCACCAAAGAAGAGTATGCTGCTTTTTACAAAAGCTTGACCAATGACTGGGAGGAACATCTAGCTGTAAAACACTTCTCGGTTGAAGGGCAACTGGAGTTCAAGGCGATCCTTTTTGTACCCAAAAGAGCACCATTTGATCTGTTTGATACGCGTAAGAAGATGAACAACATCAAGTTGTATGTCAGAAGGGTATTCATCATGGACAATTGCGAGGAGCTAATCCCTGAATACCTTGGGTTTGTGAAGGGTGTTGTGGACTCTGATGATTTGCCACTCAACATATCCCGTGAGATGCTTCAACAGAACAAGATTCTCAAAGTTATCAGGAAGAATCTTGTCAAGAAATGCATAGAGATGTTCAATGAAATCGCTGAAAACAAAGATGATTACAACAAATTCTACGAGGCATTCTCCAAGAATCTGAAACTCGGTATCCATGAAGACAGTCAGAACCGGTCTAAGTTAGCTGATTTACTAAGGTACCATTCTACAAAGAGTGGCGATGAGTTGACAAGCTTAAAAGATTATGTCACCCGCATGAAAGAGGGCCAGAAAGATATCTACTACATAACTGGCGAGAGCAAAAAGGCAGTTGAGAACTCTCCATTCTTAGAAAAGCTGAAGAAGAAAGGTTACGAGGTTCTGTTCATGGTGGATGCAATTGATGAATATGCAGTTGGGCAGCTGAAGGAGTATGATGGAAAGAAGCTTGTGTCTGCAACAAAGGAAGGTTTGAAGCTTGAAGATGAAACCGAGGAAGAGAAGCAAAAGCGGGAAGAGAAGAAGAAGTCATTTGAGAACCTATGCAAGACCATCAAAGATATATTGGGTGACAAGGTTGAGAAGGTCGTAGTATCGGATAGGATTGTTGATTCGCCATGCTGTCTGGTGACAGGTGAGTATGGGTGGACGGCTAACATGGAGAGGATCATGAAGGCTCAGGCGCTTAGAGACAGCAGCATGGGGTCTTACATGTCTAGCAAGAAGACGATGGAGATAAATCCTGATAACGCGATCATGGATGAGCTGAGGAAGAGGGCTGAGGCTGATAAGAACGACAAGTCGGTGAAGGATTTGGTATTGCTTTTGTTTGAGACGTCTCTGCTGACATCTGGGTTTAGTTTGGAGGACCCAAACACGTTTGGAGGGAGGATTCACAGGATGCTGAAGTTGGGCCTGAGCATTGATGAGGAAGAAGGTGAGGAAGATGCTGACATGCCTGCTTTGGAGGAGGAAGGTGCCGAGGAAAGCAAGATGGAGGAAGTGGATTAGTTTGTTTTTATGGAATATATACTCACTGCCTGTTAGCGTTTATTTTAAATGGGTTGTCTAAAATGAGTCTTTTTTCTTTTTCTTTTTTCAATCTTGTTGTGAAGTGTCTTTTGGTTGTGACGTTTGGGGTCTAAGTTGTATGCTCGGTTTTTGTTAGTGTTTTGAAAATACAACTACCTTCTAATCTTTTATCAAGCAAGTCTAGAAGATGTTTCTTGATGTGGGGTGAGTTTGGTACAATTACTAGTTTAGCACAGGTGAAAGGCTGTTTTTTGTATGTTTTCCTGAAAAATAAGTATATATAAATTTAGATGCTATGATACTAGTATGTGTAAGCCTTTTAACATCAACTATACATGTGTTTACATAGAAAGTAGCAGGCTTTTAATCATCAATCAATTGCAATGGCAAAGTCACAGAAGTTACATCTGAGTGCCTTTTCGGTTCCTATTTGTGATGGTTTTGTTTGTCAACACAGATTCAGACATTTCAATATCTTTTCCTTTTCTTTTTTTTTTTAATGGTCAACTAATCAACTATGAGTACTTTGTACGTGTCTCCAATGGCTAAAGGATGTCCAAGTTGGCCACTAGTCCAGAGTCCAGACGACGGAGCCCCTAGCCTACCAGCCACTAATTCCCGGGAAAAACCTGACCCAAGCACCCGCCCAAACGCTCGATGGTGAAAGGCTGGAAAAATTGGGTGGGATCAAGAATCAAACCCAGGACCTGGGTCTTCTATCCTTCTATCAAACACAGATTCAGACATTTCAATATCTTTTCCTTTTCTTTTTTTTTTTTTTAACGGTCAACTAATCAACTATGAGTACTTTGTACGTGTCTCCAATGGCTAAAGGATGTCCAAGTTGGCCACTAGTCCAGAGTCCAGACGACGGAGCCCCTGGCCTACCAGCCACTAATTCCCAGGAAAAACCTGACCCAAGCACCCGCCCAAAGGCTCGATGGTGAAAGGCTGGAAAAATTGGGTGGGATCAAGAATCAAACCCAGGACCTGGGTCTTCTATCACTTCTCTCATACCTCCATCTTACCACTAGGACCAGGGGTGGAGGATTAGAAGGGCCCGGGGGTGCCCCGGCCCCCCCAGTTTTTTCGCTCAGAAGTGTCGATATAATATTATTTCGTCTAAAAATCCTTCGGTTCCCTCCGTTTTCTTCCTAAAAATCCTTCGGCCCCCTCCGAACTTTTTTCCAAGCTCCGCCACTAACTAGGACAAGACATCATTGGTTTCAATATCTATTCCTTGAATTGTCTTCTTTATCATTGTGGTTTGTTGTTTACCTATAGTTGTAACCTTTTGTTTTAATCATTCCTAATTTATCATTGACATTTGTCTTTCTAAGGGACGTCTTGATCAAATAGGGTCTCCTAATCTACGTCTTTGATCAAGTCTTGCTGTCGTCTTGGCAATCTAAACTTGTTAGGTTTTTTTTGGGTGGTTTTCGGTAGTTACATATCAAAGTCCACCACATGTAGATGTAGTTGTAGTCGAAGAATTACTGGAATAAGACCATATGACATTGATTAAGCTGGTTCTAAGCATTTCATGTACAATTTCACAATTTAAACCATCACTAAAGTGCAACTTTAATCAACTGACTCTCTAGTCCTCACAAAAACTTGCAGATTCATTGAATCATTAATTAATTATGAGAGTTGCTTTAACTTTCGTCATCAGGTTTCATCTTCTTTGCTGAAAATTGGCATTGCGACGGTGGATGTTTCAAACCATCAGCAGCCGGAGAAATTATGGGCGTAGGTTTATCAAATTCCGACCTAGGATGATGAAGAATGGGAACTTACGATCTGTTCCGAGTTCATTTAAGTAGTGAAAGGAAAACTAGACAAAATTCCTTAGCTTTCCTTTCTTTCCGATTTGAAAGAAAATGGAAGGAAATAACTCACTTCTTTTCTTTTCTTTCCTCTCATTTCTTTTCCTTTCTTTTAACTCCTTTAATAAGAATTCATTATCTCCTTTAACAAGATTTGATATGCTTTATTAATATTTAGATAAGTAAAATCTGTGTTTCAAACACTAAACAACAATTGATCTGGGCCCATATATATCCTCGATTAGGTACCTCTAAAACCATAATTAGAAGACGATGATTCTTATGGATGATTGAGTTTTAACAAACTAAAAGTCAAAATAATAACTTGTGCATTGCATATAGTCTTCCTAAGTCAAGATTAGGTGTCTTTTTTATAATTAGGATAAAATGGTAATGCTTTTTTTTTTTCTTAAAATGTTCATGTAAATTATTTGTTTGGTATAAACTGCTTACGTTAGTTACTTATTTGCAATAACTAAGTTAAATATGTTAAAGAGTAAAGCAATCCTTGATTACAATTTTCAAAGGTAAGTACTTATTTATCAGCATTTTCTCGTTTAAAGTTTGTTTTATAATATATTTTTTTCCCATTGAGATGATTTAACCTTATGTTGTGTTTCCAAGTTTATTAAAGGAGAGAACATAAATAAAAAAAATGAGAGAAAAGAAAAAGAAAAGAATGAAATTTTTTCCTTCCAATTCCTTTCAAATCGGAAGGAAAAAAAAGTCAAATAATTTTGTCTACTTTCCTTTCACTTTCCTCACTTTCTCTTTTTAAATGAAACTCAGAAACACAACATGTCTTATTTTCATTTCCCTTCCCTCGTTAAATGAAACTAGGGAACACAAAAATGTTTCTCCTTTCTTCCCATTTTCTTTCTTTTTTCTCCTTAAATGAGAACGGAGCGTTATAGTTTTTGTGCCGCAAAAAAAGAAGTTTAGACTAGAAGATTGTTTTCCACTCAACTTTGGAGAATTATATCAGCTAAGGACCTTATGCAAGTCAAAAGAAGGCATCACATTTATCTGATTCAACTTAAGACCTTGTTCTTATGGTGATACATAATTTTAGTATGATTTTTGCCACTTTTTTACTCGCTATAACATTTTCATTCCAAATTATGATGGCCCAACACACATGGTTAATTTCTGGTTGCTGACTACCGTTTGTCTGATATCATTCAAGGCAGTTTAAGAAAAGAGGAAAGTAGAAAGTACCAAAGAAGAAACTTAGTCTTTATAATACACGAAAAGTATGATACTACACTCTACTATGCACATGGGCAATATGAAGAGGTATTATGATACGTTTTTATCTTTAATGCATCAAATAAGTGATAGTTTGATCATGATTATTTGTGATTACAAGATACTGTTAGTTACTGCTTGCTTTAAAGAAAACATCATGTTTGTTTGCATGGTAGACACTCTTTATGAACTATGAATACATGTCTGAGCTTGACCCAAGACTCTATTAGACCATGGAGTATGCCCCTTGTTCCAACCACTCCACATATGCGCCACGTATGCGCCCACCACAACCACCCACTCCACCAAAAGTGGTGGAAATGTCCTTGGTCCAACCACTCCACGTCATCTTTTTTTTTTTTTTTTTTAAATTAAATAATTAGATATAACTAATCATAAATTAAAAAATTACATAAAATTATAAACAAACATTACAATTTAATAAAAAAAGCTAATTATTAATAACAATAAATGTTCAAATATTTACGATTAAACTTCATGATTTTTCCATAAATGTTCAATCAAATCGGCTTTAAGGTTTGCATGTGTATCCTCGTTACGAAGCATTCGACGGTTTGCTTGTTTTTCCTCGTCGCTGATCTCCACATGCTCCACCAAATTCGGATCGTCTTCTTCACAAAATTCACATATGGCTCGACCGTTATCTTCGATTATCATGTTGTGTAATATCACACACTCGCGAAAAAAGATTTCGACTCATCTGAAAACGACGCCCAAAAGCGATTTAAGGCCCTCAATTTATCAATGATTAGGGTTTTGATTGGATATGTCAGAACCGTTGGTTTGTGTTAAATGTAGGGTGGTGTTAAACTTACACCCCAAAATAATGTCTGCACACCCCTCAAACGCCCCGTAGTGGCCACTACGGGGCGTTTGTGTACGAATTGTACTAGCTCGGTCAAACGACACGTACCATGATTAGACCTAAACGCCCCGTAGTGCCCACTACGAGGCGTTTTCGTACGAGGTTCTGCAAAAGCTTCCGACATGTCAGTTGATTAGACCCAAACGCCACGTAGTGGCCACTACGGGGCGTTTAGGGTTAACCCTAAACGCCGCGTAGTGACCACTACGTGGCGTTTAATGTTTAAAACGTGACAAATAGGATGCAACTTACGAATTCATCGTCCATATATACACACATACTGAGTTACAATATTACGCATTCTCTCGAATCACTCTCCAAATACTTGAACCAGTTTCTCTTGTTTCGTTTAATAAATATCTACACTACAGCCGTATTTTTTATTTGAAATATGTCTTGGTGGGACGGAGACTTTTTCTTTGGTCAATATTCCGACGTTTCGCGTGTGGCTGAAACATATCAGGTACGAAACTGTGTATACTTGCTTTTATTGTTAATCAAATGACAAACTAATCATAATGTTTTTAAGGATGAGACTGGTGTGCAATCGTCTGAGGCGACAAATAGACCCGCATTGCCAGATCTTAACGAAGAGGTTGCGGGTCAAACTTCGTACTGGCAGTTTGATTTGAACCAGGAACCTTGCTATGATGAAGACGTTAACAGGGAATGTTACGGTGGTGAACAATCACAACCACCCCAAGTGGCCGTTAAAAAGGAAGAAGCTGACATTGTATACCAAAATATGGATTGGAATACCAATGAGGTAATATATTTTCACTTGTTTTTAGTTAGATGGACATTAGTTTAATGACAACATTGTTTTCAGATATTCAATTCTGTGGAGGAGCTGATGGCATGGGTGAAAACTAGAGCCCTTGATAATGGATACATCGTAGTTACCGGACGATCTAAGAAAAAGAAGGGGACCGATGAGGTCAACAAAATCTGGCTTGTGTGTGATCGTGGTGGTGAACACAATAGTACAGCCATCTTAAGGCGTACCGGTAGCAAGAAAATCGGGTGTCCTTTTAAATTAATAGGGATATACGACTCTGATTCTTATGGTTGGAAGCTTCAGGTCAGAAACGACAAACACAACCATGAACCTGCTCAAAATCTTGAGGGGCACCCGTTTGTTAGAAGAATGTCCGAGCAGGAACAAAACATGGTGCACCATCTGACTGAGCAACACATGGACCCACGCAACATACTTTCCAGCCTAAAGAAGCATAATCCCAACAACGTCTCCATCCGTAGAGACGTATACAATGTGCAGCATAAATTTAAAAATAAACAAAAAATCGGATCAACCCCAATGCAGGTCTTAGAGAACCTGCTACATACTAAAAATTACGTATACTTTACTCGGGAAAACTCTGAAACGAATGTCGTGGAGGAGATTTTCTTTTGTCATAAAAAATCATACACCTGCTGGCGTGCGTTCCCACATGTCCTTATGATCGACGCGACTTACAAGACTAACATGTACAAACTTCCTTTTGTACAGATAGTTGGTGTTACCTCAACACACCATACGTTTTGTATTGCTCACGCGTTCGTGAGTAAAGAAAAAGAGGAAAATTATCATTGGGTTCTAGAACGAGTAAAAGATATGCTAGATAAGTGTATGGAGCCCCGCGTGATAATAACCGACAGAGACCTTGCTCTGATGAATGCATGTCGTAAGGTCTTTCCGCACGCTTCCAGGTATTTATGCAGGTGGCACATAAGCGAAAATATCGCAAAACACTGCAAGGCGAGTTTTTCAGACGGTGACTGGAAAAAGTTTAAGGGTCGTTGGGGGAATTTGTGTGACTCTTCGTCGCCTGAAATTTACGACTACAACTATAACCGCCTGTACCAACAACTTGTCTCAGATAACCGTCAAAGTAAGCGTCATTCAATATCATTATCATTATTTTTGGTAAAATTACGTTTTCGTATGTCATAGTTTTTTTTATTTCAGGGGTTTTGAATTATGTGACTCAGACTTGGTTAAACCCATACAAAGACATGTTTGTCACAGCCTGGACTAACAGAACGCCTAACTTTGGTCAACGTACAACTAACAGAGTCGAGAGTCAACATTCAAACTTAAAAAGATATCTAAGAACCACTAATAACTCGCTCTCGACACTGGTAGGTTTTGTTGATCAAATGATAGAATTGCAGGAGGTAAACATGAAACATGGGTTTGAAACAAGTTTAATAAAGACAATGGGTCATCATAAAATACCCTTGTTTAATAACTTACGTGGCAAGGTTTCACATAAAGCTCTTGATTTACTACTTGATGAAATAAATAAGATCAAGGTTATGCGTCAAGGTAGTATGTCATGCGGCCACCAGTTGTGGACAAGTTGTGGCTTGCCATGTGCCTGTCGGATCTCAACATACGAAAATACAGGTATCAAATTACTGTAATCAATTCCTCTTTGTTTGTTTTTTACATTTTTTTGTTGTAAACTGATTATTTTCCTTTCATTTGTATACAGACACGATTATCCCGCTTTCTGATATAGACATCTTCTGGACAAAACTTGACACTAAGTACCCGACACTTCTAGAAGACGAAGAAATCGACGTTGCAGCACAAATGGGTCTGGTGACGCAGGAAATAAATTCAAAACCTGAGTCAGTGAAAAAGAGTCTGGTTAAAAAAATACTTTCGCAGGTGTTTCCGTTTAAAAGTGAAAAGAAAACGCCATTGGTTCAGAAGGATACACGCGGACGTCCGACATTGAAGACTCAACAAGAAAGGGGGAGTGAATCTAGACAAAGCGCAGTTGTCGACTCACAAGAGAGTAGTTTTCAACTTCCAAGGCATAGTTCTTTCACTCCAGCAATGTCAAACCATCAAAGACCCGCCCTCCAACGTAGTCGTTCAACGTCTTCTAGAGGGAAAAAAGGACTCGAGACAAGTCAAGTTGACTCGGTAGTTGCCTCGCCAGTGAAACCAGAAGGAATGAACAATCTTAGACGATTTGGTCGTTACATTCCTTCAATGCTTCATTGTTATGTAAGCAACATACAAGATGTTATGCCAGATGGTAATTGTGGATTCAGGTCTTTAGCCGTTGGGTTAGGGTTCGATGAAAATCAATGGGGTTTCGTTCGACAGCAACTGTTACAAGAAGTGGACACCAATAGGGAAGCATACAGATATGTTCTTAACTCCGTTGATGAAAATTTATATGAAGCAATACGTCATAGCATAAACTGGTTTGATATCAAACCTGCACCTGAAGAACATTGGATGCTTATGCCTTATACGGGACTCGTTGTTGCACAAAGATTTGGCGTTATAGTTCACCTTATCACTCAACAAGGGTGTGTCACGTTTTTCCCGTTATGGTTAGCTCCATCGACAATACCACAACATAATGTGGTTTGTCTTCTTCATATGCCACAACATTTTGTCAACATAAGGTTGGAAGGGGATTATCCGATTCCAACTCTAAGTGCGGTCTGGAAACGTTACCGAAATGATGCGGCCGGTGCGTGGGAGCTGATTTATCAAGAACGAATCCAACGGTATAGATCGATTATAGAAGCAAACAAAGAAGTATATTATCACCACGAAATTCTGTAACTTTGTATATTTATTGAATATAATTAGATTACATTACATTTATATATAATATCATTATATATAATATAAATTATATATAATAAATATTAAATATAATATAATTATATAAAACAAAATAATATAATAAAAGATAATATAATTATATAAAACAAAATAATATAATAAAAGATAATATAATTATATAAAACAAAATAATATAATAAAAGATAATATAATTATATATATTACATTTAATATAATATCATTACATATAATATAAATTATATATAATAAATATTAAATATAATATAATTATATAAAACAAAATAATATAATAAAAGATAATATAATTATATATATTACATTTAATATAATATCATTACATATAATATAAATTATATATAATAAATATTAAATATAATATAATTATATAAAACAAAATAAAAGATAATATAATTATACTTAATATAATCAATTATATTACATTTAAATATAATTATATATATTACATTTAATATAATATCATTATATATAATATAAATTAAAAATTAAAAAAAAAATAAAGCTAAACGCCACGTAGTGCCCACTACGTGGCGTATTAGCATTTAATAACCCCCAAAAACGCCCCCCGGTTCCCCACAAACGACCCACGCGACCTCGTATACTCTCTACGCCACCGCCGAAGACCGCCGCTGACCGCCGTTGACCGCCGATCGGAACTCGTTTGGTCCTCGTTTGCTACTTCAAGGCATGCAGAAGGTGAGGGTATTCAGCTTCCTGCAGTTCCTCGGCCACGAGATTATCCTCCTCCACCTCCACCTTAGTATTTTCAGTCATATTTGTATTTGTTAAACATACACTTGTATTCATGTTTATAGTTTGTATATATTTGGTTGTTTTGGTTGATGATGCGTGCATATATCTGGTTGTTTTAGTTAGTGATGCGTGTTTATTATTTAAATATGCTTTGTTGGTGATACGTGTTTATTATTATATGTTTTCTTGTTGATGCGTGTTTATTATTTAAATATGTTTTGCTTGGTGATGCATTATTTATCGTATTATTCTGTAACATCAGTATGCTTAAACAAAGAACGTCATTCATATATAAATTATTTAATATATTTAAATTTTAATTAAATCTAAAAAGTAAAAACATTTTTAGCTTTCAAAACTAAATGTTTTAAAAAACAATTAAAAAATAAACGAACTGAGAGACCGTAAAAAATAAAAAACAAGTTTTAAACAAAAAAATATTAGATTTTTACAAACAAAAAAACATGCGTTTAAAAAAATAACTAAACTTTTACGTACGAGAGATACGTCGTCGTAAAATAAAAATGCTACGAGAGATACGTCGCAAAATACGCAAAATATAAAAATAGTTTTTAAAAAAAAAACTATATTTTTACACCTCAAAAATCATACCCAAACCCCCCAAATCACCCTCAAACGACCCAAGATGTTGCGCGTTTGTTTTTTTTAGACCTAAACGCCCCGTAGTGGTCACTACGGGTCGTATAGGTCCTGAAAAAGCTGACAAAAGAATTCTGTCGTTTAAGGTTGTCAGTCTGTGGCTCAAACGCCCAGTAGTGGCCACTACGGGGCGTATGGGTGGCGGCGGGGTGTTGAATTAAAATCCTGGGGTGTGTAGATAACCCTTCCCTAAATGTAACAATTCAGTGATTAAGGTTTGGATTAAGAATTGCTTTTTACTAAAAGCAATGAACATGGTTAGCATTTTTACATAAATCACAAGTTAACGAGTTTTGAATTCGGTTTTCTGTTACAATTTTTTTATTTAATTTGGTTTGTTCTGTTTATTCGGTTAAACGATTAAACCGAAGCAAACAAAACTGTTAACCAAACAAATAAACACTTCTGCAAAATTCTATCCGAGTATCATTATTGTCATCTTTATATTTAGATGATGAGTAACATATTAATATAATATATTTATTATACACTATGTATAAAGATTATTTGTATTACATTTTTTAAAACGTTTATAAAAGGGAAATTTTCCACATGTCCAAAAAGACATTTTTTTTGCAAAATAACCATGAAATAGTCAATATAGATACGAGCGTCGGCGCCTGTACATGTATAGACGGTGACGCCCAAACCTTTATAAATAGTTAGAGTATTTTATGGCCATTTTGGAAAAAAAAAAAATTAGTTTGTTTGGACATTTAGAAATTTCCTATTTATAAAACGGTAATTTCTTGAAAAATCCATGCGACCATTGACTCAACATCATCATCCATAAATTGGTAAATACGTCTTTTCTTCGAAGACCAAAAGCTCAACTCTCATCAGTCATCAATGGCCACCGTAACCGGCAACCCCAATCCTGCTGCCGGCGAATCACCGATCTTCATAGATGCATCGACACTCCGATCAGTCCTCCCGTACAGATCCCTAATCAACCACCTCCAAACATCCCTCCCCTCCGCCACTTCTGTCATCCAATCTCCGATCCGCCACCATCACCAAACCTCCTCATCATCCACCCTCCTCCTCATGCCGGCATGGTCCCTATCCCCAACCACCATCCCGTACACCGGCGTCAAACTCGTCACCGTTAACCCCAACAACTCCGCCCTAAACCTGCCCGGAGTCCACGCCAGCTACGTCCTCTTCAACTCCGTCACCGGCCAAACCCTAGCATCGATCGACGGAACCGAACTTACGGTCCGCCGAACCGCCTGCATCTCCGCCGTCGCATCACACTATCTCTCCAACGTGAATTCTCAAGTTTTGTTATCAGTTGGTGCCGGATCATTAGCTCCACATCTCATCAAAGCTCACCTAACAACACGACCGAGCATCAATCATGTAATGATCTGGAACCGAACATCGAAAAGATCAAAACATCTGGTGAATGAATTGAGAAAGGAAATTGGAATTGCGAATATGAAAATCGAGGTTTGTGAAGATATAGAATTAGGGGTGCGAATGGCGGATATAGTGAGCTGCGCAACGAGTTCTGAGACGCCGGTGGTTATGGGACGGTGGTTGAAGGCGGGGGCGCATTTGGATCTGGTTGGGTCATATAAGCCAACGATGAGGGAGTGCGATGATGAGGCGGTGATGAGAGGGCGGGTGTTCGTCGACGGTGAGGCCGCGGTGGTGGAGGCTGGGGAGCTGGTGGGTGCGTTTGAAAGAGGGGTGTTGAAGAAAGATGAAATTGAAGGGGATTTGGTTCAGTTGATTAAAAATGATAAGAAGATTGTGAGGAAAGATGATAATGAGATTACTGTTTTTGTTTCGGTTGGTTCTGCAGTTTTTGATCTGTTAACTGCTCAATTGGCATATGAAAGTGTAATACGCGTATAATTGTATTATACGCGTATTGCAGTTTTTGAGTTAAATACGATTCTGGATATGTTTGATTGTTTGTTATTGAACGCGTCTTTTTGGTAATCACCCTCTTTTTGAACACAAAATGTGATGTTACTAATATCAACCTATCATGGTTTATAGGGCCGAGGGGCGACGACCCCATCTTTTTCTGTGCGTAATGTTAATTATTAGGCCGGAAGGTTATTTTTTGTTAAAAATATTGGTTTCGTCTCCCTCACTTTGAAAAATCAACATTTATTATGTCCCGTAAATTTCCCCCTTTTCAAAATGTTCAAGCTCCGACACTGGCAGTTATCTCATGTCAAACTTTATAAGTTGTAAATCATGATGGTGGATATAAAGTTATAAGCCATTATATTCATCATCATCAAGTACATGTTATACAATTATCACAAGGTTTGATTCTCCTAAATTCTTCCATTTCAACAAAAATTTGTAGACATTTGTTATATTCACCTTTCTGTTATTTTTAAAGTAGCAGCAAAAGGTGATGAACACAATCATTCCATAATAAGTTGCAGGTAAATCTCTCAAAATATCTGAAGATCAAATGAAGTTTACAGACCTGAAAATTTTGATCTTTCTGCAATTCGTCTTCGGCATTTGGAGCATCTAGGCATGGTCCTGATCATGCCTATGGGCTTTGGAGGATGCATTTATGACACCAAAATCAACTTCTCTGCCTTAAAAAACCTGATTTGTTTCTTCAACAAATGCTGGTTTATGAACACCTACAGTTAAGGTCTAAGCCTAGTAAAATGGACGGGTTGGGTCGAGCCGAATAACGGGTCTAAACATGTTAGGGTCAGGATTGGTGCCGATCAGTATGGGTGCTAAGCAAAATCAATTTGTGTCTAAATACATCTTTATAAAAAAAACATCAATTTATTTTAAGTTAAAATGTGTTGTAACTAAACAAAGTAGTTTATTTGAATGATTTGAATGATTATCTTATCTAATATATTCTTGATTATTTTTACAAATTTTAATATATTCTATTAACATAATTTTTAGATTACTCATCTTAACGCGCAATTTGTGAAGGTTACTTATCTTAACATGTTCTATGTTATAATGTTACCAATTATAACCTAAAATACAACAATTACTTACAAAAACTAACACATTTATCATTCTTTATGTCAAAATTGTCAGGTCTAATATCAACACGGGCCAAAGGCTGGTCCTTGTAAGTCTAGCACATCATCTGATGAAATATAGTTGAAAAATGTTGAAAAGGAAAAATGTAATCTAAAAATAACAAATTGTGGTAAATACAGGGGCGGAGGATTAGAAAGGCCCGGGGGTGCCCTGGCCCCCCCTATTTTTTCGCTTAGAAGTGTCGATATAATAGTATTTCGTCCGAAAATCCTTTGGTTCTCTTCATTTTCTTCATAAAAATCCTTCGGTCCCATCCGTTTTCATCCTAAAAATCCTTCGGCCCCCTGCGTTTTCTTCCTAAAAATCTTTCGGCCCCCTCCGAACTTTTTTCCAAGTTCCGCCACGGGGTAAATATATAAGTGAATGTATGAAAATGAATATAAAACAACATGCATGTGTAGTAAACTCCACAATCTCACTCAAACAACATCATCTTGACTTGGTTATGCTTCCTCTATTATTTTTATAATACCAGGTCGGGTTCTTCTTCTAAATTAAGAAGGAATAGTTGTAAAATATCATTTTGTATGGAATGGGAAATAACCATCAAAATCTTGCCATATGACTCTTCTGAAGTTTCAATTTTTGACATCCCTACCGTTTCCCTAAGAGTAGTTTGTGTCTCTCAATCATTCTTGATCCATAGTTTCTCATCAGATAATGTCCTCAAATTTCTTTTTCAACAACAAATCGTTGAAATCAAACGCATACAACGAATGGCTGTAAAGATATATGGATGTGATATGATTACTTTACTTCAGTTTGGATTTAGGCCTTAAGTCACTGTTAAATGATATTGATTTTGAATGTTTATTTGAATATGTAAGAAAGGGATTTAAAACAATTGAAACATATGTGGAAAATAGGAACACACGTGGGTCCTTAAACATGTTATCTTTTTTTTTTAACAGCTGGAAAACATTTTATTAATAACACCAAAGTCTAGCAAGATGCTAGCCGGAATACATCACCAATCTTTAATCCTACATCCGAAGCTGTGTACAAAAAAAGGGGGGGGGGGATAGTCTATTTAGATAGTGAGTATGTTGGGTTGGTCCCTGGAGAAAGAGTGAATATTGAGCCATCAATGAAAGGGATTCTTCTATCACACAATCTTTGGATATTGTTGATGCTGAATAAGAAAATGAAGACAAAATGATGGTTTATGTTGTAGTCTAGACAGGGTCGACTCTAGCTCTGTTGAGGCCTAAAACAGAAAAAAAAAAAAAAAAGAGGCCCTTTTACATAAAAAGGAATTTTAACTGGCAACATAAGTCCATAAGCCCCAACTCATCAAAAAATTACATGCAGCCATTTTAACGGGCACCAAATAGCAAACAAATTAAAACCTAAAGCCCTAAATCAAATTCATATAAGCCTTAACTCATCAAATAACATTAATTAAGAGGACAGCTAAATCAAAACAAATCAAAGCAGACAGAGCCTACAAATATGAGACAACAAAATTACAAACCCTAAAACAAATCAAATAATCAACTCTAAAATCTATCTATTATAATAAACTAAAATATTTTTGCTTATGTGTCAATACCATAATTAATCTTCCTATAAATTTGTCATTTGTCAACTCCACATTTAATTTTAAAAAAATATTGACACATGTCAATTTATAATTAAAAACAATAAAACAAATATATCCTATTTTTATGTTAAAATTTAAATTAAACCAATCGTATTTTTATGGTGATAAATTTAAGTTATATTTTTCTTTTAACATTTATTTGATTATTATTAAGATTATTTATTAATACTATTTTGTTCAAAATCAAAGGAATATTGCATAAATACAAACCTAACTTATGTATAAAAGTTATATTTTTAATTAAAATATAACCAATAAGATTTATTTTTACATCACAACTATGTTAAATTTTTTAAAAAAATGATTTTTATTTATTTTTTCAAAATATACTTAGTGCATTATATGTTTAACGTTTAAAATTCTTAAAATTCTAATTGATACTACATTTTCACATTAATAATACTTATTATTAATGCTTTATATTTTTTTAACTTAATTTATTTATTTGAATTTTTTCTACAGTTTTAAACGCAAGCATAACCAATGACAATATTAAACACTTCCAAATGCCATAAATCTTTATTTGGATTGTGTAAAATCTAATGACGTGTCAGTAGAATAAAATCTTAATTTTTTTATCTACCTTTACATCTGAATAAATGACATTCAAAAAATTACCAAATTATAAACATCTTTATAATAACTCAGATTTTCAAAATAAATTCTTTTTAAGAATATTATTCATTACAATTTAATATTCTCATTTATATTATATTTATATTAGATAGAGTGGTTAAAATTATCATTGCAAGAAAAATATTTTATCCCAACATGGTTCTAAACTTAATTTATCTCAATTATACATATGATACTGAGAACGAAGTGTGTAAATAGGCAATTTGTTTGTGGGCATGTTTTCGACATTTTAATTAATTTATTTTTATAATTTTATATACTATTAAATATATCCCTTGAATTACTTTAACACCATCGGATAATAAAATTTTGTTTAAATTTCAAATAAGATAACTTACTCACATATATCCTTTGCAATGTCAATAAATAAAAATCAAGGCCAATCGTTGTTAAAAGCTGATTTGTTACTGAAACAACAAACTTTTTCATGAATAACTGTACGTTGTATATAAAGAAGTTTTAGATATTTATAAATTGTATTTGTAATTATAAAATTTATTTATATACAATTGATTATGTAATTCATCATAAATATATATTAATTGCGTCATTTTGTTACTCAAACCAGTGTAATACTCATGTTTATAACCTAGTAAGTAATAATAAGACTTAACAGAATAAGGAAGATTAACCCTCAAATAATCAGCTCCAAAATCAAATCAAAATTATAATACGTAACAGAATAAGTAAAGAATAAGTATGAACGATTAACACAAAATTGGATACTTGATTAGCTCAATAGCATACTTCCACAAATACCAATCGACTTCTACGGATGCCAAGGCCGAGTGACTAGCAGACACCGTCACACCAGAGTAATTAGAATAAGTCACTGAGTCTCTTTTGGGCAAACATCCGTCGGTTGAAATCATACGGTTGGGACTCAATTGGCAAAAAAGATAAACTTCAGGGAGTCATATGACAAGATTTTAGCTTCAAGGACAAATACTCAAGCAAGGACCTTGGGTTCTTAAAATTCTAGATCCTAAATTTTTGTAAAACTTTTCATTTGCTGTTTTTGTTAGAGTACTGGGCTTTAATTAGACGTATAGGGCCTGGCTTGTTTTGTTTGTAAACAATTGGCTTGTTATTGGGTTGTGGAGTTTTTTTTAAGAAAACCGGTTTTTGGAGGCTTTTCATATCGGTGACAATTTCATTATGGAAAGTAAACCGTCGAAAATCCAAACGACTAAACGAAAGGTGACATTTTCATTTTAGAGGCTTTTCATTTATGTGACAATTTCATATCGGTGACATTTTTATTAGGGCGTGTATTATGAGACGTGAAAATGGGCTTGACCAACCCTTCATCACGCCCTCATCACCCATATCCACCATAACACATAGGGGCGTGACCATCATGTGGTGGCAAGCTCGTGAGGACCTTCACGGTGTGAATGAGAAGAAAAGGGAGAAGAAAGGGGGAAAATGAGGGGATGATGAGGGCCTGATAAGGAGGTAATGATAACACATGTGATGATGACGTGGAGTGAAAAGGGGGTGATGGTGTTGGTTGATTACGTGGCGTCTACGTAACGCCTACTTGAAGTGATGAGGGCTTGATGATAACAATAGCCTTATGAAAAGCAAAGAGATTTCCAAATTCCATATGGCATAGGGCATTATATGTGACAATCCGACTTTTCAAGTTAACCTTGTTAACCTCCGTAGGCCCAACAAGGCCAATGAAGGCCCAACAAGGCCAATGAAGGCCCAACAAGATCAATTAGGCTCAACGAAGTCTATGTAGGCCCAACAGAGCCAATGTAGGCCCAATAAGCCAAGAGAGGCCCAGTAAGGCCCAATAAGTTCAAGTAAGGCCCAATGTAAACAAAGTAGGCCCAGGGAAGGCCAAGGTAGGCCCAGGAAGGCCCAGTGAGGCCCAATTGTATTTGAGAAGCCCAATTGGGATAATTTAACCCAACAATGATTTAAGTGACCAATTAGTAACAATTCGGGATTTTCGGTTTAACTTTGTTAACCGAAATGTTAAGAAATTGATCCAAAAACAAATTTTTAGGGTAAGAATTGATCAAAACAGCTTATAAGCATCACAATTTCAAGGATTTAACTTGTGACTAATCATAGCAATTAATTTTGACTTCTAAAAGTCAAAATTCGGCCAAAATAATTGGGGCAAATTCGAATTTCGTGATGATGAGAGTTGTAACTGTTATAAAACTAACAATAATCATCTCATTGATGATTACTAACAGTTATCATACGTTATTGGTTCATTAAGTGATCGAATTTAAACCAATTAAGGACCAAAAGTCGTAACCGAAACCTTTCAAGATCAAAATCAATTGTCTCAATCATAATTCGCAAAATCAAAGCTTTATAATCTCTATTCGGCACTCTCAGAACCTATTCCATATCACAATTCGAAGCAGCAAGTTCTGGATTGAAGGACACTATCGAGATTTGGCCGAAGTTCAACCTAGAAGAAGAAATATATCAATTCGTCCACAAATCAAGTAAGTTTTCGTTCTAACACCTTCTAAAACAATCGACTAAGAGAATCCCTATGTTAATTCGTGGTTCCAATATTGAATTGATCATAAACGACAATTAGGGTTCTAAGTAGAAACGGTTTTGGGGGATTTGATTTCAATGGATTCAAAAATCGAATTAAATGATATGATAAGCTTCATAAGGTTCCGATCAAACAGTTTATCATAACAATTTCATTTAGAAACATCGAATTCTATGATTTCGATATTAGAGTTTATGTTAAGAAACTGTTTTAGGGATTTCGTATCAAACGAATTGTAGAATCAAATTAAATGTTATAGATAGCTTCAGAAGGGACCGATTAAGCTTAAACCTAAAACAATTTCTGGTTTAAACATCGAATTAATGGTTTTCGATTTCTAGGGCTTGTAATCAAGAACGAATTGGGGGATTGGGTTTAAATGAGTTCTAGAATCAAATTGGATGGTGTGGTTAATTCCAGAAGACTTCGAATGATGTTAATATCAAAGCAATTTGATGTTACAGTAGCTAAGTAAACGATTTCTAGTTGGAATTTGAGAATTTGAGTTCGAGACTGTTAATGTCCGATTAGTTGGGTATTTGGTTAATGATATTTCAAATTAAGATCATCTACAGATTCGATTAGACTCAGGGGACAGAAGCCCCATGGATGATGGGTCAATCGGGTTCGAATTAAGGACCATTTGGGTAATTGATTCGGTTGTAGAGAAACAAAAGGGAACCCGACAATGTAAGCTTAAAACAATTTATTTATGAAATCTATTGCGAAACCCTAGCGGGCTGAGATGGTAGATGCTGTGTGTTTGGTGTGGGGAGTCGCGGGTTCGATCCCGGGCTCCACCAATTTTTGGGTTTTAACTCATTTTTGATATTTTTGAAATATCTCCCACATACGAACTCCGTTTTAATCCGTTCGAGTTGCGTTGGAACCGTAACGGGAATACGAACGTATTAGAACAGTAAAATTCATATTTTAATCCGAACACGAAATCGCGTATACTTGCGTTTAATTAAATAAAATCGTGTAGAATTTTATTTAAACGATTTCAAAAGCACGCGTACGATTGTATGCACATTTCTGACACTTTAGTATACGTGTGTTGACACGTATGTGATTTCAAGCACAAAATGGCAATCCGAATAACTTTAGGTTATTGTTTAAATCACAGACTTCTTCGTAGAGGATTTCTACGCAAGTTCACACGTATTTGATCATTCTGCTATTATCAAAGGTGCGTACACGGCCCCTTTCTTATTTTAAACTGTTTTGGGGGAGAAAACATGTGCAACAAACTGTTTTTAGATACATATCACTTGCATGAGTTAGCTGTTTACATTATGTGAAAACATATCAACTTGAAAGTCCTTACACACCTCGAACCGTTTAGTTTGCTGTAATGCAAAGCGTGGTAGTTGGAAATAGATCTATTAGGTTTGACAAACCTCACCTGGTAGATGGGATCTACGCAGGTGTTTGACTGACCAAACACAATTTTACTATTGTTGTGATAGACAATAGTGGCAAGGCGAAAACATGCTATAGCATGGCAATCCGTCAGCTTCGGTGTCGAACACGTATGTAAATAGTTTATATGACTAGCTATCATGACTGTGCATTTGTGATTATGTTATCTACCAACTTGTTATTCAAACTGCTGTTTTGAACACTATGATTATTTAAAACCTGTGTTATGCACCAACCTTTGTGTTGACTTGATTTGCATGTTTTCTCAGGACGCTAAGGCGCGCGTTAAAGCTGGCATGGACTAGGAAGATAGAGTCTCATGCATTATAAACACTTTGAATTTGAATTTGAATTTGAACATTTGAATATTTAAGTACTTTGGTTTGTAATGTTTACTTTACAACTGTTTATGGTTTTTAAACGCTTCCGCAACTTTTTGTAAACTCTGAATGTTATGTTTTAAAGACCAACGTATGTTTTGAAATTCATATAGAGGTCTTCGCTATGTCTAATGATCTGAGATCCTGGTTTGTCATGCTCCCAAACGGTGTGATTCCGTTAGTTGAAATTTGGGGGTGTGACAGATTGGTATCAGAGCCATTGGTTATAGCGAACTAGGTTGCATTTATAGGCCTAGACTATGACTGTTAGACATTAGACACACATGTTTACACATACTGCTTAGAAATTACATATGACATTATGTAATTGACTTGCTTACACATTCTATGACACTGCACTTACATATGATATTATGTAACAGGCATGGCATCACCATCAGTTCCTTATATTATCATTGATGATTCCGAGGACGAGGAGCCGATAGTTCCGGCACCACCATCATCACCACCACCACCTATTCCATCACCTCCACCATATGAGCAGGATGACTCAGATCCGGAGGAGGACCCGGAGGAGGATCCAGACGAGGATCCAGACGAGGATCCAGAGGAGGATCCATACGAGGACCCGGATGAGGATCCGGAAGAGGAGCCTGAGGAGGACACTCAGCAGATCCCTGCTGAGGGGCCTTCTACACATCCACCACCAGCACTAGATGCTCCTGAGCCTAAGAGGAAAAGGACGGACGCTGAAGAGAGCGCCAAATTGCGCGAGGATCTGGAGGTAGCAGAAGATAGGATAGCACAGAGATCTCAGGAGTTATGGGATGCTATTGAGAGGCAGGATGATCTTACCCATCTTGTTCACGATATGCGGGATGAGATGATCAATTTGATTGGTCGTCTAGAAGAGTCAGAGAACCGAGAGGAGATTTTGGCGGGCAGGATTGAAGCTTTGGAGGACTTTAGTGGTAGTTGAGAATGAGGAACAGGATGAGGATGAGGAGGAGGAACCAGCACCAGTTGCTGAGTCCGATCCTGAATCCACCGTTGAGGACGACTGATTATTTTTCATTTCTTCCTTGTTTTATTTAAACTTATTAGGAACGGGTTGTGTTCCTACATTGGTAGTTTGGAAACTTGTATTTCATTTCAAAAGTATTGTACTCAAAGAAAGTTTCTATCTATTAAAGAGTTATCTTTTATTTCCAACAACTGTGTTGATTTATATTACATGATGTGTTTGTTGTTTTACTTACACATGTCACATTAGATTTTGACTTCGTGCTAACACTTCTTGTAAATAGGAAACTAATGGCTGAGGGAAACGTACATATGACTGTTGCTGAGCTCAATGAGCTAATCAACAACAGAGTTGCAGAGGCAATCGCACAGTATGCTCAGACTCACAACACAGGGCCACAGGGTCCAGCTGGGGGATTGGTTAATCCACAAGTCTGCACGTTCAAGATGTTTTTGGACTGCAAACCACACAATTTCAAAGGGTCGGAGGGGGCCATTGGACTCCTTCGGTGGATTGAAAAGGCTGAGTCTGTATTTGAAATGTGCAACTGTCCTAACGAAAGCAAGGTGAAATTTGCTACGGGAACATTGGAGGGTCCAGCACTAACTTGGTGGAACTCAAATGTCCAGACTCTGGGGTTGGGAGAGGCTAATGCCTTGACATGGGACAACTTCAAAACTTTACTGCAAGAGGAGTACTGTCCTCGCAGTGAAATGCAGAAGTTGGAAGAGGAATACTGGCACCTCAAGATGGAGGGGTCAAACATTGAAGAGTACACGACCAGGTCGCATGAACTGGCCAGACTGCTACCACACATGGCTACTCCAGCCAGTAAGTGGATTGAAAGGAACATTGGAGGACTAGTGCCTCAGATTCAAGGGTTGGTGACTTCAGCAAATCCCACCACCATCCAACAAGCTGTTCGTCTAGCGCATCAGCTTACTGATCAGGCAGTGTTACAGGGAACCCTGCCTAAGCGAACATCTGCTACCAAGGTAGGAGATCACAGAGAAAGTGGGAAAGTAACAACTTCAAGGGTAACAACCAACAGCAGAACAGGAAGCAGGACTCAAACAAGTCCTATCATAATTCCAACAGTGGTCAGCAATCATCATCATCGGGGGGCTATATTGGTAAGCACCCAAGTGCAACAAGTGTGGTTATCATCATGCGGGTAACCAGTGTGACAGAGCTAAGTGCCAGAGGTGTGGCAAGATTGGGCACGCGGCTAAGGATTGTCGCGGGGAGCTGCAGAACAACCATAACAACCAGAACAATAACCAGAACAACGCTCAGAAAGGTTGTTTTGAGTGTGGCAAAATGGGGCATTTTAAGAAAGATTGTCCACAGCTCAAGAAGGGCGGGGAACAATAATGTCAATAACAATGGTAATGGAAATGGAAATGGCAACGGTAATGGAAGTGGCACCAACAACAACAACAATAACAACAACAACAACAATGGTGCTAGAGGCAGGGCGTTTGTGATAGGAGGACGTCAAGCGCGGGAGGATCCCAACATCGTTACGGGTACGTTCCTCTTAAATAATCACTATGCCTCTATGTTATTTGACACCGGTGCCGATCGGAGTTTTGTATCTAGTTCACTTGCTAAGCTGCTAAATGTTAGTCCCACTGCCTTAGATAGTCCCTATACTGTGGAATTAGCTGATGGTAAGTTGATTGTAGTAGAAAACATTTATAAGGGATGTATCCTTGATTTGATGGGTCAAACATTAGAGATTGATCTGATGCCTATTGCCTTAGGCAGTTTTGATGTAGTTATTGGCATGGACTGGTTGTCCAAAAACCAGGCTGAAATAGTATGTCATGAAAAGATTGTTCGTATACCTCTTACAAATGGAGAGACACTGTATGTACAAGGTGAAAAGCTCAGTACTTCATTGCGTCTCATATCTTGTATGAAAGCACACAAGTGTCTACGTAAGGGTCATACAGCAGTTATAGCCCTTATAACTGAAAAACCAGTAGCTGAAAGGAAGATTGAAGATATACCTGTAGTTTGTGAATTTCCGGAGGTATTCCCAGAAGACTTGCCGGGATTACCGCCTATCAGACAGGTGGAATTCGAATCGATCTTACACCAGATGCAGCACCGATAGCTAGGGCGCCTTATCGACTTGCACCATCAGAGATGCAAGAGTTATCCACACAATTGCAAGAGTTGTTGGATAAGGGTTTCATACGACCTAGTTTTTCACCGTGGGGAGCTCCAGTTTGTTTGTAAAGAAGAAGGACGGGACTTTCCGTATGTGCATCGATTACCGGGAATTGAACAAGGTTACTATCAAGAACCGGTATCCGTTACCCAGGATTGATGATCTGTTCGATCAATTGCAAGGTTCGAGTTACTACTCGAAGATTGATCTCAGGTCTGGTTATCATCAACTAAGAGTTCAGGAGGAGGATATTCCGAAGACAGCATTCAGGACAAGATATGGCCATTATGAGTTCTTGGTCATGCCATTTGGGTTGACAAACGCTCCAGCTGTATTCATGGATCTCATGAATCGTGTTTGTAAACCTTATCTGGATAAGTTTGTCATTGTTTTCATTGATGACATTCTCATCTATTCACAGTCTGAGGAGGAACACGCTGAACATCTTCGATTACTGCTAGAGCTATTGAAACAGGAACAACTGTACGCTAAGTTTTCGAAATGTGATTTCTGGATGCGAGAAGTACAATTTCTGGGTCATATAGTTAATGAAAAGGGCATACATGTTGATCCAGCGAAGATTGAAGCGATTAAGAATTGGGAAGCGCCAAAGACCCCTACCGAGGTACGACAGTTCCTTGGTTTGGCGGGTTATTATCGACGATTCATTGAGGGTTTCTCAAAGATCGCTCAACCACTTACAGCTCTTACGCATAAGGGAACGAAGTATAACTGGACGGATAAACAGGAAACTGCGTTTCAGTTATTGAAACAAAAGCTTTGCAGCGCACCGATTCTGTCCTTACCGGAAGGGACGGAAGACTTTGTGGTGTATTGTGATGCATCTGCACAAGGTTTGGGATGTGTGTTGATGCAACGGGATAAAGTGATTGCTTATGCTTCCAGACAACTACGAACACACGAAAAGAATTACACTACTCATGACTTGGAGTTAGGAGCAGTGATTTTTGCTTTGAAAATTTGGAGGCATTATCTGTACGGAACTAAGTGTACTATTTATACTGATCATAAGAGTTTGCAACATATCTTTGATCAGAAGGAGCTTAATATGAGACAACGACGATGGGTTGAGTTGTTGAATGATTATGAGTGTGCGATTAAATATCACCCGGGAAAAGCTAATGTAGTAGCTGACGCTCTGAGCAGAAAAGACACAACAGGAGCAAGACGGGTTCGTGCACTTATGATGACGATACATACCGACTTACCTGACAAGGTACACGGTGCTCAGATTGAGGCCTTGAAAACGGAAAACTTAGTATCGGAATCTTTACGAGGAATGGAAGAACAATTGAATGTTAAACCTGATGGAATTCGTTATTTCATTGATCGAATGTGGATACCTTTGTATGGAGGTTTAAGGGAACTCGTGATGGACGAAGCACACAAGTCTAGATATTCAGTCCATCCGGGATCAGACAAGATGTACCATGATTTGAAGGCACTGTATTGGTGGCCTCACATGAAAGCTGATATCGCTAAGTACGTTAGCAAATGTTTGACTTGTTCGAAAGTCAAAGTTGAATATCAGAAGCCATCTGGTTTACTGCAACAACCAGAGATACCGATGTGGAAATGGGTGTAACACCCCGACCAATGGCGGAATCATCGGAGCGTACACGAAGTGTAGATTTGTTCAAAAGCACAGGGTGTTCATTGTAATAAATTCAAACCATTTATTATAATAAATCCAAACTTAACATTCAAATATGCATTACATCACAGAAAGAAAATACTAAATAAAACATTTAAATTCTAAACATAATAATTAAATAAATCAAATCTTCTTGCATGTCTAAGTAGCATTTCCACCTGAAACATGTTTAAATAAAAGGTCAACTATAAAGTTGGTGAGCTTCACAGGTTTAAGCACACACACCAAAATGGTTGTATAAAATGTTGATAAATGTTGTAAATAATATGTGTAACCAAGCAATATGAACATACAATATTGAATTAGTAAATGAAGCAGATCAACTAATGTTAACAGAATAATGTTTGACCATGGTAAGCATCGCAATGCTTAAACTAGTAACTATCACTGCGGGCTTCCCCCGAAGGGTAAATCAAACACAGTGGAATGGCCGGTCAATAGATCTATCATAGTCACTAGGTGTGATCAATGCTAAATGTTAACTAAAACCAATATGTATAATGTCATAAACTTGTTTCACATAAATAGTTTAAAAGATTTGATAACATGTTTCACCCCAAATAATAAAAACATAAAAAGGGGCTATGAAGACTCACCTTATGTGATGAGCTAGTCGTTGCAATTAAATGACAAATATGTAGTCCAAATAATATCCAACTCGATTTAGCTTAACCTATAATTTAATCGCACACAACTAATGTAACTATGACTTTGCATAAAGTTTCATAATGTATTTGTGTTCCATATGTTTATAACCAAATCCATAAATATGATTTATAAAAAATGTTTCAAGTCGTGTTATTGTTTAAAATTTAAAATATTTATTAATGTTGAAAAATACTATAATAATAATTATATTAATAATGATAATAGTGATAAAAGTAATCATACTAATAATACTAATGTTAAAAATAATACTAGTAATAATAATAATAATAGGAATAATAGTAATAAAAATAATGATATTAATAGTAATAGTTATAATGATATTTTTATTAATAGTATCAATAATAATTGTAATAGTAATGATAATAATTTTTAATAATAATAATAATAATAATAATAATAATAATAATAATAATAATAATATTAGTAATAATAATAATGGTCATAATAACAATAATACTATTAATAATATTAGTAATAGTAATATTAATACCTTTGATATTGATAATAATAATTATTAATATACTAATAATAATAATAATAATAATAATAACAACAACAACAACAACAACAATATTAGTAGTTCTAGTAATAATAATAAGATAGTAATAATTATAATTTCAATAATAATAATAATAATAATATATATATATTTTTTTTTTTTAGAAATAAGTAAATAAATGAATAAATAATACATAAACTAAATATAACCTTTTATGTATCTAATTAAAAGAAATAAATAAATAATTAAATGAATGAATTAAATAATTAAATTAAATAAATAAACTGAATAATATATATTTTCTTTATTAAATTAATAGTTTTTAAGTTTATAAAAATTTAGGTGAAATCAGATTTTAAAAATAATGAGTAAATAAAAAGTTATAAAAAAAAAAAAATGGTGGTTGAATAGTCTAAAAACCCGGCCAGCCCCGGCTCGAACCCGTGACCATCGATTTGAAACACACAAGCACTTCCAGTCGATCTAAGGCCGCAGCCGCGGTGGATTCCCGTTCCAATTATATTTAATATAACATTCATTGTTTCCCAATTCCCTTTTAACATAAAATAAACGAGCCCTAGTTCCTAAATGCATCAAATTCGATCGAATGTTAACCCGATCGTCTTTAATAACATAGGGCTTTTGTTTGTTAATCAAAAACGAGTTTAAGGGTGTATAGAACACTAACCTTTGTTTCGAAATGGAGGGTTTTCGAGTATGGACCGAAAACGACGAACTCGAAAGGTTTTGCGGCTTGATTCGCGATGGGGAGAGCTTATGAATGGCTTCTGAGTACACAGACTTGTTCGTCGATGTGAAGAGAAGATGTGGGTGTGATTAATTTGATTATTACGCTCGTTTATATAGATTTTAAGATACACGATTGTGGCCGGTTTATTAGGAACGAATTTTGAATAAATCATTGACTTATTCGACGATTTGAAGGTTGTTATCGATCCATGATGTTCGGTTGTTGACTAAAGTTTAAATTTTTACTGATTTCGTGCATTGATTCGATCGATTTGAACAAATGGGTCGAGATGGGTCATTGGTTGGTTCATGGGTGATCCATGGGTGAAAGAGATGAGAACTATGGGAACTTAACACAATAGTCCCTCCATATTTCCTTCTATTTTAACTTTTCAGCTTAGACAATAATAGCCCTTACAAGTTCTCAAAAAACCTTTTATAAAATTTTATTAAATTTATAAACTTTATAAAATCACCACATTTTTCTAAATTAATTTTTTATTCATTTTAATAATATAAATAATAGTATTAATTTTTATTGTTGTAAAAATAAAAATAAATAAAAAAATTATATATATATATTTATAAGACTTTCCTTTATAAATCTTAAACACTTGAGATTTTTTATTTATATTGTTCTTATTGATATTATTGGTAATATCATTATTAATTCAATAATGATAAATAGATAAAAATTTCCCATTTAAAATCTTGAACTTACAAAAATTCTAAATGTTACAGTCTCCCCTACTTTTAAGAATTTCGTCCCGAAATTAAGAAGAAACTATAGAAAACAAATGTGGGTACTTCAACTTCATTTGGTCTTCGCGTTCCCAAGTGAACTCGTGACCATGTTTCGATTCCCAACGAACTTTAACAATCGGAATTCGGCTTCGCTTGAGTTGTTTGACGTGACGATCCATGATCTCTACTGGTTTCTCAATAATGTTCATCGACTTGTCAATGCGAACATCATCGAGAGGTACATGTATAGTATCATCGGCTAAGCACTTCTTCAAATTAGACACGTGAAAGGTTGGATGAATGTTGCTAAGCTCTGGTGGTAAATCGAGCTTATAGGCTACCTTCCCAATTCTTTCAAGAACTTTAAAAGGACCCACATAGCGAGGAGCAAGCTTTCCCTTTTTACCAAATCGTATAACTCCTTTCCAAGGTGAAACCTTAAGAAGTACCATATCACCGACTTGGAATTCCAAAGGTTTACGACGTTTGTCGGCATAACTCTTTTGTCGACTTCGAGCAGCTAACAAGTTGTCGCGAATAAGATAAATCTTGTCGGTCGTTTCTTGAATCAGTTCGGGACCGATGATTTGACTTTCACCAATCTCGTTCCAAGCAATAGGCGATCGACATTTACGGCCATAGAGAGCTTCGAAAGGCGCCATGCCGATACTCGCATGATAACTATTGTTATACGAGAACTCGACAAGCGGTAGATGATTATCCCAATTGCCACCAAAATCAATGGCACAAGCTCTAAGCATGTCTTCGAGAGTTTGAATCGTTCGCTCGGTTTGACCATCCGTTTGAGGATGATAAGCTGTGCTAAGATCCAATCGAGTACCAAATGATTCATGTAGAGATTCCCAAAAACGAGCGGTGAAACGAGCATCACGATCAGATATGATGCTAAGAGGTACACCATGTCGGCTTACGATCTCATTAACATAGATACGAGCTAACTTTCGCACGGGAAAGTTCTCGCGAATCGGTAAGAAATGAGCTGATTTAGTCAAACGGTCAATGATCACCCATATACTATCATGACCACTAGAAGTTCTTGGGAGTTTAGTGATGAAGTCCATAGAAATGTTTTCCCACTTCCACATGGGAATTTCAGGTTGAACAAGCAATCCCGAAGGTCTTTGGTGTTCGGCTTTGACTTTAGAACAAGTCAAACATTTAGTAACATACTCAGCAATGTCTTTCTTCATGCCGGGCCACCAATATAGAAATCGAATATCTTGATACATCTTGTCCGCTCCAGGATGAATGGAATAACGAGACTTGTGTGCCTCGTTCATGATGGTCATTCGAAGATCGTTTCGATTAGGAATCCAAATACGATTCAAGAAATAGAGTAAACCATCATACTTGATTTCTAGTTGCATTTCTGCACCACAAGACATTTCATCCTGCAATTTGCCTTGATTCAAAGAGATTTGTTGAGCCTCATAGATGTGGTTATGAAGATTTGATTGGATCCGAATGCTATGCACTTGAGTATGGCTCTTTCGACTAAGTGCATCGGCTACCACGTTGGCTTTACCGGGATGATAACGAATCTCGCAATCGTAATCGTTTAGAAGTTCGACCCAACGTCGTTGCCTCATGTTAAGTTCTTTTTGATGAAGAATATGTTGAAGGCTCTTGTGATCGGTGAAGACAACGCACTTTGTGCCATAGAGATAATGCCTCCAAATCTTTAAGGCAAATACAACAGCACCGAGTTCGAGATCGTGAGTGGTGTAATTCTTTTCGTGAACCTTCAATTGTCTCGATGCGTAAGCAATAACCTTTCCTCGTTGCATAAGAACACAACCGAGTCCTTGATTAGATGCATCACAATAAACAACAAAGTCATCGTTTCCATCGGGAAGAGTCAAGATAGGAGCATCACAAAGCTTTTGCTTTAATGTTTGGAATGCTTCTTCTTGTTTTGGCCCCCATTCATAAGGCTTGTCCTTATGAGTCAAGGCGGTGAGTGGAACAGCAATCTTTGAGAAATTAGCGATAAAACGTCGATAGTAACCGGCAAGACCGAGAAAAGAACGAATCTCGGTTGGAGTCTTTGGTGTACTCCAATTCTTAACGGCTTCAATCTTCGCCGGATCTACATGAACACCTTTTTCATTGACAATGTGTCCTAAGAATTGAACTTCCTTAAGCCAAAATTCACATTTAGAGAATTTGGCATACAGTTGTTCTGTTCTTAAGAGCTCCAAAACCAATTTAAGGTGTTTTTCATGTTCAGATTTGCTTTTAGAGTAGATCAAGATGTCGTCAATGAATACGATCACGAATTTGTCCAAATATGGTCTACACACTCGGTTCATAAGATCCATGAAAACCGCAGGTGCATTGGTTAGCCCGAAAGGCATAACCACAAACTCGTAGTGACCATATCTAGTTCGAAAAGCAGTCTTTGGGATGTCATCTTCATGAACACGAAGTTGATGATAACCGGAACGAAGATCGATCTTTGAAAACCAAACCGATCCTTGAAGTTGATCAAATAAATCATCGATACGAGGCAATGGATACCGGTTCTTGATGGTGAGTTTGTTGAGTTCACGATAGTCAATGCACATTCGGAATGACCCGTCCTTCTTTTTAACAAAAAGGACCGGTGCACCCCAAGGTGAATGACTTGGGCGAATGAAACCCTTATCGGATAACTCTTGGAGTTGACTAGCAAGTTCTTGCATTTCAGAAGGTGCAAGACGATAGGGAGACTTTGCAATCGGATTGGCACCGGGTACTAAGTCGATTCGAAACTCGACTTGTCGTACGGGTGGAATTCCCGGGAGATCATCGGGAAATACTTCAGGATAGTCGCGAATGATCGGAATGTCTTGAATACTTTTGTCCTTGTCTTTCTTCTCCACAACATGGGCTAGAAAGGCTACATACTTCTTTCGTAAATACTTGTGGGCTTTCGTGCACGACATGAGTTTAAGACCGCTACAAGGCGTCTCTCCAAAGATTCTCAGAGTTTCACCCGACGGTAGTGGAATACGTATGAACTTCTCGAAGCAAACAATCTCGGCTCGATGAGTGGCTAACCAATCCATGCCAATTATAACATCAAAGCTACCAAGAGGCATGGGTATAAGATTGATAGGGAAAACGTGATCCATAAGGTTCACCGTACATCCTAATATAATAGTATCAATGTTTATCGCGTTACCGTCAGCCACTTCCACATTATAAGGTTTGTCTAATCTAGTTCGTGTTCTACCAAGTAAAGGCTCAAATTGACTAGACACAAAACTCCTATCAGCACCAGAATCAAATAACACAGAAGCATAACAGTCATTAATCAAGAAAGTACCGTTCACCACATCTTGGTTAGCTTGGGCTGTTTGTGCATTAAGCTGGAAAGTACGTGCCCGTGTAACCCTCTGTTCATTGCCCACAAGCCTTGGGCATTTGTTCCTAAGGTGATTGGGGTCGCCACATTCATAGCAGGCCCTTCCATTGGTTATAGCGGGAACCGGTGCAGCTGGTTGTTGGTTAACTGGTGGAGCTAGTTGACCTTGCTGCAAGTTTTGTCCATTCCGACAGTAATTTGCAAGGTGACCGTATTTCCCACAAATAGTGCATACCCTGCATTGTCGGTTTGATGCATGATGGTACCTACAAGTAGAGCACAAAGGTTGAGCCCCCACATAGGTTCTATTGTTTGGGTTTGGTGGAGCTTGTTGGTTGACAGGTGTAGCAGGGATAGCAGGGGTTACTATAGCAAAAGTTTTAGCCTTCCTCTTACGGTTAATGGACTTTGAAGCATTTGAAGATTCAGATTTAACCTCCTTAGAAGGTTCATCAGTAGTGGACTTGGCTTCCACTTTCTTGGCTCCCTTTCTAGTTAAAGTACCTGCCCTAACATGGTTGTCAGTTAGGGTAGCAGCCAATCGAATTGCATCTTCCAAGGTAGTCGGGTTGCTCCCATAACAGGTATCTTGGATTTGCATGGGTAGGCCACTAATATACTTCTCAATAGCACGAGAAAGTGGGGTAACCATGTGGGGCACCAACAGACTAAGTTCGTGATGACGGTTCGTATAAGCCAGATTTTCACCACTATCCTGTTTAAGATTCCAGAACTCCAACTCCAGTTTCATCATTTCGTTGCGAGGGCAAAATTCTTCTGTCATTAGTCGTTTGACCTCATCCCAAGTTAAGGCCATTGCAGTTTCTGCACCCTTAGTTCGTTTCACGGTATTCCACCAAGTGAGTGCCCTTTTCTGAAAGACACTGGTGGCATAACGAACCTTGAGGTTCTCAGGGCAGTTTGAATGGAGGAAGGTACTCTCCATGCTTTCGAACCACTGAAGCAGTCCAGTGGCCCCTTCAGATCCAATGAACTTGGCAGGGTGGCAAGAATTGAAATGCTTGAAGGTGCAAGTTTGGTTTGCACCCTCACCATTTCGGTTGTTGTTTTGAACACCACTAGCTTGATTGAGCTGGGTCACAAGGCCAGGCAGGACTGTGGCCATTTGCTGAGTAATGACAGCAGCCAATTCTTGCATGATAGGGTTATTGAGGTTGGTGGTGTTATTAGCATTGTTGGTGTTGGTGTTATCGGTATTGGTGGTGTTGGCATTGGTGGTATTGGTGTTTGTGGTGTTGGCATTAGCATTGGTGGTGTTGGTGTTTGTGGTGTTTGTGTTATTGACATTGCTGGTATTGTTGGTTTCATTGCCACTGTTGTTAGCATTCGTGTTGTTGACAACATTGCGACGAGGAGGCATGATTCTACAAGAGTTCAAAATGAAAAGGATCAGAAATAACTCAAGGAGTTCCAAAAATAAGATATTGATAGTTCAAATGAGAGTTCAAGCACAAATCAATATAGATTGCATTCCCTAAGGAACACTTTTGACATATCAAAGTGTTTAAGTCCAAATTAATTTTTAGAAAGACATACTTTAGCCTATAGGTTCATACTCACTCCAAGGGTTCCCAGGAAAGTATAACAGGTCCATCGGTTGATTTGGATTTATACGAAATACTTTCCTAGACAGAACTCCCCAAAGTACAGGCATTCCCCCTTCCAGATTGTATGTGTTTCCTACTCATTAATGTGAACCTAAAGACTATTGACGGGAGTCAAAGATTTAATTAGACTTATAAGTCTAAGAGTAGTCTTCATAATGACGATCCTCTTGCAAGACGTAAGAAAGGGGTCAAGAAGTTCAGAACCCTAAAGTCTAGTGTGTGCATGTTAGGCATCCTAAACTAGGTTCAAATAATTGACCTATCAAATAACTAGTCAAGTAGTACAAGTAGTCACATAATCAAATTTGACCTATCATGGCAACTATGTAGTTCAAACTTAAGGTTCATGGCCTAGTCCTTACAATTATAAGGTTCAACTTAGAGTTCATGGCAACTAAATAGTTCAACTAGGTTATTCTATGGTTATAGTCTAGGTCATTTATTTTATAACCTAATTCTCTATAACCCAGGCTCTGATACCAATCTGTAACACCCCGACCAATGGCGGAATCATCGGAGCGTACACGAAGTGTAGATTTGTTCAAAAGCACAGGGTGTTCATTGTAATAAATTCAAACCATTTATTATAATAAATCCAAACTTAACATTCAAATATGCATTACATCACAGAAAGAAAATACTAAATAAAACATTTAAATTCTAAACATAATAATTAAATAAATCAAATCTTCTTGCATGTCTAAGTAGCATTTCCACCTGAAACATGTTTAAATAAAAGGTCAACTATAAAGTTGGTGAGCTTCACAGGTTTAAGCACACACACCAAAATGGTTGTATAAAATGTTGATAAATGTTGTAAATAATATGTGTAACCAAGCAATATGAACATACAATATTGAATTAGTAAATGAAGCAGATCAACTAATGTTAACAGAATAATGTTTGACCATGGTAAGCATCGCAATGCTTAAACTAGTAACTATCACTGCGGGCTTCCCCCGAAGGGTAAATCAAACACAGTGGAATGGCCGGTCAATAGATCTATCATAGTCACTAGGTGTGATCAATGCTAAATGTTAACTAAAACCAATATGTATAATGTCATAAACTTGTTTCACATAAATAGTTTAAAAGATTTGATAACATGTTTCACCCCAAATAATAAAAACATAAAAAGGGGCTATGAAGACTCACCTTATGTGATGAGCTAGTCGTTGCAATTAAATGACAAATATGTAGTCCAAATAATATCCAACTCGATTTAGCTTAACCTATAATTTAATCGCACACAACTAATGTAACTATGACTTTGCATAAAGTTTCATAATGTATTTGTGTTCCATATGTTTATAACCAAATCCATAAATATGATTTTATAAAAAATGTTTCAAGTCGTGTTATTGTTTAAAATTTAAAATATTTATTAATGTTGAAAAATACTATAATAATAATTATATTAATAATGATAATAGTGATAAAAGTAATCATACTAATAATACTAATGTTAAAAATAATACTAGTAATAATAATAATAATAGGAATAATAGTAATAAAAATAATGATATTAATAGTAATAGTTATAATGATATTTTTATTAATAGTATCAATAATAATTGTAATAGTAATGATAATAATTTTTAATAATAATAATAATAATAATAATAATAATAATAATAATAATATTAGTAATAATAATAATGGTCATAATAACAATAATACTATTAATAATATTAGTAATAGTAATATTAATACCTTTGATATTGATAATAATAATTATTAATTATACTAATAATAATAATAATAATAATAATAACAACAACAACAACAACAACAATATTAGTAGTTCTAGTAATAATAATAAGATAGTAATAATTATAATTTCAATAATAATAATAATAATATATATATATATTTTTTTTTTTTTAGAAATAAGTAAATAAATGAATAAATAATACATAAACTAAATATAACCTTTTATGTATCTAATTAAAAGAAATAAATAAATAATTAAATGAATGAATTAAATAATTAAATTAAATAAATAAACTGAATAATATATATTTTCTTTATTAAATTAATAGTTTTTAAGTTTATAAAAATTTAGGTGAAATCAGATTTTAAAAATAATGAGTAAATAAAAAGTTATAAAAAAAAAAATGGTTGAATAGTCTAAAAACCCGGCCCAGCCCCGGCTCGAACCCGTGACCATCGATTTGAAACACACAAGCACTTCCAGTCGATCTAAGGCCGCAGCCGCGGTGGATTCCCGTTCCAATTATATTTAATATAACATTCATATGTTTCCCAATTCCCTTTTAACATAAAATAAACGAGCCCTAGTTCCTAAATGCATCAAATTCGATCGAATGTTAACCCGATCGTCTTTAATAACATAGGGCTTTTGTTTGTTAATCAAAAACGAGTTTAAGGGTGTATAGAACACTAACCTTTGTTTCGAAATGGAGGGTTTTCGAGTATGGACCGAAAACGACGAACTCGAAAGGTTTTGCGGCTTGATTCGCGATGGGGAGAGCTTATGAATGGCTTCTGAGTACACAGACTTGTTCGTCGATGTGAAGAGAAGATGTGGGTGTGATTAATTTGATTATTACGCTCGTTTATATAGATTTTAAGATACACGATTGTGGCCGGTTTATTAGGAACGAATTTTGAATAAATCATTGACTTATTCGACGATTTGAAGGTTGTTATCGATCCATGATGTTCGGTTGTTGACTAAAGTTTAAATTTTTACTGATTTCGTGCATTGATTCGATCGATTTGAACAAATGGGTCGAGATGGGTCATTGGTTGGTTCATGGGTGATCCATGGGTGAAAGAGATGAGAACTATGGGAACTTAACACAATTAGTCCCTCCATATTTCCTTCTATTTTAACTTTTCAGCTTAGACAATAATAGCCCTTACAAGTTCTCAAAAACCTTTTATAAAATTTTATTAAATTTATAAACTTTATAAAATCACCACATTTTTCTAAATTAATTTTTTATTCATTTTAATAATATAAATAATAGTATTAATTTTTATTGTTGTAAAAATAAAAATAAATAAAAAAATTATATATATATATTTATAAGACTTTCCTTTATAAATCTTAAACACTTGAGATTTTTTATTTATATTGTTCTTATTGATATTATTGGTAATATCATTATTAATTCAATAATGATAAATAGATAAAAATTTCCCATTTAAAATCTTGAACTTACAAAAATTCTAAATGTTACAATGGGAACAGATTTCGATGGACTTCATTACTAAGTTACCCCGTACACCGAGTGGCTGTGATACGATATGGGTAATTGTCGATCGATTAACGAAATCTGCACATTTCTTAGCAATTAAGGAAACTGATAAGATGGAGAAACTGACTCGCATTTACATCAAGGAAGTGGTAGCACGGCATGGCGTGCCAATCTCTATCATATCAGATCGGGATGCTCGATTTACTTCCAACTTTTGGAAATCTCTTCATAAGTCATTGGGGACTCGCTTAGATATGAGTACCGCTTATCATCCACAGACCGATGGTCAAAGTGAACGAACGATTCAAACGCTCGAGGATATGTTACGAGCTTGTGTAATTGACTTTGGTGATAGCTGGGAGAATCATTTACCGTTGGTGGAATTCTCTTACAATAATAGTTATCATACAAGTATTCAAGCAGCACCGTTTGAAGCTTTGTATGGTCGCAAATGTCGCTCACCAGTTTGCTGGGCTGAAATTGGTGACAGTCAGTTAACAGGTCCTGAACTGGTGCACGAGACGACAGAGAAGATAGTTCAAATCCGGAACCGTATGGCAGCGGCTCGGGATCGACAGAAGAGTTATGCAGACAAACGTCGCAAGCCGTTAGAATTTCAAGTGGGAGACAGAGTTCTTCTAAAGGTATCACCTTGGAAAGGTGTGATACGATTCGGCAAGCGCGGAAAGCTTAGTCCACGTTACGTAGGACCTTTTGAGATTCTGAAAAGGATTGGTCCGGTTGCGTATCAACTCAAACTACCGGATGAACTCAGTGGAGTTCATGATGTGTTTCATGTGTCGAACTTAAAGAAATGTCTTTCTGATGAGACATTGATTGTACCATTGGAAGAAATACAAGTAGATGAACAATTACGATTCATTGAAGAACCGGCGGAAATCATGGACCGAGAGGTCAAACAACTGAAGCAAAGCAAGATTCCGATAGTCAAAGTTCGATGGAATTCACGACGGGGTCCTGAATTCACATGGGAACGGGAAGATCAAATGATGAAGAAATATCCTCATCTATTCAAGACAGCTACTGCTAACACTGAGAGCGCACGTTAAATTTCGGGACGAAATTTCCTTCAACAAGGGGATGACGTGATGCTTTCACACATCAACACTGCAAATTTCAAACTGTAAGCACAAACATTTTATTTATTCAATTGATTTTGTTACAAACATTTGTGCTACACTACATTACATTCTATATATTTTATGTGCTACATTTCATATGTTACATGTTATGGTAGTACATACACGATTAGTTACATACACTTTGCTATGTGCGGGGTTGCATAGTACAAACAGTTATAGACACTCACTATGTGTGAGGTTACACAACACAGTATGATCAAACACAAACAGTCACAGTTAGGTGAACTAACTAGTGTACACTCAAACAGTCACATTGAACGATCACAATTGTTGTGATGTTGCAAGCATTAGACTTTGTGTGTGAGTACACACAAGCACACAGAATGATCAAATCACACTAACACGTACGATTTAAACTCGTAAGTAGTTTCCTAACTACTCTTAACACTTACTAATTTTCGGGACGAAAATTCCTTCAACAAGGGGATGATGTGACAATCCGACTTTTCAAGTTAACCTTGTTAACCTCCGTAGGCCCAACAAGGCCAATGAAGGCCCAACAAGGCCAATGAAGGCCCAACAAGATCAATTAGGCTCAACGAAGTCTATGTAGGCCCAACAGAGCCAATGTAGGCCCAATAAGCCAAGAGAGGCCCAGTAAGGCCCAATAAGTTCAAGTAAGGCCCAATGTAAACAAAGTAGGCCCAGGGAAGGCCAAGGTAGGCCCAGGAAGGCCCAGTGAGGCCCAATTGTATTTGAGAAGCCCAATTGGGATAATTTAACCCAACAATGATTTAAGTGATCAATTAGTAACAATTCGGGATTTTCGGTTTAACTTTGTTAACCGAAATGTTAAGAAATTGATCCAAAAACAAATTTTTAGGGTAAGAATTGATCAAAACAGCTTATAAGCATCACAATTTCAAGGATTTAACTTGTGACTAATCATAGCAATTAATTTTGACTTCTAAAAGTCAAAATTCGGCCAAAATAATTGGGGCAAATTCGAATTTCGTGATGATGAGAGTTGTAACTGTTATAAAACTAACAATAATCATCTCATTGATGATTACTAACAGTTATCATACGTTATTGGTTCATTAAGTGATCGAATTTAAACCAATTAAGGACCAAAAGTCGTAACCGAAACCTTTCAAGATCAAAATCAATTGTCTCAATCATAATTCGCAAAATCAAAGCTTTATAATCTCTATTCGGCACTCTCAGAACCTATTCCATATCACAATTCGAAGCAGCAAGTTCTGGATTGAAGGACACTATCGAGATTTGGCCGAAGTTCAACCTAGAAGAAGAAATATATCAATTCGTCCACAAATCAAGTAAGTTTTCGTTCTAACACCTTCTAAAACAATCGACTAAGAGAATCCCTATGTTAATTCGTGGTTCCAATATTGAATTGATCATGAACGACAATTAGGGTTCTAAGTAGAAACGGTTTTGGGGGATTTGATTTCAATGGATTCAAAAATCGAATTAAATGATATGATAAGCTTCATAAGGTTCCGATCAAACAGTTTATCATAACAATTTCATTTAGAAACATCGAATTCTATGATTTCGATATTAGAGTTTATGTTAAGAAACTGTTTTAGGGATTTCGTATCAAACGAATTGTAGAATCAAATTAAATGTTATAGATAGCTTCAGAAGGGACCGATTAAGCTTAAACCTAAAACAATTTCTGGTTTAAACATCGAATTAATGGTTTTCGATTTCTAGGGCTTGTAATCAAGAACGAATTGGGGGATTGGGTTTAAATGAGTTCTAGAATCAAATTGGATGGTGTGGTTAATTCCAGAAGACTTCGAATGATGTTAATATCAAAGCAATTTGATGTTACAGTAGCTAAGTAAACGATTTCTAGTTGGAATTTGAGAATTTGAGTTCGAGACTGTTAATGTCCGATTAGTTGGGTATTTGGTTAATGATATTTCAAATTAAGATCATCTACAGATTCGATTAGACTCAGGGGACAGAAGCCCCATGGATGATGGGTCAATCGGGTTCGAATTAAGGACCATTTGGGTAATTGATTCGGTTGTAGAGAAACAAAAGGGAACCCGACAATGTAAGCTTAAAACAATTTATTTATGAAATCTATTGCGAAACCCTAGCGGGCTGAGATGGTAGATGCTGTGTGTTTGGTGTGGGGAGTCGCGGGTTCGATCCCGGGCTCCACCAATTTTTGGGTTTTAACTCATTTTTGATATTTTTGAAATATCTCCCACATACGAACTCCGTTTTAATCCGTTCGAGTTGCGTTGGAACCGTAACGGGAATACGAACGTATTAGAACAGTAAAATTCATATTTTAATCCGAACACGAAATCGCGTATACTTGCGTTTAATTAAATAAAATCGTGTAGAATTTTATTTAAACGATTTCAAAAGCACGCGTACGATTGTATGCACATTTCTGACACTTTAGTATACGTGTGTTGACACGTATGTGATTTCAAGCACAAAATGGCAATCCGAATAACTTTAGGTTATTGTTTAAATCACAGACTTCTTCGTAGAGGATTTCTACGCAAGTTCACACGTATTTGATCATTCTGCTATTATCAAAGGTGCGTACACGGCCCCTTTCTTATTTTAAACTGTTTTGGGGGAGAAAACATGTGCAACAAACTGTTTTTAGATACATATCACTTGCATGAGTTAGCTGTTTACATTATGTGAAAACATATCAACTTGAAAGTCCTTACACACCTCGAACCGTTTAGTTTGCTGTAATGCAAAGCGTGGTAGTTGGAAATAGATCTATTAGGTTTGACAAACCTCACCTGGTAGATGGGATCTACGCAGGTGTTTGACTGACCAAACACAATTTTACTATTGTTGTGATAGACAATAGTGGCAAGGCGAAAACATGCTATAGCATGGCAATCCGTCAGCTTCGGTGTCGAACACGTATGTAAATAGTTTATATGACTAGCTATCATGACTGTGCATTTGTGATTATGTTATCTACCAACTTGTTATTCAAACTGCTGTTTTGAACACTATGATTATTTAAAACCTGTGTTATGCACCAACCTTTGTGTTGACTTGATTTGCATGTTTTCTCAGGACGCTAAGGCGCGCGTTAAAGCTGGCATGGACTAGGAAGATAGAGTCTCATGCATTATAAACACTTTGAATTTGAATTTGAATTTGAACATTTGAATATTTAAGTACTTTGGTTTGTAATGTTTACTTTACAACTGTTTATGGTTTTTAAACGCTTCCGCAACTTTTTGTAAACTCTGAATGTTATGTTTTAAAGACCAACGTATGTTTTGAAATTCATATAGAGGTCTTCGCTATGTCTAATGATCTGAGATCCTGGTTTGTCATGCTCCCAAACGGTGTGATTCCGTTAGTTGAAATTTGGGGGTATGACATTATAGCAACTCAAATTGATGCGATGGTTAAGAGCTCCAATCACTAGTGACTCTATGAGTTATTCACCTATTAAATCATCTTCCGAGTGTCATGGATTCAACTTTCAAGTGTCATGTTCTTGTTCATGTGATGTGAAATTGTGAATCAAATACTTTTAAATCATATTTTATAAAAAAAAATTTCTTTTGTTCTTAAAATTCAATATTTCAGTGAAGCACATATCAAAAGCACAAAACTGGTAGAAATAATCTTTCGGTTTATTATTATCACAAGTTTGGATAAAAGGAGGTTTTTAACAGTGCCCGTTAGTTACTTACCCCAAATTTTAATCTTGCTTAGTTAGTTACCCCAAATTTCTGTTTAATATTATCGGTCATAAGTCTGAATAAAAGAAGTAGGTTTTTAACTTTTTAATTTTAACAATGCCCGTTAGTTAATTACCCCAAATTTTAATCATGTTAAGACCCTCAAAAGAGTTGAGCTGGGCCAGCTGGCTCTAATAATTGGTTAACTGAAAAGATACATCTAACCTCTAAATTAGTTAAGATCTTTTACCCATTAAATTTTAAATACTTGTGATTCTAACCTTTTACTATTTTTGCTCTTAATAAACCAAATGTTCTCTTAATCTAGGTTTTTCTTTTCTTCTTTTTTTTTGTCACAAAGTAGACTATGTTCTATTACTATAGTCCACCTATTCCAAATTTTTTAAAACTTGTCATGTCATCACTTTAGTAAACATAAACAGCATGTGACGCTATACCAAGAAAACATCAACTTTTGTATTAGTTGTAGCAAAACCTATATTTATATACATTAAAAATTGTTTTATCCGCTAAAATCATTAGACCAATAACTACATTACTAAATAAAAAAAATCTAACTTGTCATTAATACATCAAATTAAAATGAATCATTATTTCATAATTAATGAATAGTAATAGTTTAACAAAACAATTTATAACCTATTTAAATAATGTCTGACACTAAATCTATGTATATTTTTTTAACGTAAATAATGTAATCTTGTTCTACTGCACCTTAAATAAAAAATGGATTGTAGCACACTCTAAGAGCTTTCCAATCATATAAGATAAATTTTATACATATTTTTATATGATTTTATATGATTTTTCAAAGTACAGGACAGATTCATCTTTTAACCAAAAATTCAGCTTTTTACAAAAATCTGTTAGGCTGTTTTCAACTGCAGTTTTCATGTACATAATGTCTATATAATTTCTCTTTATAAAAATATGTAGAAACTACGTTGAATAAGCTTTCCAATGACTTATTATACGTCTCAAACCGATTATCGGTTGATTTTATATGATTTTTCAAAAATCAACACAACAACAAAAGTTATTTTCTACCAGCATGCTGAACTTTCTGTCATGCTATAAAAATTGACCATTTTGACTCCCTTACAATCCGAATTAGTTTATAAGGTTCAAAGACAAAATGTAGTAGTCTCCAATACCTTTCTAACCATATAAAATAAACCTCAATCGGAAGTTCACTTGATTTTATATGAATTTTCAAAAACAGTGCAGAAATCAATATAGTTTCAATCTGCACTTATCCAACTTTTTATTCAAGCATTTTAACAAACATCTTGTGTGCATAACTTTTTCAAACTTGTTAAAAATGCTTATTAGAACCTTCTATTTTCCCATGCATCATTATTCAACATCAAAGTAGGTAGGTTTCAAGTCCATATAGTAAGTATACATGACAATTTCTAACTTTTTCATCATATTACACCCATTTTCGGATTTGCACCCATCCTAATCAATCCACCTACATAACCCACTAAAATTTTGATCAAAAACTCATAAATCACTTACCAATATGTTAGAAGACGCAAATGGTTATCGTTGATGTGCTTGGATTCGAATTTAAGCTCAAGGATGACAAGAACTAGGGCAATTTTTGTGGATTTTGAGATTTCATTCTCCTTTCTCCCTTGTTCACATCACCAGTCCTCTTTCTCTCTATTTCATCTAATTTTGTCCATCTTTGACCAATGAATTCATTTTAACTCCTTTTAATCCAAGTTTTATCTATTAGCAAGTTCAGTCCCTAAAGTTTCAATTATATTTTATTGAGTTTTCTTCTAACTTAACTTACTTATTTACAAGATTCAATTATTAGTAGTTATTTAACCAAGTTAACCCATTAATTAATAACGGAATTAAATAACATTTATCTTGAAATAACATCTCGATCGATTAAAATATAATAAATCCCGAAATGTGTCATTACAGTATGCGTCGGTATGAGTGTTAAGCAAAATCAGTCTGTATTTAAATGAGTCATTTTAAAAAACATTAATTTCGTTTAAGTTAAAATGTGTTACAACTAAACAGGTAGTTTATTTTCACAATTTTTAATGATTATTTCATCAAATATATAATCTTGATCATTTTTACTAATTTGAATATATTATATTCTCATAGTATTTAGATTATCCATCTTGACCCGTATTTTATTAAGATGTTACCCATGTCAACATGTTTTATGTTATAATGCTATTCATTTCAACTCAAAATACAATAATTACTTAACCAAACAACCCATTTATCATCTTTTGGGTTAAGATAAATTTCAATTTACGTTCCTAAAATTTACTCAAAACATCAACTTGAGTTTATGTCAAAATCTTGCCGTATGATTCTTCTGAAGTTTAAATTTTTAGCATCCCTACAGGTTTCCCTAACATTAGTTTGTGTCTTTCCTTAATCATTCTTGATCCATAGTTTCTCATCAGATAACGTCCTCAAATTTCTGTTTCAACAACAAATCTTTGAAATCAAACGCATACAACGAATGACTGGTGAAGAGAGATGGATGTGATATGGTTACTTTACTTCCATTTTAAGGTTCTTAGTATGGATTTTACCTTAAGTCACTGCTAAATGATATTGATTTTGAATGTTTATTTGAATATGTAAGAAAGGGATTTAAAACAATTGAAACATATGTGGAAAATAGGAATACACGTGGGTCCTTAAACATGTTATCTAATGTTCCATTTAATCCTACATTGCCTGAGAATGGAAGCAAAGGTAAGGATGTTGCTTTTGAAGAACATGAAAGGGATTCTTCTATCACACAATCTTTGGATATTGTTGATGCTGAATAAGAAGATGAAGACAGAAATGAGAGTTTATGTTGTAGTCTAAACAGGGCCGGCTCTAGCTCTGTTGAGGCCTGAAGCAGAAAAAAAAATGAGGCCCTTTTGACATAAAAAGAAAAAAAAACTACGTACAACAATTTTAACTGGCAACATGAGTCCATAAGCCCCAACTCATCAAAAACTTACATGCAGCCATTTTAACAGGCACCAAATAGCAAACAAATTAAAACCTAAAGCCCTAAATCAAATTCATATAAGCCTTAACTCATCAAATAACATTTATTAAGAGGACAACTAAATCAAAACAAATCAAAGCAGACAGAGCCTACAAATATGAGACAACAAAACTACAAACCCTAAAACAAATCAAATAATCAACTCTAAATTAAGTAATAATAAGCCTTAACAGAATAAGGAAGATTAACCCTTAAATAATCAGCACCAAAATCAAATCAAAATTATAAGCCGTAACAGAAGAATAAGAACGATTAACACAAAATTGGATACCTGATTAGCTCAATAGCATACTTCCACGGTTACCAATCGACTTTCATGGATGCCAAGGCTGAGTGACTAGCAGACACCGTCACACCAGAGTAATTAGAATCAGTCACTGAGTCTCTTTTGGGCAAACGTCCGTCGGACGAAATCATACGGTTGGGACACAATTGGTAAAAAAGTTGAACTTCAGGGAGTCATATGACAATATTTTAGCTTCAAGGACAAATACTCAAGCAAGGACCTTGGGTTCTTAAAATTCTAGATCCTATAATTTTTGTAAAATTTTTCATTTGTTGTTTTTGTTAGAGTATTGGGCTTTAATTAGACGTATAGGGCCTGGCTTGTTTTGTTTGTAAACAATTGGCTTGTTATTGGGTTGTGGAGTTTATTTAAGAAAACCGGTTTTTGGAGGCTTTTCATGTCGGTGACAATTTCATTATGGAAAGTAAACCGTCGAAAATCCAAACGACTCAACGAAAGGTGACATTTTCATTTTGGAGGCTTTTCATTTATGTGACAATTTCATATCGGTGACATTTTCATTAGGCCATGTGTTATGAGACAGGGCTTGACCACCATCCATCACGCCCTCATCACCCACATCCACGATAACACACAGGGGCGTGACTACCATGTCGTGGCAAGCCCGTGAGGGCCTTCACGGCGTGAAGGAGAAGAAAAGGGAGAAGAAAGGGGAAAATTGAGGGGGCGATGGAGGTTTGATGAGAATGTGATGATAAAACATGTGATAATGACGTGAAGTGATAAGGGGGTGATGGTGTTGATTGATTATGTGGCGCCTACGTGGAGTGATGAGGGCTTGATGATAACAAATAGCAGATTTCCAAATTCCATATGGCATAGGGCATTATAGCAACTCAAATTGATGCGATGTAGAAGAACTCCAAGAGATGATTTATGAAGTGTTGAACTCGAGAAGCTACTGTCACTTTTTACTCGTCCAATCACTAGTGACTCTATGAGTTATTCACCTATTAAATCATCTTCCGAGCGTCATGGATTCAACTTTCAAGTTTCAAGTGTCATGTTCTTGTTCATGTGATGTGAAATTGTGAATCAAATACTTTAAAATCATACTTTATAAATTTTTTTTCTTATGTTCTTAAAATTCAATATTTCAGTGAAGCACATATCAAAAGCACAAAACTGGTAGAAATAGTCTCTCGGTTTATTATTATCACAAGTTTGGATAAAAGGAGGTTTTTAACAATGCCCGTTAGTTAATTACCCCAAATTTTAATCTTGCTTAGTTAATTACCCCAAATTTCAGTTTATTATTATCAGTCACAAGTCTGAATAAAAGAAGTAAGTTTTTAACAATGTCCGTTAGTTAATTACCCCTAATTTTAATCATGTGTAGACCCTCAAAAGAGTTGAGCGAGGCCAACTGGCTGCCTGGCTCTACTGTTTGGTTAACTAAAAAGATACCTCTAACCTCTAAATTATTAACATCTTTTACCCACTAAATTTTAAATACTTGTTGAATGATTCTAACCTTTTACTATTTTTGCTCTTAATAAACCAAATGTTCTCTTAATCTAGGTTTTTCTTTTCTTTTCTTTTTTTTTTTTTGTCACAAAGTAGACTATGTTCTATTACTATAGTCCACCTATTCCATATTTTTTAAAACTTGTCATGTCATCACTTTAGTAAACATAAACAACATGTGCCGCTATACCAAGAAAACATCAATGTTTGTATTAGTTGTATCAAAACCTATATTTATATACATTAAAAAATTGTTTTATCCGCTAAAATGAGTAAAATCATTAGACCAATAATTACATTACTAAATAAAAAAAATCTAACGTGTCATTAATACATCAAATTAAAATGAATCATTATTTCATAATTAATGAATAATAATAGTTTAACAAAACAATTCATAACCTATTTAAATAATGTCTAACACTAGATCTAAAATGTATACTTTTTAACGTGAATAACGTAATCTTGTTCTACTGCACCTTAAATCTACTCCACGTTCAAATGAACTTAGATACATTAACACCTGTCTGATTACTGGGTTTTAATCTACATAAAATGTAAACATGGGAACCAAAATTGTAATAACAAAAATGTCGGTGACTAAAAATGAAAATTTGAATTTCAGGATTGGTAGCACGTTGCTACCACACCCTTTAGCAGTTTGCCAACTGCAATCTTCAGTCGGCAACACATATACCCTACTCGTTGAACAGGATTGGTGCATGTAGTGTTTCTATTAACAAATTAATAACAAGCCAAATGCGTAGTCTGTTAAATGAAACTATGATTAAATACTTTAATATTGTTCATGCCTAAATGATTTTAGAGTCATGTTAAATGTATCTACCAACATTTAATTAATGCATGATTTTCAAATATTTTAGGCAAACAAGATTGAAATATTTAGAAAGTGTTGCTGTACGAAAGGTTCATATATCTTGGCTAGAGATGCAAACGAATCAAGCTTGAGCTCAAGCCTTAACGAGCTCGAGATTGGCTAGGCTCGTTTACGTCCCTAATTTTGGAATAGGTTTAATCCTGCAAACTAGAGCAGGTGCCGCATGAAACTAGTACCCTATGTCATTTGATGTTTAACAGACGTCAAAGTCTTGTATGATATCTAAGGACAGAAAAATGTTATAAATTGTACTTTGGTTGTATACATTTGGAAATTTATATTTATGCTATGAATAAACTTATATAAATATTGAAAGATTATAAAATGACTACGAAAAGATTTCTCTGCATAACAAAAATTTTTGAAATAAAATAATCAGACAATCAGTTATGCAACAACGTAATCTTAAAAAGCCATTACACCAAACATAAAGATATAAAATTAACACTTATTTAATGAAACACGTGCACTTTATCCCTAAGCTACCATATGCTTGTTTTTAAAATGTATTGTTACTCTTGTTTACAAACCATCAAATAAAATCTAAAATTCAATAAATATCATTTTATTTTTCTTAAAATTTGGAGTTTTATATCACCTAGAACTTTCTCTTTTAGGTTGGTGCTTGCCTTGTGTCAAGATGCTTATAAAACCTTGAACTTTCCCTTTTTGATTGGTACTTGCCTTCTATCAAGAGGCAAGTTGCCTAACTTGGCATACTTCCAAAAGCGCCATATCCTTTTTATTAACAAAACTAAATATAAAATATTTATTGAAATAGAAATAAAAAATAAAGAGAACCAATAAAATAATATACAACAAGAGGAAGGAAGGAATATAATGTTGATTACTAAACCTTAGACTAAATTCATATGTCAAATATTGGATTTTATGTTAAAAATAAATAGTACGAAGATCCTAAATATCTCGAACTCAAAGATCTTTTTCAATGAAAAAGAGTCAATGACTAGAAAGATTATGCTAGAACTAGAAGTATTCATAGTATAGGATGGGAAACCTCATTCAGAAATTGGATGAACTAATTCGTTCCCAATAATAAAATCTAACAACTCTAATGAGAGGCCCCGAGCCCCTCGGTTGGCAAACATCAAACCCATACTCTTTAGACCATATTTACATTACTATAGCAGCGGAATTTAAGGTGATTACATACATAAAATACTCATTAAACATAACAACTCTTCTAACAGTCATATAATACAGCCAGTCTATGCCAGGGTAGTCTTCAATGTATGCCATGAGCCTTCCTGGTCTCCTTTCTCAAACTATTCAACCTGATATGCATGTAAAACAAGTCAGCTTTATGCTGGTGAGTTCTAAGTTTATTTCTTAGAAAATCCTTATTCATTCATGTCATCGTATAGCATAATCCAAATACATAACATACCTGTTCTCATATCATAATTTCATCATATACATAGTATCATAACATAATTACATAACATACATATCATCATAATATCATTCATACAGTGAAGGAACTTCACCGTCAACTGCTGACCCTGAAGTCAAACAGGCTTGTGCAGCACAAGGCTCTTAGACTATCAACCCGAAGTCGATAACTTACACATGCATAAGATTCCATCAACTGGCGACACACAGTCGGCAGGCCTGTTCTTACATAGGACTTCTTAATCATCATAAGCAAAAGCGGCTCATTTCACCGCTGTGCTCAAGTTTTGCCCAACCACAGTTGGCAAAACCACATTTCCTCCTCGACCTCGGTCGAGTGTCTTATGTTCCTCCTCAACCTCAGTCGAGTGTCTTATGTTCCTCCTCGACCTCAGTCGAGTGTCTTACATAAAAAAAATAATCATTTCTTTCTCAACCGCAGTTGAGACTTAAAAACATTCGTTATATCTCAGCTGAGATTCGTAAAATCATTTATTTCTCAATCATCATTGAGACTTAACGTATTCATTACATCTCAGCTGAAATTCTTAAAATCATTTACTTCTCAACCATAGTTGAGACTTAAAACGTTTCTTTATCTGAAAACATACTTTTCCTGAAAACATGCTTTACCTGACCATAATCAGGTTAAAATCACTTTCATACAATAACTTTACACATACATACAGTCATTTTCATATAAAAACTTTATAACATGCATATCAGCCTAAAATGATAAAACATTTAAAACAGGGCTCATAGAACTCACCTGAGCTTAATAAGACACAATCTGCTAACTTTCTTCCTTTCCTTACTTTCTCACGTTCAGAATGATATCCTATTAATATGGATATCTTATCATAATTATAACCTTATCATATAATATAAACCCTCTTTTTAGGGTTTCTAAACCGGTAACACAACGACTACGTTATAGTTATCTCAAATACAAGTGTTTAGCTTGCTATAACGACCCGAAGAGTTTTATAAACTTAATATTATTTATCTCAATTAATAATAAGTTGAGATGGAATTATAATACTAATTATGAAGATGCTCAGATTTACGATTACCGCTCGAAACTTCGGCATGTCATAACTTTAAATCGGAGCTTTATTTCAAAATTTCGCTTCCACTCATTTTAACCATTTTTATCTCTACAATATTGTTATGCTTAAAAATTACTTATCTGCTTGGCTTACATAAGCGTATTCTCTTATTTAATTAACTCGTCTTAGGGCGTTGCTAAACTTACTGTATAATAACATGCTTTTAAGGCAACCAGAAGAGTATACATATTATACCCTCATAAAACTCATGAAAACCTGATCATTATCTAGATGTAATTGGGCTCCAACCGAATCAAGTTCATGTTCACCATACAAAACCAAAACTCCATCTAAACATGGTATCTAAGCATGGTGTTGGTCTCTTTAATCAATCAAGACTAAACTAACATGAGATGAGGATCATAAACACATACCTTGATTGATCTATTCTTCTTGATGTTCTTCTCTGCTCGTACGAAGAATACGTCTGTGAGAAATGAAACTTGCTTCTTTCTGAAGCTTATCAGCTTTTTTTTTTCATTAATCGATATATACACCTTTGCCGACATTCAACAAGACTTTTATGTTGAGATTTTTATGAATTAATTAAAAGTTTCACTTAGGACCCTTGAACTTTGAGGTTTTATTTTTAAAACCCCCTTCTACTTTGCTCACATATTTTTAATATTCACGAGCTTATATCTTGTTCATACTTTATCGTATAACGGTCCCACTTATATTTATGTGATCGTAATCACTTCAGGATTGTTCATAAAAATTACGAACTCAAACGGTCACAGAAATTTTTACACGTTATTAATAGGCTTTATAACGTGTCCATACCTTATCTGATATTTTTATTGTTTATATCATTTTGATCATAATCATTTTACGAAAGTTTATATAAAATTTGGATATAAACGGTTACCGAAATTTTCGGTTGTTACATCTAAATTATAATATGATTTTAAATAAAGATTTAAACAAGTCAAACTACTTATTAAATACTTGAAATCAGTCCACTTAAGCCTAAAAAACTCAAATCGAGCTAGCTTTAGAATTAAAAATCTAAACAAATCAAACTAGCTTCCTTTTAAATTAAGGGTGTTGTTATTCTCACACCCCCACTTTTATATTTTTACACCCCTGCGGGCCAATACGGGCCGTACTGGCCATTACGGCCCGGTATTGAGTACAAACAAATATTCCAGAGAATTCCTTGGAATCAGCGAAACATTCTGTGGGACGGGCCGTAATGGCCATTACGGCCCGTCTTGGCCCCAAGCTTATTTTTCCAAGCCATTTTGGGTGTCAACCAGTTTTGTATGTTGGTACGGCCCGTACTGGCCATTACGGGCCGTCTTGAGTTAATTTATTTTATTTAAACATAATTTACGTATTTAAATATTTTTTAACAATATACGTTTAATACGTGAATTATTTGAACGATATGTGTTATTTATTTTATTTAATCATAATTTACGTATTTAAATATTTTTTAACGATATACGTTTAATACGTGAATTATTTGAACGATATGTGTTATTTATTTTATTTAAACTTAATTTACGTATTTAAATTTAATTTTTAACGATATACGTTTATTATGTAAGTTATTTGAACGATACACGACTATTACGTTAATTAAACGTCATAATATCGTTTTAATTAAATATTTCATTTTCTAGTTTGTTTACGTTAATTAAAATAATTTAAACAATATAAAGTTTTTCGCGCAAATATTAAACAACACAAACAGAAACAATACAAATGCAGAAAGAAACATACGTATATACACTGTACGGTTTTATATACAAGGAAACAAAATACAAAAATACAAAATGAACTACGATCCGGATGGTCCAGCGTGTGATCCGTCGTCTGCGTAGACGCGTGGCTCCGGGAACGGTGGAAGCTGTGTCCCGTCCCGTCGCGCATGCTCTGACGCGACTGTCCACTGGACCAAATCCTCATACCGATTGAGCCGTCGCTCGATGCGTGCCATCCGTTGGGCCGTCTCGTCGCACCGGGCGGCTATCTGGTGCAACAACGCCTCGAGTGGCTCGGTCAGGCGCACCGCACTGTAAACGTGCGGTGGATGCTGCGGAGGCTCCTCCTCGCGCGGCGGTGACAGAACCGGCTCCTCCCGAATCGGCTCGGGCTCCGGCATCGGGCCACCGTCCTACTACTGCTACTGGTCTGGCAATACAATGACCTGGGCCGGCTGAAACGGGCGGCCGTCCAGCCCAATAAACCGCAATCCCAGACCCGGGATCTTGGCGGCAAGTTTCATGCTGAGGACCGTCCGTCGATCGAGCTTACGAGGCTCGATCGCCGGCATATCCTCAAGCATGTCAACCATGCCTCTGCTGCGGGCTATGTGGGTGATAAAGGCGCCACCCCACAATGTACTGCGCTCCTGTCGGTGGTAGAAGGAGGCGTAGTACAACGCAAAACACCGTGCCAGGTTGCACGGCCTGCCAGCAATGAGTGAGTGCAGATAAAACAGATCTGTCGTCGTCACCCACTCCTGGCTCTGATCGCGACCTGAGATGGTCGTCACGATGCAGCGGTGGATGTAACGGATCAGTGGATCTCTGATCGCCGAGGCCCGTACCCGGGGGCCGGTGAAGGGCGTATCTGATACCTGGCTCGTAATAGATACCTAAGTGCACGGCGAACCGCTCGATCGACATCTCGAAGTGCTGGCCGCATAAGGAGAACTCGATATCCGGAGGAAGCTCCTCGTCATCCGCCTCCCGAACTGCGGCCTGGTGAGCTCGGTATCTAAATGTGGATAGAAACTCCACAGTGATCAACCGGTAGGTGGGCAGGTCCGCGAGATCGAACAAGCGAGTCCACGGCGTGTCTTCGCCGAGGATGGCTCTCGCACTAACCGCCTCCCCGGCATCAGCCAAAAGACCCCAATCTATACAACGGGGCGTCGGCACACTCATCCGAAGTATCCGACGACACCTCATAAACATCGCTGAATGCTCCTCGAACTGGAGCCACGCGTGCTGCAATAGCGCAAGCGACTCGGGATCTAACGGCGGCCCCTGCTGGGCGACCTGCTCCTGCTGTAGCATCTCGGCATCCATCTCAGTAATAAATGTATAAGCTGAAAAAACCGAAAAACGAATAAACGTTAAAAAAAAATTCTGGTCAAGACGGCCCGTAATAGGCATGACGGCCCGTCTTGGCCATACCAGGCCAAAACTAGGCTGGTATGGCCAAGACGGCCCGTAATGGGCATGACGGCCCGTCTTGGCCATACCAGGCCAAAACTAGGCTGGTATGGCGAAGACGGCCCGTAATGGGCATGACGGCCCGTCTTGGCCATACCAGGCCAAAACTTGGCTGGTATGGCCAAGACGGCCCGTAATGGGCATGACGGCCCGTCTTGGGCATACCAGGCCAAAACTAGGCTGGTATGGCCAAGACGGCCCGTAATGGCCATGACGGCCCGTCTTGGCCATAACAGGCCAAAGGTCACCTTCTTCATTTGTTGAACAAGACGGCCCGTAATGGGCAAGACGGCCCGTCTTGTTGTTAACTGATTCAAATTTTGAATGGCCAAGACGGGCCGTAATGGCCAAAATGGCCCGTCTTGTTCATTTTTCGAAAAGTTAAAAACGCCCTAAACAGGTCCTATTTCGATCAAAAACCTAATCTAAACACATATTCATGATCTACGGGCGAAAATACATACCTGGTATCGAAAACTTGAAGCACCAAGATGGGGTGTATAGGCCAAGACGAGAGGAAATGTGGGTGTATGTGTGTGGTAAAGTAAAAAATGAAAAGTAAAAATGGATATTAATCTAGAACAGTACGGGCCGTACTGTTCTAATTTTTTTTTTAATTCAAAAAATATTCACTTTTATTATATTTCATTAAAGAATTTGTTTATTACATTTAAACGTCTATGTAGTCGACCAACTTATTTTCATCTAAAAATCTTTGGTATTCTTGCAGCCTGTCATGATATACGAACTCCCAGTCGGATGCGGCATCATTTCGGTAACGTTTCCAGATAGGATTTACCGTTGGCATTGGATAACATCCTTGTAAGGTAACATTAACGAAATGTTGGCCAAGATGAATTACTGATACGACGTTATGTCGCGGCAAACTATTAGCAGATGTCCACAAAGGAAAAATGGTTTGAGGACCTCCTCTGCTGAAAAGTTGAACGATTACGCCAAATCTTTGAGCGATTACTAAACCTGTGTGAGGCATAAACATCCAATGTTCGGCGGGAGCAGGTTTAATCTGTTGCCAATTTATTGTGTTGCGTAGTACATCATAAGAATCTGGGTCGTAGGAGTTAAACACATATCTGTACAGATCTGCGTTGAAATCCAATTCATGCAAGAGTTGTTGTCGAATAAATGCCTAATGACTTTCATCGAATCCTAAGCCCACGGCTACAGAACGAAAACCACAGTTACCATCTGGCAGGACATCTTGTATGTTTATCACGTAAGGTTGAATGAGAGGAAGGATGTGATGACCGAAGCGATAAACATTGTTTAATACTTCTGGTTTCATGTTACGTGGAAAACGAAATTCGTTTTGACTTATCGAGTCCGATGGTGGCATTGCTTTTGATACCGATGTGGAACGGCTGCGCCGAAATACGGGTTTCTGACTTATCTCGGTCACAGCTGTAAACGAACTATGCCTCGAAGGTTCAAATGTACTTTCTTGAGACGCTAAATTATCTTTAACAACGTCTTCCTCTTGCTCTTTTTGTTTCTGTGCCTTTAAAGTTGGACGACCACGTGTATCTTTTTGAACTGAAGGCGCCTTTTTGTCGCTTTTGTTTGGAAATACCTGCGCCAAGACCTTCTTTATTAGACTCTTTTCTATTTCAGGAGGTTTGGAATTTATTTCTTCTGTAACCAAACACATTTGTCCTATAACATCTATTTCTTCTTCTTCTAACAGTGTTGGGTTAGCTGTGTTAAGTTTTGTCCAAAAAATATCTATATCTGAGAGTGGTACCTTTTTATCTGCATAATTTATAATTATAATTAATATAGCAGTAACTACGTGCGAAACATCTAAGATTTACATTTAATATTACGAACCTGTGTTGTAATATTTTGATATATTACAAGCGCACGGCAATCCACAACTCGTCCAAAGCTGGTGGCCACACGTCATATTTTTGTCACGCATGACTCTTATTTTGTCTTTTTCCTAGACCAACAAATCAAGAGCTTTATGGGACACCTTTCCTCAAAGGTTATCAAATATTGGTAGTTTATGATGACCCATAGTTTTAATCAAGCTCGTTTCAAAATCGTGTTTCATTTTTACCTCCTGTGCTTGCACGATTTCATTTACGAAACCTACAAGCGAGGCAAGCGTGCTGTTTGGTGATCTGAGGAATTGTTTTAGGTTCGAGTGCTGACTTTCCACCCGGTTTGTTGTACGTTGACCAAAGTTGCGCGTTCTATTGGTCCATGCTGTTACAAACATATCTCTGTAACTGTTTAACCAGGTGTGCGTCAGATACTCCAGAACCCTTGAAATGAAACAAAAAACCAATGATGATATGATGATAATAATTATGGTATATGATGCTTACTTTTTTTGTCGTCTTTGATAAGTCTTTCGTACAGACGGTTGTAGTTGTAGTCGTATAACTCTGTTGTCGGAGAGTTACACAAATTCGCCCATCGACCTTTGAATTTCTTCCAGTCTGCGTCAGAAAAGCTTGCCTTGCAGTGTTTGGCAATATTTTCGTCCATGTGCCATCTGCAGAGATATTTTGCAGCTTCTGGAAACACTTTACGGCACGCATTCATAACAGCAAGGTCTCGATCTGTTATGATCACACGTGGCTCCATACACTTATTCAACATACTCTTAGCCATTTCCAAGACCCAGACGTAGTTCTCCTCACGCTCTTTGCTTACGAACGCGTGAGCAATACTAAACGTCTGGTGTGTGGAAGTCACGCCAACAATTTGAATAAATGGAAGCCTGTACTGGTTCGTTTTGTACGTCGCGTCCATCATCAGTACGTGCGGAAATGCACGCCACCAGCAATACGATTTTGGATGACAGAAGAAAATGTCTTCCACGACGTTTGTTTCAGGATCCTCACGGGTATAGTAAACGTACCGCTGACTGTGAAGCACGTTTTCCAGGACCTGCATCGGAGTATCACCGAATTTCTTCTTGTTTTTTAGCTTCTGCTGTAAATTGTATACATCCCTAGGGATGGATACATTTGCAGGGTTATGTTTCTTTATGCTCGAAAGTATGTTACGAGGATCCATGTGTCGCTCGGTCAGATTCTCAACCAGATATTCTTCCTCCTGCGTGAATCTTCTAACATATGGATGACCCTCTAGATTCTGAGCAGGTTCGTGATTGTGATTGTCGTTAATCACCTGTAATTTCCAGGATTCACGAACTTCGTTGTATAACCCTACCAGTTGAAACGGACAACCGATTTTCTTGATGCCTGACCGTCTAAGGATTGCGATGCTATTGTGCTCGCCACCACGGTCACACATGAGCCAAACTTTGATTACACTGCCTGTTGTCTTTGATTTCTTCGTTCTTCTTTTGACTACAATGTAACCATTGTCTACTGCTCTACTTTTCACCCATCCTACCAGCGCTTCCTCAGTCATAAACTCCTGACATATAAAAACAATAATAAATACCTTAAATGGATAGCGATAATATACAATTATTAACATTTATGTTTCATTTAAGTTACCTCTTTGGTTTCCCAGTTAACGTTTGAAGCCCCCGGCTTTTCTTCATAACCCTCCTCCGTGTAACTTTGTTTACAGTCATCATACACGAACCCATACGATGCTTAACTGTCAAAACCGACATCAGCGTTAGGTTCAGCATTCAGATCTATCGTGCCGTATGAATACTCGACATGAGGCTCTTCGTTCAAATCTGGCACGGAATAGTTGAAAAAACTCCCGTCCCAAAACGACATCGTTACATATATGAATTATCGTGAAATATATTTGAATTCGAAAGTTACGCGTTCGTTATGCTTATATACCAATTTGAAAATGTTCAAGACGGCCCGTAATGGCCTTTACGGCCCGTACTGGGTCAAATCAGTGTCCTTTTGTCAGAATTGAAAAAGCAAGACGGGCCGTACTGGCCAGTACGGGCCGTCTTGCTGTCAAATCATTGTACTAGGTTGCAGGGAATGTCTGTACGATGAATGAGACGGGCCGTTCTGGCCATTACGGCCCGTCTTGCTCCCAATCATTGGCACAGGTTGTCAGGAGCGAATGTTTGACCGAGGACTGAGACGGGCCGTAATGGCCATTACGGGCCGTCCCAGGGGTGTATTTTTAAAAAAAGTGGGTGTGAGAATAACAACACCCTTAAATTAAACAAACTATGCTTAAACTTAAGTTGACTTATTTACATGAGTACTCATTTCAAATTTAAAAGATCGTAATCACAATTTTGATAGTAATACAGAAGGATACGAAGGATAGCAATCTAAAAGCATTCTTTTTAAACGTTTGACTCATATTTTTTTCTTTAAATACTCCTAAGTATGTGCAATTTATTTATAACAAAACTTGAATTTTTAATCACTTCAAAATCACTATCTTTAACAATACCAAATTATGAATAGTGAGTTACAATAAGTTTTTGCATTTAGACTGTAGAGTACTAAGAATCCATAATTATCACTACACGTCTTTTCCTATGGCTACGACGTTGCTCTTTGGAAGTTTTAACACTAATAAAATGTTAACTATAAGGCTACGTGTTATGGTGGGTGATGAGGGCGTTAGAGGGGCCGGTCACGTTCCGGTGGCGCCCTCCCCCCATTACACAGGGGCGTGAGGGGGCAGGCGTGAGGGGCATCACGGAGTGAAAAAAAAAGAAAAGGAGAAAAAGTTGGTGATGACGTAGAGTGATAGGGAAGTGATGGATGAGTGATGGATACTATATGTAAAGATGATGTGGAGTGATAAGGGAGTGATGGTGTTGTTTGATTATGTGGCGCCTACGTGGAGTGATGGTGGGTGATGGATAACACATAGCCTAATACTACTCTAGTTTAACCTACTTTTCAGTATGGTGCCTCTGATTTTGTTGTATGCTTTTGTGGCATTTTCAAGTAACCGTTTTTGAGTTCTCGCCTAATTTTTGAGAAATTGGTTCACTAGACTCTGATTATATAATTTTGTTTTCTCTCTCTGTTGAGTTGGATCGGGTTGAGTCATGTTAAAAAATCTTTTAAACTAAATTCATATACAAAAACATAATAAAATTGACTAACATAAAACTAGATTGTTGCTTCTATTGGTTTGGCCCAACACATGACTAGATTGTTATGTCTACGTGACAACACGCGAATGTGTTTTCTAGTTAATACCATTTTAAAAGAGACTAGCATTACTAAGTCATGCCTATGTTTCTTTATATTAATTCAAAATCAACTAATATGTATTTAAGGCACTTTAATCCCACTACTATGCTATATTTCGATGTTTTTATAATTTGTATACGTGTATATTGATGGATGTTCGATTTATAACCATTGTTACTTGAGAACTAAACAAACTATTTTAGTCACAAGTTTAAAGTGTATAACATTAACTCCTCATAATTTAAAAGAAAACTACTTTATTCCGACTACTATGCTATACTTCGATGTTTTTTTTCTGTTTAACATAAGACGTTCATTTAAAAGATTATATATCTCTAGCAAGTGATATAGTCTTGCGTTGGTTAGAAAGAAATGTAAATTTAAAAAGAAAAATATTAATTTTTTGTAATTTTTTTTAACTTCATTTGAGATTTGCATTAATTAAAATTATTTCAAAATTGGTTAAAAAAACTTTTTGTATTTTCTATGAAAAACCTCGAAATTTAAGCGAAATTACACCTCACAATTTGTAATTTCACATTTAAGCGTTGACGGAGACTCTTTAATTTGTAACACGATATAACTCCCACACAACCCTGGGGTTTTATCTTCATATCAAGATATATATATATCCGCTCCGTTTCCAAATAACCTAATCATTCCTTTGGTTCCAATTTTCTAAGTCAATCAACCAAACCCTCAATCTCATCGTCTTCCAGAGGCTTCTGCAACTCCGATGGCATCCGATCTAGCAGCCAAGGCCAAAGAGGCTTTCATCGACGACCACTTCGAACTCGCTGTTGACTTCTATTCTCAGGCTATCGTCTGCGATCCTAACAACTCCGAGCTTTACTCCGACCGTGCTCAGGCTAATATTAAACTCAAAAACCTAACTGGTATGTCTCTCTATTTGTGTTTGATTTTGTTATTTAGAACACACTGATTTGACATGTAACGGATGGTTCTTAAATCTGACCTAATCTTTGAATTTCATGATTTTATATTGTTTGATTTGTAAATCGGTGTTAATAATGGTGTTGAGTGTTATGTTCGCGTAGAGTTTGAGTGTACAACATTCTGATATAAAATCAAAAAACTTTAACGGTAAATCTCTAATCTTGTCTGATTCTGTTGTTAAGAACACACTGTTTTGTCGTTGCGGATGCTTCTAAAATCTAACCTAATTGATGAGTTTCGTGATTCTATGCAACTGATTTGTAAATCGGTGATAATAATCCTGTTGAACGTAATGCTCGCTTAGAACTTGAGTGTACTACTACTTGATTTTTAGATTGCTATGAATGATATACTTATCTTCTCTTGTGATTACCTAATACACACATTACTTCTTGCAGAAGCAGTTGCTGATGCGAACAAGGCAATTGATTTGGACCCTTCCAATCCAAAGGCTTATCTTCGTAAAGGGTAGATCTCATTGAATAACACAATTTATTATTTTTCTTCTGCCTTTACAAGATGGATTTTTTACATCCGTGTCATGCATTACCTTTTCTTGTGTATTAATTGTGAGATGAAAAATTCTTAATTTGGTATGGTTTCTGGAAAGTTCAATACAACAATGGAAGTGCTATGCATTAGATCTAAGAGTATTAATAATTAAATTTCTTGGCTTGAAGAGAATACAAACTTCTGAACTATAATAATGTTGGAAGCAGCATTCTAATTTTTGATATTTGCGTGAACAAATCAGATTTTATCTAATCCAGAAAATACTAGACGGTTTTGTCGTTGGTTAAAACCAAAGTTAGAAGTTTTACTTGATGCATACTTGTAGCTATCCAGAAGGCTGTCTTGACCTTCTACATTTGCTGCATTTGAATGTCATACAGTTTTGTTTGTTATTATTTGTTATCATGGGGGTGCCTCTTTGACAACCTTGATGACTGCACTCTCTCCAGTGTCACTTGCCTATAGCCCATTTGATCTTGCGGGTATATTTTTGTTATTATATCTTTAAATATGTTGTAACTTTCACATTTCTGTCGGCAGGACGGCATGCTTTAGTCTTGAAGAATATCAGACTGCCAAAGCAGCCTTTGAAGCTGGGTCCATATTAGCCAAAGAAGATACAAGATTCACAGATTGGATCAAAAAATGTGACAAGTTCATTGCAGGTAATTAAATATAAGTTGACATGCTAACAGCATTAGATACTGATTGTTAGATTTAAGCACCTCAGTAACCTTTTAATATGGGCGTGTAATTTGTAAAACAGAGGAAAATGGTGAGATACCAATAGAGTCATCAGATGCAACCCCAACTAATGTTGTGGCTCCTAGTTCAGCTACGAAGGATGATGAGCAAGTAAAGGACACATCTAATGAGGTGATCACAACACCAGCCAAACCCAAATACAGGTCTGAACAATATCTTAGTTGCCAGAATTATTAACTTGTTCATGATTATTGATGATACCATTTATTTTTGTGATTTGATTTTTCATGAGTAACATGTGTTCACTTTTGTAGCATAGTTTAAAGTCTTATAGCATCTTAAGACTATTTATTGCAGTTTACTGATATGGGTGATGTCAGTTTTCAACATATTGAATGTGTGTTATCTTGATTTGATTGCATTGACCATTAAAGACTTTTAGATGAACAAGATTTTTATATATCTTCAGGCATGAATTTTATCAGAAACCAGAGGAGGTCGTGGTGACTATATTTGCCAAGGGAATACCGGTTAACAGTGTGTCTGTCGATTTTGGGGAGCAGATAGTATGTTGACATTTTACTTGTTATCAATTGCTATATTTTCACCTAGATCTTTTCCCATAACATCCATGGTTGTTCCATAAAGAAAAAGAAATCTCATGTACTACTTCTTATTGTTGATCATTTCTAGCTAAGCGTAAAAATTGATGTGCCTGGTGAAGATTCGTACATTCTCCAGCCTCGCTTATTCGGGAAGGTGAGATACCTGAACCTGTATTCTAGCATCTTTTTGTGTTTTGACATTTTAGTGTGCAACCAATATGTATATGATACCTATATGCCAACTTGGTTTATGAACTAAAATCATATGCATACATTGGTATAGAAACTTGCTTTAATGGATTGATTGTACTATTACTACAACAACAAGAATCATACCCAGTAAACCCCACTTGTAGGCTTGTAGCATTGCTATTTGTAGGGTCCGGGAAGGGTGGAATGTAGGCAAACCTTATCTTTATCTTTGGAAAAAGAGAGATTGCATCAAAAGAGTTTGGCTGTACTAGTAAGGATAATATAAAATAACACATCACCTAATATTTCATTTTTTAAATTGACAGATAGTCCCGACAAAGTGCAGGTTTGAGGTTCTCTCAACAAAAATTGAAATCCGGCTTGCAAAGGCTGAATCTATACAGTGGACATCCCTTGAATTTGGTCAAAACAGTTTGGTTGTCCAACGGAGCAATGTCTCTGCAGGTAGGTCATTTCCAATTGTATATATCATCATCAATATTGTCTTGCTTGCATGAGTTATATTGCACCCGGGAGTGTTTGGACAGCTATTAGAAATGATTTAGAGATTAATCTGTAATAAAATGGACAGTGTTTGGATGTGCTTTTGTTGTTTGAAGCTTACAATAGTAAAAGATAATCCCATCTTTAGAATTTTGGCAACTTTTGTTATTTAAAATTAATAGTTAAAAACGAACAAATATGACATTTTTTGTGAAAACAGTTACAGATGGTTTGGTAAATGGAAATATTAATATTAGTTTAGTTCATTAAAATGTTTAAATAAGTAATATCATTTTATGTTTAGAGAATTAATTTTGTTGAAACGGGTATGAGATGACTTATTTCACCTTAAATATTCAAGCAATCAGCAGCAGTACATGGTTATCCAAAAATAGAACTGGATTATTGCATTCGGACAACTAACATAGAATTAATTTGAAATTTATAATCCAGATACCCCCCGACCCTCCTAACTGCAACTTTGGAGTTATGCTGTAGTTTATATCTATGATCGTTTCTTTAGAGGGCTTTATCACTTTATTTTTTTTACATCACGTAGGTACTCAAAGACCAACTTATCCTTCCTCTAGACCAACCAGAGACTGGGATAAACTTGAAGCTCAGGTTAAAAAGGAGGTATGGACTATAATTGATACCTAATGATTGTGCATCAAGATTAGGTGAGACAAATTATGGCGTAGGTTGTGTTGCTAATTGAATCCTTTTCAGGAAAAAGATGAAAAACTTGATGGTGATGCAGCTCTTAACAAATTTTTCCGTGATATATACAAAGATGCTGATGAGGATACAAGAAGGGCTATGAGAAAATCTTTTGTAAGGATCTTCTGTTCTTCGTTTCTAAATTAGTCTCCCTGCCGCTTATGTATTGTTTTCTCTATGATTAAGACTCGTGTCTGCTTTAAGAGATGGTAATTTGACCTGTTTACCTTTATATTAGATTTATAAAGGATCACATGGGTATCCTTCTAAAAGAATTATGGCTAAAAATGGAGGCCAAACAGGTTAAGCTGGTCAAAAGTTGCACAGAGAGCATTTCTAAATGCTTACTACCTACTTGCTTTAAGTGAACAGTTAGATTAGTATAAAGAAGTATTGTTTGTAACCATACTTTAATACACTGTCTATAAAAAATTTAAAAATGGCTAAAGTAGTGTCTGACCTATTGTTTCATCCAAACTTAGTTACCCAATTCACCCATTTTGCTACACCGATGGGTGTAGCCTAGCCTGTGAGCTCTAGCTCAGCTTGTTTAGCTAGGCTCGTTTAGAGCCTTCTATCCAGTGTTGTAAAAATCGCTAGTCGGTCGGTGAGGTGGGGACTAGGGATTAATCGGATTGAGATTTTATATATAAATTTTAAAAATTATATATATATATACAAAACTTTATGTATAAGTTTGCAAATAATATAAGATTTTATCATAATAACTCATATGGGCTATTTATTTTGTTTTTTTTGAATACCTAGCCCACCATCTAATAAAAAAAAGCCCATTTCTGATTTTCAAAATAAAGCCATTCCCGTTTCCATCTTCCCGACTACGCTGCCTTCGGTGTCAAGTCCAAATTAGGGTTCCGGCGAAGTCAATCCAAGTAGGAATCGAAGTCGTTCTTGTCAATCGAAGTCTGGATCGTCGGTCCCAACTAAGATCGAAGGTATGTTTTCCATTTTCCTCTCGTATTCGCCGGAAATCGGCCGTTTTTTGGCCGATTGGTGGCCGTTTGGTGGCCGATTGGTGGCCGATTAGGACCGATCAGGACCGATTAGGTCCGATTTTGACCTTCGTTGACCGACTAGCGATTAATTGGCCGATTTGAGGAAAATTAGTTGGGAACACCCCGATTAGCGACTTTTTCCGATTAATCGGCCGAGGAATCGCGATTTTTACAACACTGCTTCTATCCAAAGTTTGAGCTTGGCTTATAAATGTTTCAAGCTCTAGCTTAGCCCAGGCTTGGCTCATTTGCTATTTATAAGTTATTTTATGTATGCGTGCATAATTGTTATATATAGAGGAGGATATTCAATTACTAACCAATATTAGTTGAGAACTAAAAGAACCATTTATAGTCACACTAGGTTAAAAATCGGTATGTTATACATGTTAAATAAATAATTTTTAAAATTATTTATTTTAAATAGAATATCATGTATTTCTTAAAGATGTTTTATAAATATAAAAAAATTGACTTATAATGCAATCATATTATTTACTAAATTGAATAAAAGCATTACTATTTAATAGAAGAAAAAAAATTAAGTTTAAAAAAGTGTTATATAAATATTTAATAGGAGAGAGAGAGACGGGAAACCAAGTTAGAGGTGTTATAGGAACATGACATGTCTTCATAGAAATATTTTTTCATTATAATAGGTTGAGGTAGTTTTTTAGAAGTCATAAAAGAAACTTCCCTCTGCTTTAAGGAAAATTACTTAGTAATATTTGTTAAATGATATATGTTCATTGTATCAAATAAAACTTTATTATATTTATATGAATCATACTGGAGCTTGGGTTTAGGCTTATATATTAAACGAGCTTCTTTTAGGGTAGAGCTCGTTTAAGCTCACTCGATTCAAGCTTTTACCGAGTCGATCTCGCGTTGCACATGAACGGCTCAACTTGTTTACATCACTAGCCACATCTGCTTCTAAGTAGAGGAGACTGACCATGATCTACACCAGGAAAACCTTAAAAATATTTATATTCCAAAATTTTGATTAGTATTGAAAAAGCATCATTGACACATCGGTAAAAAAATAGTCTTTCAGCAAATGTTCTAAGGCATTTTTTTTTAAAATGGCAAACACACACACGTCCTAAATCTACACCACAACTTGCGTCCAACTGATATGCACTAAGCTTGGCAAAATGGGCGGGTCGGGTCAAAACGGGTTTGGTTCAGGATGTGTGTGGGTTAGGATTTATTTTGAACAAACTCCGTTTGGTTCTAAATGAGTTGATATTAAAAAACATCAATTTAGTTCAAGTTAAAATAAGTTGCAAGTAAACAAATATTTTTCTTACATAATCTTTAGTAATTTATCATCAAATATATTATTGATACTTGTTACCTGTTTGAATATATTATATTCTTATAGTTTTAGGTTACCCATCTTGACTTGTATTTTGTTAAGTTGACACACATCTAACTCGTTCTATGTTATGATGCTACTTATCTGCATATTCTTTAGCAATTTTATCATCAAAATATTATTGATAATTGTTACATGTTTGAATCTATTATATTCTCATAGTTTTTAGGTTACCTATCTTGATTCATATCGTGTTAAGGTGATACAATTAGGGGTGTGCATGGTTCGGTTCGATATGGTTATGGCCATTTGTATAACCAAAACCACTACTTCGGTTAATTCTAAATCCTTAACCATAACCCTGGTTAACCACCGGTTATGGTTCCATTTCGGTTAACCACCTGTTATGGTTCGGTTTCGGTTAACCACCTGTTATGGTTCGGTTTCGGTTAAATTCGGTTAATAATGGAATTGTTGAAAAACTAAAAAAAACTTGTAAATATGCTTGTAGATTATAAATATATTAATGATGAAAATTTAAGTGAAGCTTGTAAAACTTTGTATTGACTGAGAATGTGTGAACAAAAAGTAAAACAATAACCGAATGGTTCGGTGAATGGCTTCGCTTAACCATCACCGTCGGTTAAAGTCGTTTTTGTCAAAATCGGTTATGGTTTAGGGCGGTTATCGGTTATTTTTTGGTTATGGTTATATTATGCTCACCCCTAGATACAATAATTGCTTTTTTTGACCAACCTATTTATCTTGTTTTGAGACAAAATTGCAAGGTCTAATACGAACACATCACCTCAGGGACAGAACTAAACTTCTCAATTCTCATGATAAGTGCTAGTGAGAGGTGCATTCCTTACATCTAATAATCATGATTGTCTTTTCTGCCTAAACAGGTTGAGTCGAATGGGACCGTGCTGTCAACAAACTGGAAAGAAGTGGGATCAAAGGTGGTTGAGGGAACCCCTCCAGATGGCATGGAAATGAAAAAATGGGAATATTAAACAGATGCGGGTTTGAATGAGTCAGGATTTTGCACTTGCTTTGTTTTGAAGTTGTCTATATTTTTCTTTTCTTAGCCCAGGTCTGTAAAGGACCAGTTCAGTATTTAAGTCCCTTGTGTGCGAGTCGTATTGTCCAGGACTGGTGTATTGTGTTTGGATGATTGGGTAATTATTGTGGAAACTGCGTCCTTTTTTTCTTTGTTTTTTTTGTTATACTTGAATTCCGGTTGCTTAGTTTTAATTTATATGTTTGGCATGCCAATTTGAGTGGAATATTCGTGTCTCTTGTAAGTTAGATTATATTGAGTATGTTTATTTGAGTGTTTGTACGTGAATTTGAACACAAAGGTAAATAATGGTCTATGGTTATTAATTTCAAGGTATAATTAGCTAATGTGTTTACATGTCATTTGGTTAAAACTTTAGTTAATTTTTTGAAGGATGATGTTGAAGGTCATACGACTCTAGGTTGTTATTTTATTCTAAAATCACAAAACTTAAAACTATTTTATAACACGCTTAAACATTTATTCTTTACTTTCCATATAAAAAAAAAGAGTGTTTTTTGGGTTTTAATGTTATATTCATCATTGAAATCTTTTTAGAGTTGATGCAACTAGAGGTGGGCAAAAAACCCGGTTTTGGAACCGGAACCGGTTGTAACTGAACCGGTGGGTAGGGGTGGTTTTAGATTTTCAGAGAAACTGGAACCAGAACTGGAACCGAAAAAAGCGAAACCGGTTCCACCTTTACCCCACCAAACCTGAACCGGAACCGGTCAAAACCCAAACCGGAACCAAAATCGGTTGTTGACTTTGTTGACCGGAACCGGTTTGCCCACCTCTAGATGCAAGTTAAACACAATAGTACAATACTCAAAGTATCTCCTGGAAGTTAGAAACATCAAATGGCAGAAAAAATGATGAGTTAAAAAACATGAGAATCTGCAAAAATTTATAAAAGCTTAGAAAACGCATACGAGGGCCAACAACTTACGTTTTACATTGGAGTAAGAAAGTCACTCGCTCACAATCACACACCCACACATGGTTGAATCCAATCAACTCATCAAAAAGGATTTCTTGGTTCCGACTTTAACGTTAATCTCTAGCGCTTGAAGCCAGACGTCGAACCCACTTGCCTGTTTATCAGGGACAAAAGTCGGTCCAAATGTTCCCTGTCTACCCGTTTATGTTGGTTTAGGGTTAGGGTAGCTGGTCAACTTTCAAGAGTGGTTGAAAGCAACCATGGTTACGTGCAAAAAAGAATAACATTAAATAAAAATGGCTGCATAACTAAAACCTATAACTTGAAACGAAACCAATTCACTTCCAAACCGACCAAAAGGAAAACTGGTTTCAACACCAGGAAATCAATGGTTTGAGACTGGTTTATGAACTGCATGCTCAAACCAGTTTAACTTGAATTGAACCAAACCGGTCAAAGTAGTCAAAAAACCGGTTAAATTTGGAAACGAACTGAATCAGTCACTTCCCTCTCCAAAAACCAGTTCTTAACCCACACTGGTTCCATCAAAGCTAAACAAGTTTGATATCAAAGCTAAACAAGTTTGATATCAAAGCTAATTTGAATAGAACCATGAGTGTAATCCTTATTCATATATGGGTGTTGGTATTGTTACACCCTTTATAAAGCCAATGTAGACACATATATGACTGTTCTAGCCATATAGCACACCCAATACGAATTCATTGGGCGCAAGCCTATACGACTGTACACGGTAAGTGGTATCAAACAATGAGTGAATTTCATAAGGAACAATACGAGCTGTATGGTTTGTGTGGGCCATATAAAGGAGTGTTATATGACCCGTACTTAAGGTGTTAAATTATAAATATATGGTGTCTTTCACTCTGTTTTAATTACGTGTCACATGAGATTTTTATTTCATTATGTATCCTAGAGTCTTAGAGGTCCCTAGTCAAGTAAGAAAATAAGCCTCTTTATACTTTAAGGGACAAAGTGTGGTGTATGGCGAATGACACATTGTGAAAAACGGAGGGGGGGGGGGGGGGGGGGTTGATTTGACGGTGGTAAGACACCATTAATTGTCAAAATTTGGGCCAATTATGCCCTTAACCATGATGGCAAGCCAGGCTAAATGGTCCACATAACGTTGATAAATTAGGTACGCATAGTCGTACAAATGTGCACTTTCATGTTTTGTTCTTCGCTTTATATGATGGTAGGGTAGGGTTGCCTCATGGTGTTAAACAACTACGTAATTCTAAAAGGGATTATCTACATATCTTTTTATTTTTTAATTTAAAATCTACCAACGTTATATGTCTTGTATAAGCTTACTTAAGATATATGATCCTCTTTGACACGTATTGCATCAATAATGATTGGTTTCGTGACCATAGGATAACAATCACTAACACAGATAAATTCTAATAAATAATGAGAATCCTTTTATATATCTTACATAAGACATAAAGAGAGTGTGAAATTTGAGATTCTATTCAAAGATAACCACAAATCATATTTGACATATGAATTTAAACGTGACATGTGAATGGGTTGAAGTTGACACAATACATTTAACACATTTTTTTAGTTGAAAAAATATAATTAAAACGCATGGTAATTCGTGTCAAATTTAGGTGATGTTTGTTTTTTATGAGGTAAAATATTTGCAGTATGTGAAACACATCTGTAGACATCTGTAAAAGAAGAAGTAGACCAAATTTCTACATACATTTAACACATTTTTTAGTTGAAAAAATATAATTGAAACACACGGTAATTCGTGTCAAATTTAGGTGATGTTTGTTTTTTATGAGGTAAAATATATGCAGTATGCGAAACACATCTGCAGACATCTATAAAAGAAGAGAATGACCAAATTTCTACATTCATTGAACACATTTATTAGTTGAAAAAATATAATTGAAACACAAGGTAATTCGTGTCAAATTTATGTGATATTTGTTTTTTATGAGGTAAAATATCTGCAGTATGCGAAACACATCTGTAAAAGAAGAGGTGGACCAAATTTCTACAGTATGCAAAAGTAAGATTGTTTTTTTAACGTTTGTTGACTTTAAAATAAACTTGTGGTGGTGTACGGACAATGGTTATGGTGCTGGTGGTGGAGGTGACGGACGGTGGTGGTGGTGTCCTACTTGATGGAGGTGGACAACGATGGTGGTGGTAGACAGTGGTGCTGGAGAGTGGTGGTGAAGGTGGGTTGTCAGTGGTGGTGGTGGTGGTAGATAGTGGTGCTGGACGGTGATGGTGAAGACGGGTGGTCAGTTGTGGGTGACCGATGGTGGTAGTTGTGGTGGTGAGTGGTGGCCCTGCAGGCCTTATAAGATCTTAGAAATGATTGAATCAAATCTGCACTAAGAAGAGCCCGTGCACATTTTTTTAATGAAACATATTCGAAAAACAAACAGTTTGCATGTGCCAATGTCTGCACGTGGTTTGCACGGCACGGATAGAGGAGCCTGAGCTGACTTTTTGAGGAAAACAAACACCATCTTAGTATACCAATAGAAGGTTCGAGGCATCTAGGTCATGTTAACTCTCACAAAAAAAATAATTCCCTATGTCTTTAATTTTTTTTAATAGGGAAAAGTTAATATATAGTTCGTAAACAGTAAAATGGAAGAACGACTCAGCAGCAATTTCGTCATTCACCATTAATCCACCAAAGTGACATACATTAGGTATTATTAGGTCTCTCATCACTTATCACCACTAAACCTTTCATTATCTTTATACCTCATTTTATAATGATTTATCATCTTTGAGTCTTGATTAGATTATTATTAATTAATATGTTATTATAAACATTATTATATAAATTAATTAAACATAAAAGAATCTTTAAAAGTAGCAAACAAGAGTATATCCATATTAATAAACTAATCGTTAGTTTTATAGTCTAGTTAAACACTTGTGTATACCTACAATCTACCAAAATCGTTAGTTTTATAGTCTAATGTGACGAATGATGGTATCACATGTTTGGTGGTCGACGATGAAGGTGCTTCAAATATAGTGAGAAATTACACCAAAAACTTTGTTTAAGAATTTTGTTTTTTCATACACGTACGCATTGTTGAAGCCATGGGGAATTAGGCATGGACCAAGCATAATACTGCTCGGGGGAGCAACCCGTTTTTAGTTTTTTTCATTCATAGTATTAATTTTTCGACCGAAATGATAGTTTTATGTACTAGTTTTGTTTCCTTGCTTCAAACAACTAACATGAATTGTGATTCCCAAAATTTCCATCTCCCTTTCAAAACATGTAAACCCCGTCATTGAGATTAGAGGCAAAGTCATGTTTGAATTGTTGAAAATCAGTGACTCACAAGAAGTGGTTGTGTCTTTGATACATTACGTCATGGGGCGTTTATAACCCCTGACACATCCTCGTACATTGGATCTTAATATTTATATATCATCCTTATTATTTATACATCATACCCAACTTAAATCAATCATATATATCACATATATTACTTCTACTCATACATATTTTTTTAAATACTTTTTAATAATAAAAACTAAAAAAAGTAATATTATTGATACACAATACACATGGTGTCTAATCATGGTTTCTACACACTTAGAGGTGTTCATCGAATCGAATGATTTTGAATTTTGAATTTTGAATTTTGAATTTTTTAGGAGTATTCGAATTCGATTAGAATTCGAATTGGTTTGATTTGAATTTAATTAAAAAATTGTTTGTACTTGTTATCTTTATATATTCAAAATATCAAATAATCAAAACCTTAATCATGCAAATATCAAATAATCAACATCTAAGTTGTAATATTAGAGATATCATTTAAACTAATAAAATGATAAAAGTTCAATATACAATATCAGCGATGAAATACAAAAAACACAAAATGACAAGTAATCAGAATATTAGAAATTAACAACCAAAAATGTCCAAAATGACCAATTTTTTGACCTTCATGATTTACGCTTTAGTTGTGAATGTTTAGGTTTAACTTATTTAAAAGTGTTAAAATTATGGGTATTTTATAATTAAATTGACATTTGTGTAGTAGTCTTTCAGTTTTAAAAATCAAATCACTTAACTAAAAAATCTAATTTTTAAATGAGTTAATTGGATAAATAGTCCCTATGGCTTGAGCAGATTGCAGATTTGGTCCCCAAATTTTAAAAATTGAAAATTTAGGCCAAACATTTTAAGTTAATTGCATAAATGGTCCCTATGATTTGATCAGATTGCAGTTTTAGTCCTCAAACTTTAAAATTGCAAATTTATTCTAAACATTTAGAGTTAATTGCATAAATGATCCCTCTGGTTTGAATGATAAACATTAAATATACAAGATTTTTAAAATTTTTGAATTTGAAAGTTATATTAATAAGTAGGTTAAATCTCGTGTATTACACGGGTGAAATAAATGAAATATTATGCTTTTAGAATATTTGTATATATTGCAGTACGTTATAAACCCGTGTAATACACGGATTTAATATAAAATATTAAAAAAAAAGGTCATTGGATGATAAAAATCTCATTGTTTAAAAAATCATTTTATAATATATTTTATTTTAAAAAAATCATTTTTTTAAGATAACTTGTTTTTTACATAAATTTTGTTTTTTGAAAATATAATATTTCTTTAAAAGTTTTGATTTTAGAGAATTTCATATTTTATAAAAAAATTTTAAAGTGTGCTTTATAATAATAAGATAAATAACATGTTAGTTATTAATATTATAATTATTTGTTTAATACTAGATTATTGACCTATGTATTACACAGAAATGTATAAAATAAGCATTATAAAGCAATCACTGATAGTAACATAGTTATAAAAATAATATAAAAGTTTCAATATTTTTAAAATAAGAAAATACAAATATTTTTTATAAAAGTCTAAACACTTTTTTAAACAATACAAATAAGAATAAGAATCAAAATTTTGAATTTTTAAAATTAATAATTGAAAATGGAAAGTTTGAAATGATTACATTTTCATTAATATTTTAAAAAATGAATATTAATTGTTTTTCTTCAAATTTGGAAATTTGACTTTATTGTAATTAATGAAATTATTTTTAAATTTGTTGAATATGCCACATGGAAAGCCTATAATCATGCCATGTGGCAAATGTGATGTGGATATGCTAATATAACGCCACGTGTCATATTGTTATTCATTTATTATATAGTATAGAAGTGAGAGAATATAATTATTTAATAGGAGAGAGAATTATGTGGAAGGATAAGGTGTTAACAAGTGTCAATTATAGTGTAAGATTGTGACATGTGTCATTAGTGGTTTAAGATTGTGACAAGTGGCAAATTTGTTACTCTTTTATTATAGAGTATTATTTAATAAGTGAGAGAATATAATTATTTAATAGGAGAGAGAATTATGTGGAAGGATAATGTGTTGACAAGTGTCAATTATAGTGTAAGATTGTGACATGTGTCATTAGTGGTTTTAGATTGTGACAAGTGGCAAATTTGTTACTCTTTTATTATAGAGTATATATATAGATATAGATAGATGCTTAAATAATTAGTTTGAATCACAAATTATTTTTATAATCCAATCTTAATTAATGTGGCTTATTAGCAATGAAGTATTTAATAGTGTTTAAATAATTAATTTAAATTCCAGATTATTTATATTATTCAATCTTAATTAATGTATTCTAACATTTAATAACATTTTGCGTATATATTATTTCGGCGTTGTTATTGTTTTATATTTTGATACGAATTTTGCTCAAAATCAAGATGTTGCAAAATAATACCTTGTTGTTGTTACGAGCATAACTCGTTATTTTAAATATCAAGATCGACTACATCAATTATATGCAACAATTTTTTTAATATCAAGACTACATCAAATGGAAAGAACAAAATTATAGTTTTTCTCGCATACAAATTTTCAAAAGAAAAAAATGAATATCTTCAAAATATTTATCTTAGACATTTCTCAATGTTGGAGACCAAAGTTGCAATCTGACCAAACCATAGGGACCATTTATACAATTTACTCTTTTTAAATATAGTAACTACTTGTGCATATGAAATAAAAATATATAAATAATTTAAATTCGATATATATTACGAATCGAATTGAATTCGAATATGAAAATTAGAATCGAATTTTGACTTTGTATTCTTCGAATTGAAATCAAATCGAATTTCGATTTTTTCGAGTCATATTCGAAAACTAAACACTATTATACACACTCCTTACTCATCACGTGCTCACAGCATGCTCAATATGACATATGTGCATAGAGAATTAGAGATGATGCATATAAAAATCTTTTCATTTCGCCCTTATTTGAGATTTCATTTACTATATAAACTTATTAAATTATTGAATTTTTTTGAAAAAATTAATAAGTTAAAATAGTGTTTGGTAATGTCAAAAGGATATTTTATTTTAACTTTATTGAGTAATGATAAAAAGTTGTTTTAAAGAAGCTAGTATTCCTAGCTTTTAGAAATAGTTTTTCAACTTTTTGTTGGAAGTTAAAATAAGGGTCCTAATATTCATACACCACCCCCAGCATATATACACCATACTAAGGTCAAATCAATCACATCATACTCACATAACTTTTAGTTATACATATTTTTTAAATATTTTTTAATATTAAAAAATTCAAAAAGTATTACTATTGGTACACAGGTGTACCAATATCTCAACCCTAAAATAATGATAACTTCTTTAACTTATTAACATATTGACTTTTCGTACATAAAAGTTGATCCAAATTCCAAACACATTTTTAAAACTTCAATTCAAAAAATCATAAATTAATAAATATTTATGACAAAAAGTAATTTTAAAGTTAAATAATAGACTAGAAGAACTTGAAGAGTAAAGGTCCGACACACGGGGTAAAACCAACTCATCAAATAAAAACAATCAACTCACCAAATTAAAAGTTTTTGGTTATTTACACTCTCACAGCTTTTAATTTAATACCTCATCGAAACTATACGTCTCATATAGCCATATACGAGACATACAACCCTTCTGACACACATTGATTCGTCAATGATTGGTCTCGTATACATCTTGTATAGGATCGATATGCCCTATATAAGCTTATACAAAACGTATGCGAGGTCAATCATCAATGCCGAGAAATCTTACAAATAATGATTTGATATCTTATACATATCGTATAAGTCTATACAAGACGTATAAGAGGTGTGAAATTAGAGTGTTGATATGTGTATAACAGGACCCAATTAAAAACAGGCACTTCAGAGTGTGTTGCGCAATTATGATTATCTGATAAATCCTCATCAATAAGAATTAAGAGAAACATATAAGGATATGAATTTCCTCTTAAATATAGCCCACATTTCTTATACTTTTTCCTAACAAGACACTATTTAATTTGTAACAAACCAATTTAATGGTTATGCTCGTATCTTATACATTTTAAATTATATTCATTTAACTATTTATTTATTTATTGACAACAAATCTACTTTTCTCATATTCTTAAAGAAAAAAGATCTACCAAATATGCTAATCTACATATGTAAATAATATCATTTGTATATGTCTACCTGCAAATTAGGGAAAACTACCATTGTTTCGTCATTTGTTTGACTTAGTTTTTTATGTTTAAATATCCAAAAACAAAAACAAAAACAAAAACTATTTATTTCAATGCAATCATCATATATAAACCCTAAAAATGTGAATTTAATTCACAAAAAGGGAAGTCTAGGTGAATTTATTTTGATGTCCATAACATCAATCAATATCAAAATCAAACTCACCACCGAGTTTTGTCTAATGAAAAGAGTTCCACCTTCTATCCAAAATCAATCGTTCCAATGATCATTCTTAAGGTACATTTGATTTTTATAAAGTTGTACTTACATAGACATAGTGCTTATCGTTGATCATATTTGTCTCGGTCTCACGAGTCAAATTAATTAAAAAGATTATAATATCACAAAAATATTAAAGTTTAATGCTTTAGCCTTTATTTAATGTAATACTTTTCATATATATTTGTCTTTTAGTAGTGTGATTAGTTGGGCATGATTGAACCTCTCAAATACGTATAATATTTGGCTAAAAATGATAAAAACCCTAAAAAGTCTAAAAAGGGATCTCAACCATTAGATCCCTTGGTTTTGTGGTTGAGATTAATCTGATTGTATTTTCGTAAATAATTATAAGTTAAAACCATCAGTAGGGGTATAATGGGAAGATCTAGCCAAAAACCTGCACATGCAAGTCACATGCATCTTCCTCCATCTTTTTTTAAACGTTCATAACATTTTTATACGTTAGTATTTTTTTAAAAAAAATTATACCATAAAATCAAGCATTTTTTTTTCTTTCTAACGAGTATAATATTAATATATTTTTTAAAAGTAAAATAACAATCTAAACTAGGTTTCACGAACCGTATGTTTCGTGTTGTTTTCCAATATAAATTAAACTGACTTTTTATAGTGTTTTTTAATATGTTTTAAGAAACTGGTTGTATGGTGTTTTTTCGTAGGTTAATAAAACTTAGCATTTTATGGTGTTTTTGAGAGGCCCCAAATTCCGGGAGTCCCCTCGGTTGGCAAACATCAAACCCATAGTTCTTAAACCATAATTACATTACTATAGCAGCAGAATTTAAGGTGATTACATAAAATAAAGTACACATATTAAACACACGTTAAAACATATCCCACTCTTCTAAAAGTTATATAATACAGCCAGTCTATGTCAGGGTAGTATTCAACATATGCCTCGAGCCGTCTTGTCATCTTTTCCAAACCACTCAACCTGATATGCATATAAAACAAGTCAGCTTTATGCTGGTGAGTTCTAAGTTATATTTTCTTTTCACAAATCTTTAATCATTCATATCATCACATAACATACTTCGAATACATAACATACCTGTCATTATATCGTAAATACCTTTCATACCCATCATCATAACATAAATCACATAGTGCAGAAATTTAGCCTGAACTGCTGACCGAAGTCAGCTTGCTTGTGCAGCACAAGACTCTATAACTATCAACCCGAAGTCGATAACTCATACATGCATAAGATTTCCTCAACTGGCGACACACAGTCGGCAGGCTTGTGTTTCCACAAGACTCTTTAACCATTAACCGAAGTTGATGGCTCATACCGGTACAAGACTTCTTTACATACATCATTCATACATAACATGGTTTAAATCATTTAAACCATCGTAATCATAATCAATTCCTCGCACCGCAGTGCTCAAGTTCTGCCCAACCGCAGCTGGCAAAACCACAGTTGAGACTTAACACATTCTTTACATCTCAGCTGAGACTCTTAAAATCATTTACTTATCAACTGCAGTTGAGACTTAACACATTCTTTACATCTCAGCTGAAACTCTTAAAATCATTTACTTCTCAACAGCAGTTGAGACTTAAAACATTCTTTACTTGGAAACATTCTTTATCCGAAAACGTTCTTTACCTGAAAACATTCTTTATCAGAAAACATTCTTTACCTGACCTTAATCAGGTTAAAATCACTTTCATACAATAACTTTATAACATGCATATCAGCCCAAAATGATAAAACATTTAAAACAGGGCTACAAAGAACTCACTTGATGTCCTACGGTAGCAAGATCACTCACCAACTGGTGCTAATGGTGTAATTCTGCATTGGTTTACGTTTAATAAATTATTTATGTTTTAACTTACTGATTAAATCTTTATGAACGTCCAATGTCAAAGACATTGCCTTGATAGTCAGAATAATCTCAGATTAATCAAATAGTTAATGTTGTTGATTATAACGCTAAAACAGGTTCCTAGACAGATTAATGGCTTGGAAATGATCAATCCTTGTTATTGATTACCCAGATATCATGAAATATCACAACGTAGTACTAGAATAGGTTTAACAACCATGTTTAACATACTAATATGCCTGTTATCATAAACATCAGATAATTGTTCCAATGGGTATGTTAATGATTGTGATTAGTTTGAAACACCTGGATTTCACGTTGCATGTCAAGGATTAATCAAACTAATCACCTATAGTGTCATAATCAAATGGTTTAAACCATTATAACCATTGTTATGATTCCATGCAAACCGGGCATTATAACGGATTAAAACAAGGATTTACCCGTTAACAGTTCGAGTTTGTCATTTATAATCAATCCTAGCCATCATCTAGGCAATAATCAACAACCCTAACTATGTCGTTACGTTCAAAAACAAGATTTAATCAATCATTATCAGTCTAGAAGGTTAGAATGAACCGTTACCTATTCTGACGGAGTTCTGCGTATAAAAAGACGATCAGGACTTGTATTAACGATCCTTGATGCGATCCACGTGATCTAGAGGCTTCAAAATAGAGATTGGATGGCTTAGAAGTTGATTTTTTTCGTGGGTGAGGTGTTGAATCGTCGAATGGAAGAATAAGAATCAAGTTGTTAGATGAAATCTGACTTTTTAAGCCAATGTTGCGATCTGTTGACGTCAGGCGTACCGCCCCAAGCCAGACAGTGGTCTGGGGCGTACCGCGCGGGTAAGGATTTCCAGATATTTTCGTTGTGCTCCGCGCGTACCCCCTAGGGTCGGCATGTGTAACATCACTGTACTTCCGATCGTCCGTACATTCGTACGATTGTACTGTTACGATCTGAGATTTTATTATTAATGATGAATTATTATTATTTGATAATTATCACTGTTACTGGTGTACATGTTTAGAACATATTATACGCGTAAACCATGGGAAGTTTAGTTGTAACTCAACTAAACAGAACCAGAGAGTTTATCGCAGTTATATTGTTCATGATTATGGTTTTGGGTTGGAATGGAAAGGAACTGGAAGTTTGTTATGGTCTGGTTGCTAAACGTAGTCAAGGACACATGGTCATGGTTTATCGAAATAGCGGTGGGACGGTGTAGGGGAGGTTGCGATCTATCTCTGCATATGCCCTATACATATGCATATTTCGATATATCATGGATGTGTCAGTGACTAGGGTTTAGTGGGTTTTGGTTTGAGAATTATAATATTAAAGTTAATAAAACAATGGAAATTTATAACGCGATGGTGAGGTTACGAACAATATTTAAACGCGAATATTGATTCAGAAATATTAACTTAAAAATGTATTCGCGTGGGTGATGATTCACACGAATATAATTATTAAGAATAATATTCTGAAACGATATTCCATAAATCGTAAATCGAATTGAAATACCGTACAAGCGTCGAATTCGCAAAGGTGACGATCTTTACGAATACGTACGTGAGTAACACGTTTCGACCAGATAATTAAATAATATCAAACGATATTAAATTAATAAATGAAAACTTAAAACGTTTATTAGGAATCACAACCTAAAAACTAATACGATCAAATTATTTTATTAAATAGATAATTTAACGGAAATGAAAACGAAAACTGTTTTACGAAACGATATTAATTATGATCATTTTAATTGAGACAAAACTTATGTATTTAAATGCTTTATGTTTAAATGGGTTTCACGTTAAAAACCGAACATTTTATATAATTTATCGCGATAAAAACGGGACCGAGCACAAGGGGATCGACCGGGCTATAAAACCCATTTCTTTTCTCTCCTTCTTCATTTTACAAGACACTCTCTCTCTCTAACCTACACATTTTCGTCACTCTCTCTCACTCTAACTTCTCTCTACGATATCTCACTCGTTTCTCGACGGAATCACAAGATCTTGGAGCCTAAGCGACCGGGGAATCGAGGAGAACAAAGAAGTACAAGAAAAGCACACGTTTGAACGACAAATCGAGGTAGATCTTGAGTTTCTTTCTGTTTTTACACTTAGACATACCCTAACTATCATCACCTTTGTTGTAAACGGTTGTTAGGGTTTTTATATGTATAAATCGGTATAGTAATAACTCATGAAAACCATGAACACATCTGGAACGATCGGGGACGTGAGGATGAGGGTGATGTTGAGCATAGCAGGTGACGAACCTGCTGCATCAATCTGGGCCGAACCCTATTCGGAATGAACCCTGGTCCTCTGCAGGTTATCCCAGCCGAACCCTGCATCCCACACTGGCCGAACCTGTTCTTTTCTGGAGCCGAACCTTCCCCAGGTCGACGAACCTACGGCTGGAACCTGAGTCACGAACCTAATGAGCTGAGACAGGACCCCGAACCTTGTTCACTGGTTCAGCCGAACTCTGGCCGAACCTTCTTTAGCCATTGCCGAACCCTAGCACATGGGCGAACCTCCATGCCACTTCAGCCGAACCATGGGCCTTAGATCAACCAAACTCACGAACCTGTGGCTAGAATAGTCTCAAACGAACCCACAATGATGAACAAACCCTAACAGCCGAACCTAAGGGTTCGTGAGGCTGCTAGGGCAACGAACCCATTGAGCTTTGGGCCGAACCTATGGCTTAGGTCGAAAAGGTTCGCTGCTTTTGGTGCATAGAACCTAAGGCGATTAAGAACTAGGGTTAAGGGAAGGATTAGACACTAAGGATAATAAAGATAATCATGCATGCATGCAAGACCCTAGTCACCACTTCCTTATTTAAATGTTTATAAAAAATTATGAAGTTTAATTAAATTAACTATATGATGGGAACGAGTTAAAACATATAGTCTCTTTAAATTTCAACTCAAGTTTTATTAACTTAAATAAGGGTGGTGATAAGCAATAATGCATGCAAGCAACTATAAAGGTAACCATATAAGCTTGTAAGAATTAAGCCTCTACAACTCCTATAACTTCAACGTACTAATTAGAATGATCATTATATACCGGATAATCAACATTAACGAGTTGAGACATCCTTGTAAAATGATAAGTAATAAAAGCTTAGTTGAAACAACCTAACTTAGCATAAAAGAACAAAGTAAGACAATACTTAGTGATTTACAATTTATACTCATGGATAGTCGACTTGAATAAAACAAAAACACTTATAAACACGAAACGCATGATAATTACAGGTGATTGAGTTGAGTTACATACGCGAGCGCGCATAATATGAGAACACATATTATAAGGATTTCAGGTGAGTTCTCATAACCTCCCTTTCTTTTAAACTGTTTTGTTTTAAAAATTCGGAGGTGAAACATGTATACCAAATTCAAATATTATTTTGATAACACAAGGATAATACCTGTTTATCAACATGATATTTATATTATGGAATTACATTGATCATTAAAACTCCGTGTGGCATTGCTGATGACCTCGGTTATACGCAATGATCACATGTATTGTCATGTGGGTTGCCACATCCGTTTAAAGATTGTATTGACCTTGGTCAATAACAAAGATTACATGTATAGCCACTTGTATTATCATAACTCCGTGAAACAATGCCTTGACCTTGGTTAATTGCATTGGTTTCATGTATTGTCACGTGGATAGCTTCCACTCCATGGATCATGTCTTTAACTTATGTTAATTACATAATGACCATGTATAGTCACAAATATTATTTGAGAATATTAATATTGAGATTGGTTGATTGGTTTTGTGGGTTGATTATCTATGATTGACTATGATTATCTATGATTGACTATGACTGATTTGGATATGTGAATATGTGTTTGTGTATGTGTTTGATTGATGAGTTTGGAAATTGGTTGGATTATCTCATACATGTATTCTTGTGGATTTTCTCAGAAAATCATAAGCATTTATACTCATTTGATCTAAACCTTTTATAAAACCATTTTTAAACTTAAACTCTTAAATTCATTTTATAAAACCTTTTAAGTATAAAAACTTATGATTACTCACCAACTACTTTGTAGTTGACACTTGATTTCTTACATGTTTCAGGTAATGAAGCTAAGTAGGTTGAAGAGGATGAAATCTCACTTTTGGACAATCATCATATAGGATCTTGGACTTAGCTGAAATTAACTAAAATTCTGGCGAATAGAGTTTAGTTAGTTTAGCTAATTCTTTTGTGTATTTGATGTATTTAATTCATGATGAACATGATTTTTGTGTAATTATTTTGGTTGATTGAATGATATATGATGATTTGATTTAGATGACCACGAGCTTTTGAACAATCTACAAATCCCTCGTGGCATCCCGACGTTTCCGCCATCGGTCGGGGTGTTACAGCGTGTGGCGCGGGGCGTACCGGCCCAGGCCATTTTCATCAACTTTTCGATTTTATCTTCCTTTCGCGATTCTGGACAATCCGTTACTCCGTTTTGCGCACGGTTTTCGCCCACGTTCACCTTTTCTCTCGTACTATCATCCTGTAATAATTTCGATTGTCAACTCAACGTGGATTTCGTACGCGATCAAATGTGCTAAATCTTCGGCTGTTACAGTTTTTTTGAATGCTCATAAAACACTTTGATGTTTTTCACTAAATAAACAAAAAGGATAACAAATGTTTTATGGTGTTTATTTTACGTCCCTTCTAAATTTTTCTCAGATAACAATATTTTATGGTGTTTTTATCTTAGAAATACACATGGTGTTTTCATTCAGCAAATGTACATGTTGTTGAATACATACATTCGTTTTATTTTGTAAATTAACGTGGTGTTTTGCGAAATTTGGTGTTTTATCGTAAGTGCATGAAAACTAAGCATTTTATGGTTTTTTTGATGTTCATAAAATTACTTATTTTATAGTGTTTTTTAATGAATAAACAAAAAGAAAAATGATGCTTTATGGTGTTTTTCTATATATTTTTTCTTATGTTCACAATTTTCTTTGAATAACAATGTTTTATGGTGTTTTATCTTGAAAAATACATGATGTGTTTTTATTCAACAAATACACATAAAAAACGCCATAAAATGCCCATATGTAAAATTATGTAGTTTAAAAACACCAAGTGCAAAATTAAGCGTTATTATTTTGTTTAGTGCTCAAAAACACCATAAAATATTTAGTTTGATTCTGCAAAAACACCATAAAGCAAAAACACCATAAAATCAAGCATAAATGTGCTTTATGGTGTTTTCCAATATATTTTATTCGATAATACTATAAAACAAAGCTTAAAAAACACCAGGTTTAAACTTAAGTGTTTATGGTGTTTTTTGTATTCAAAAACACCATAAAATACCCTGTGGTGTTTTATGTTCTGCCAGTAGTGTTGAAAAACGCCATAAAAACTCAAGGATTTTACGCGGCAAGATGAAAGTTTTCTGACCGTTTTTCCTTGTAACGGTTGGTAGACGAGTCTTCGACTCCAATCAACTTGGCACCTCAGGAGGGTTGGGTGGAGCCTCTACTGCATTCGCAGTATGCGGGAACCTCTTTAATGCTGCTGAAAAATGCACTGACTCAATTGTAGCATGAGTATAAGGCTGATATTTCGATACTCAGCAATTGCACTCTGAGGCAACGGTATTGACGTTGCATCAACCGCCGTTCTATAAAAATTTATGCATTTGGATTGTTTGGATATCCATTCTACTATATTAAAAACTAGGTAAAAACATGTGTATTACACATGCTAAATAATTAAATTTTAAAATTATTTATTTTAAATAACATATTATATTTTTTAAAGACTTTTTATAAAAAAAAATAAATAATATGATTTATGATGTAATTTTATTATTAGTTAAATTGAATAAGACATTATTATTTAATAAAATAGAGAAAATAATCAAAATCTAATAAAAGTTGGTTTATAAATGACTTCTTTTGATGCAACTTTTCTTTATGATAGATGCTATTGTTAATATAAGAAAATTGTAACATGATTGTGCCAAAATCTAATAATTTTGTAATTAAAGAACACAATTTGGTTTGTTATACATGTTTTGTTGATCAACGTGAGCTTCTTGCTTGTTTCGTTTGGGATTTGGTACCTTTTTTCCCACATATCATACCCATGTTTTTTCTTAAAGAACAATAATGTGATGCATCTAAATAATGCTTCTCATGTGCATTTGTTTTTATTCATTCTATCTTATTTAAAATTTTATACATCTGGATTACAGATGAGTATTGCATTTTCGATCATTTCTTAAAAAAAAAAATACAACTTATATATATAAAGGGTTTTGTTTTTTGTTTTTTAATGATTGAATATTTATAATAAGAAGGAAAAAAAAACTTACTATTTATAGAATACTGGTTTTGATTATTACTTACCTTGAGTTCATTATATATTTATAGAATATTATTGCCTCAAAATAAAAATAAAAAACTTTTACAACATTATTCAATTTAAATTTATACAAAATTATATTGTAATAAGCTAATATTCTTTGGCTGTCATGGGTCTTGGCATAAGTCTAGTAATTATTCGGAGTAATAATATTGATAGCAAAACTAATAATTTGATTTCAAGGATTTGTTTTGAAATGAGTGACAGAGGGTTATAGTTTTATAACGGATGTCTTGTAGTTAATATGTATCATCTACAATTATAATATTTTAAAAAAATCTAATACAATGATCTTTTAATTATGTTAAACATAATAAATATAAATTTTATTTACTTTGTTATCTCTAAATTGAAATTTTTATGCAATATGACATTAGAAAAAATGAGTTTGTTTGCATTGCACCATTAATTTTTAGGACAAAACCCTTTATGATATCCGTTTATAGATTTTTTAACATTTAAAAAAAAATCGTTATCTACGTATGGTGATAAGTGAAGAATTAATCAAATAATATTACATATAATATCAAGCGTTCTTCTTTTTTATCCCAAGAGATAAAATTTTATACTCATTTTACCTTTTTCAGGATTTTTTTCTCATATATTTGTCTATTTTTTTATATAATTTATATTTTTATAAATAATAGTTTTAGGGAGACGTATGTCAACATAGATTAGTTATCATATTAAACATTTGTAGGTTAATTTTTTTAGATTTTGATTTTCACTTCCCTTAATCCCTTATGTTAAACTAATAATTTTATTCAATTTTGTAAATAAATATTTTTAATTTTTATAGGAATAATTAAAAAAGTTATTTAATATGTATTATGTCAATTTATAGACCACACAGATTAGTTATCTTGCATCACTCTCATATTAAACATTTGTAGGTTAATTTTTTTAGATTTTATTTTCACTTCCCTTAATCCCTTATGTTAAACTAATAATTTTATTCAATTTTGTAAATAAATATTTTTAATTTTTATAGGAATAATTTAAAAAGTTATTTAATACGTATGTGTAATACATATGTTTCATTGTCAAGTAAAAGTGGTTTTTTTTAGAGGTTAAAATGTATGGTGCCGTTAAAGTCAAAATCAATATGTTGAATTAAACACCGTACATTAAGGGAAATACGTACATAAATCAATTGTTACACCAATTTACCTTGGGTTAACTAAATGGATACTTCACTCTTACTCTTACATACCAATTACCAAACAAGTATATATAACTTTTTTTTATAAAAATAATAATAAAACACAATCAAACATTTCTTCTTGCATCTTCAACTAATTATTAATATATATTGGAAAAGCTATACTCTAAGTCTCTAACTATAATCTAAAAGATATGACATGATTATGTATAAAAGTATCTTTAACATGATGTAAATAGTATATAAAGCAATATATTACATTAAGTTTAAATAACATAAGATTTAAGTATAGAAAATCATGCAAATAAATATTATTTTGGTATATTCATACATCACGGTGTGTATACGGTGACGGACTTAGGAAATTCTTTTATGGGGGTCAAGATTTTCTTACAATCATTTGTGTTTAATATTTTATTTTTTGGACAATTCAAATCGGGTTGGGTCGGATCATTTAAACAAATGATAAACTAAACTAAATTAAAAATATATAATAAAAAGATGTCCAATTGTTATCTTGTTAATTATGATGATATGATAAAAAAAAAAATTTTTTGACAAAATTCGATGAATCCTATTCAATCAACAAATTTGATATTCAAAAAAGTTGAATATCCAAATTTTATTTTGAAAAATTGTTCTATACAAATTATACGTAAATTGAATAAATTTTTTCATTATGCTAATAAATTTTAACTTTTAAAATTATACCATAATTACTCAATCTATAAATTATTGTTGTGATCTAGAAGTTAACGGTGTAAACTATAATATACAAATCTTTCCGATTGTTAATTGATAATTTGGCTTCTTTATGATTAATGCATATTTGTGTTTTGTGAACATTAGTTTTGGTTTTAGAATGGGTTTCTTCGGGGTTGTCAAATTTTCATTTGAGTCGGTGACAAAATTTATTGAAGTTCGGTCAAGATCATGTCATATATATATATATATATATATATATATATATATATAAGTAAAAATAAAAAATTCATGAGGGTCGATCGACCCCATAGTTATAAATCAGGTCTTGTGTTTATCGCTAAGCTCTTACCTTTATAGGTAAATATATTATGTTTGCTATGAAATTATTTCATGTATTTATTTTATGTTTTTGTATTGTTAATTTGATAGTAGAAGTATATATACAAACCCTACACACTCTCAATAGATTATACTAAAATACATGATGCATTTAACATAGTCAGCCGAATGTTAAGTAGAAACACCAATAGTTAGATACATAAAAATAAATAAATACACGATAGTTAAAAAAATCGTCAAAAATTAAAAAAAAAAAAGCATATAATTTTTTTTGGCATATTTATTGCTACAAAGAAAAAAAGAAGCTTTATGGTTTCCGCATAATAACTAAAATTAAATATTACTACTTTTTATAATATCTACTACATTCGTAGTAAATATCACGCGTTTTAAATTATCACACTTATAGACTAACTAGATGGTTTCAATGGCGTGTTGTGTCAAGATTTTTGAATGTAATCAAATAAATAGGTTGACGATGGCCAAGAGCATTTCCGGAATGCAATGTGTACCTTTTTTTGAATGACAGATGGTCCCGTCATTTTACATTCAGTTGTTCTTACAATTGATAACTAAGATCGACTCCTTGATAACCGATCGTGAGATCGTACCCCCTGATAAACACCCCCAATTAAACTGAAACCAAAATCTATTCATAGTAGAGCCAACGAAAGGGAGACAAAATTAAACACAAAGCATATCCGACGACGCGAATTTGCGCCAACAATATCTTTATAAAAAAATTATTGGTAAAACACAGAGTACATACATGGTGGCTGAAATCAGCAGCATCAAATTTTCATGTCAAGAAGAGCTTACCCAAATATGAAATCGGGTTAGTAATTGTGATGCCTAGAATGAAAAAAAACCTAACCCTACTTGAAGCATTTAGCCGTTTGAAGGTTACAAAGATAGGATACATATATTGAAGCTTGCAATGGAAGGTTGTAAATGGTAGGTAACTTTAATCCTGGCAGAATGGTCGGGTTGGATAAGGGTCAGATCGAACGGATTTAGGTCAAGAAGAATACGAGTTCAAACGAGTTTTAAGCAAAATTAGTTTGGGTCAAAATATATTGTTTTAAAAAAAACATCAATTTTGTTTAAGTCAAAATGTATTGAAAGTAGATAGATATTTTATTATGATAATTTCTCATTAAATATATTATTAATCAATCTTAAATATTTGGAAACATTGCATTTACATTGTTTATAGGTAACCTAATTTTAAATAATTGTTCGTCCAAACCAACCTATTTATTTTAGACAAAATTACAAATTTGAACCTTTATGTTTCTAACAAATAACAAATATCAACCTCTAACTATATTAATTACGCTAAACAACCTTTAAGTATTTAAGTTGTTTCAACTTTCAACCGTTACATTAACCCTGGTTAGATTTACCAGTTAAATCTTGTCATGTGCAAAACATGTGATGGGTATTCTAGGTATTTTGATCTTTTGTTATTTTTAAACCTAAAACCTACTATTCACGTATCACCGTATCTTATTGAAGAATTTACTCCAAACGGAGGTGTTTGAAAATTAGGGCTAATACCCTCCTAGAAGTTCACGTGGTTCCTCCGTCTTCGGTTAGTGTTCACCCAGAAGTTCACGTAATTAATTTGTTAGAAACAACCTTTAAGTATTTCAACCTTTATGTTTATAACAAATTAATTACGTGAACTTTTGGGTGAACCATAACCGAAGACGGAGGGACCACGTGAACTTCTGGGTGGGTTTTAGCCCTAATTTTCAAACACCTCCGTTTGGAGTAAATTCTTACGGTGATACATGAATAGTGGGTTTTAGGTTTAAAAATAACAAAAGATCAAAATACCTAGAATATCCATCACATGTTTTGCACATGACTAGATTTAACTGGTAAATCTAACCGGGGTTAATGTAAAGGTTGAAATTTGAAACAACTTAAATACTTGAAGGTTGTTTAGCGTAATTAATATAGTTAAAGGTTGATATTTGTTACTTGTTAGAATCATAAATGTTCAAATTTGTAATTTTGTCTTTTTTTTGTTTCCACTAGGTAACTTACACAGCAGACAAGTGGGAAAAGGAAGAAAGTTATGGCGGGAAGAAGAAGCCGGTGGTCAAAAGCAGGTAAGAAGCAGTTGTTTATCATAGGTAAAAATCTTGTGCAGTAAAAATGGTAAATTGGAGAGATGGCTGGTGATGCAAATATGGTGGATGTAAATGTGGTACGATCTGCAGTAAAAATAGTACCAATGAACAGTACATCCATTTTGTGTTAACGTTGTTAGTAAATTATGAAAAGTATTTAAAGCCCTAAATATAGTTATTGTAAACGTGTTTGGTCAGCCCATATCAGTATTTGATCATGATGGTAAGCTTTTAAGAAATACGAGTCTAAACATAAGCACGCACTAGTAAATGATAAAGTCAAACCATAAGAAAAACCTGATGGTTTCTAATTATTATTATTATTTGAATAATGTTATTTAACTATTTAGGAATATTTAATTAATTAATATTATTTAATTCTTACTATAATTTTAATATTATTATATGGTGAATATTATTATTAATTTTAAATAGTTTATATAGTAATTACATTCAAAATAATATATACAATACAAATACTCAACAACATACCTGTACTAGATAAACCTTAGAGGCTTAGAATAACGCGCAAAATATCTGCGATCTGCTGTGTTAGTAATTTATATATATACATTAATGATCAAAGTTGATATCCTAAAAAAAGTTCGGAATTAATTAAAGTTTTCTACTTTTGTGTAAGATTTCAAATTTTTTTGAGGTGGTTACTGTGGAGCCGCCCATCTTCCACGCTTCATGAAATTCAAGTTGTACATAATGTAGTAATGTTTGTAAATCAAGAACAGCAAATGCGTCTTGTTTTATAGGTAATTAATAAAATCTTTTTGGTATAAAAAATAAAAAATAAATTAAAAAAATAATATAATAATTGTGAAAAATAGGGAGATGAGTGCTATATAATAGGACTTCACATTTCAGTTTTTAAGTGTGCTCCTTCATTTCTTATTGCTCTGTCTTTTGCAAAGACAGCCACTCTTGCTCTTGATTCTTATTTATCAAAGGTACAACTCATTTGCACATTGTACCCATAAATGTACAAGTATTTCTTCAACTTCTGGATCTAAATTGTTAAATATATATTTTTTATTATTTTTTTATGTTTTTTTTTTCCAATTTCTAACATTGTTATTGACTCAAGAACATTGCATATGCATGAAGATTTTTAAATTTTAATTGCATCGTAAATTAAGTTGCTGTTTTCATTGATTTTATCTTATTAATACTTCATTGATTTTGATGAAATTTAATTTATTATTTACAGAATTAAATCGACTATAAAAATGGAAAACAGCAAGGATTCCTCTGAAATACTTCCATCATTGATCGGTGATGATGGTGTTATGAAAGAGAGTGGCTCAAGCTTTCAGGTTATGGTATGTCTTACTTTTTTTTATCCATAAATCTATTATACTTTTTTACTACTCAAACTAAATAGCACACAAGCTTGCAAAAGTCGCTTGACGCTCCTAAGTTGGAATAGCTTCGGGCGGTACTTGGTCCTAGGCGGGAGTACTTGGGTAATACTCATAAAGTACTCGGCCTCGAAACAACTTTTTGAAGCGAGTACTCGACCTTGTAGGCTGACTTTTGCAACAGAGATTACACAATTGCATGAGATTGACAATATTGACTTTTTTAAAAGACAGTCTTTATCATATGTGCTAGTCTCACATTGACAATGTTATGTTTTACTAGATGTGTAAATGTTAGTAATGTCTAGGAGTGAAACGAAAGCAAACATTATCTTATCCCAAATTCCCAATGGGATAGCTTTTAACAATAAAAGCTTTTAATATCAAATTTGGTACATCGATTAAATTTTTATAAATATACATATGACATATGTAGTGAATTATCACTTTTATAAAGAGTTGGAAGCAAATCAGTTTTGTTTTAAAAGCTAGAACTAAATGAAAAATTTTCGTTTAACATAGAATAATTCTTCCACTTTATTATTTATTTTAATTAATTAAAATATTAAATATGATTATCAAAAGTATCACTAAATTATATCATAATAATTTGAAAATGACGGTTTATGTGACAACCCATATTGCAGTAGAATTGTTGCATTTTGTAATATTCTGGTTAATAAAAGTTGGAATTGTTGTTTGATTTTGCCAGGGGCCCAATGGAAACGACGTCGGAAGCCCAATTGATGAATCTTACCAACAGACAGCACAGTTTGTTTCCATTAGCATTCCACCGTCATCAGATGACAAAAGGGTTTTGTTCAAAGATAACATTGAAGCTAAACCGCTCGGAAATGATGGCCCGGCCCGAAACCCGAAGCATGGAGGCTCTAAAGTTTATTCGCAGCCCACTGTCATGGGCTGCGAAATTGATGAGATAGTGCCCGAGAAAAGACCGGAATGTCACACGTTACCTGTGAAAAACCTGAGAGTGGATGAGATGAAGGATAGTAGATACAACTCTTTTAAAACATGGTCAGGTCGACTTGAGAGGCAACTTTCAATCTTACGTGGAAAGTCGTTTCCATGTGACGATCCTGAGATAAACCCTCCGCAGAATATTCAGGGAGAGACTTTATCTGCAGACAGATATTTTGATGCATTAGAAGGACCAGAGTTAGAAACACTTAGGGTACGTTCAAGTCCTTTTTTTTATTACAATTTACTAGGCAACTTTACAAATTTAACAACCTTACAAAATTAATAACCAAGTTTTTCAAGTGTTTTATTAAAATGATATAAAATATTTTTATCCCTCAAAAGTAACTCACACTTTCAACATCAGTGCTAATCTTATGTAATATTTCTATATTATGAATCTTTGTTTCTATTTAATAATTATTTTTCTAATTTGAATTAAATTAGCAATTATAAAACTTCAATAAATTTTTTCAATGTCACCTATTTTAAGTTAAATGAAAAAAAAAACATTACTTATTACTAATCAAGTTAGTCAAGGTAAGATTTTTCAATGTCACCTATTTCAAGATTTTTCATTTCTAGAAATAAAGTTTTATTGAAATTCAAGTAAGATATTTTAGCCGTCTCATCTCCTTAGACTTTATTAATTAGTGAATTTTACTGAATATTTTTTGTTGTTATTAACCAAGATTAATATATGTTTAATTTGACTCTCTTAATTTTAAAAATTAACCATTTATAAAAATATTATATGTGATACATTTAATAAAATTTGAGCAATTTCAAAAGTTCAATGATAGAAAACTTTGTAAACTTGATTATTGTAAAGTTTTACATTTGAATAAAACAAAGAATTTAGTTGCGTTTTAATTATTTGTAAAGCTAGAAAAAAAAAAAAACTTTATCTAAAATTGTAACATGCTAGATTGCTAGGTGTTTAAAACTTTTTATGCGGTATTTTTAAAATATATTGTATAATATCAAGCCGGCCCAATGACGGAGGCAACTTATGCAGTTATGCTTATGGTCATACTTCTTTAGGGCTTTTAATTTTTTATAAGAGTAAATTACGGTTTTTGCTTTTGTGATTTAACGTTTTAACAATTTTAACTCAAGATATAATCTTTTATCAATGTAGTCTGTGTTTTAAACAACTAACGGTTTTAGGCTACAGACCTAACAATTTATATATTCTATTTTTGATCGATGGTTTTGTTTGGCAGCCTACCGAAGACTTAATGCTTCCGGAAGACAAAAAATGGCCGTTTCTTCTTCGATATCCGATTTCATCGTTCGGTATATGTCTCGGTGTTAGCAGCCAAGCCATCCTGTGGAAACACGCCTCAACGGCTTGGACCCAATTCCTTCACATAAGCCTTAGAGTCAACTACGTCTTATGGTCCATATCCATCCTCCTCTTTGCGGTTGTAGCCACAACATACATTCTAAAACTAATCTTTTACTTCGAAGCGGTTCGAAGAGAATACTACCACCCGATCCGGGTCAACTTCTTTTTCGCTCCGTGGATCGCTTTACTCTTTTTAGCGATAGGGGTTCCTAAAGATGTTACCACCAATTTGCCACACTTGTTGTGGTACGTGTTAATGACTCCTATATTTTGTCTAGAGCTCAAGATTTACGGGCAATGGATGTCGGGTGGTCAGAGGAGGTTGTCTAAGGTTGCTAACCCGTCTAACCACTTAGCGGTTGTTGGGAATTTCGTTGGGGCGTTGTTAGGTGCGTCGATGGGGTTAAAAGAAGGCCCGATTTTCTTTTTTGCGGTCGGGTTGGCTCATTATACCGTCTTGTTTGTGACATTGTATCAAAGGCTTCCGACAAACGAAACTCTCCCGAAAGAGCTTCATCCAGTTTTCTTTCTGTTTGTCGCGGCTCCTAGTGTTGCTTCGATGGCGTGGGCCAAGATTAATGGATCGTTTGATTATGGATCGCGAATCGCCTATTTCATCGCCTTGTTTCTCTATTTTTCGCTGGTTAGTTCAGTTCAATCAATTTCGATTCGATTTACATTTAAAACTGAATCTTTTCGTCATTTGAAAGATTAAATACAATACATTATGTTTACATTCGCAGGCGGTTCGTGTGAATTTCTTTAGAGGATTCAAGTTCTCGTTAGCGTGGTGGGCTTACACTTTCCCGATGACGGGAGCTGCAATTGCAACGATCAGATACTCAAATGAAGTCCCAAATATAGTAACTAAAGTGTTGTCAGTAGCCCTGGCTACTGTTGCTACAGTAACAGTGACAGGGTTACTAATAACAACTATTGTCCATGCTTTCGTGTTACGGGACCTTTTCCCGAATGATATAGGGATTGCTATTAGCAATCAGAAACCAAAAATACAAAGGAAATGGTTTCATCGGAGCACATGCGGGTCGGCCAAAGATATCGAACATCATGCTAAGTTGACAAACTCCGGCGAGAAAATAGGTCGCGTGCCAGTGATATCGCCGGAATTAGGTGTGAAACCGTTATCGGTGAGAGTACTATAAGTGATTATAATCAACGAAGACTGGGAAAATTAAGGAGGAGCTTAGCTAGGGAAGTTCCAATACATGAAGTTAGATGTATATATTAAGAAAGTAACAATGTTGTTGTGCTGCTAGTATATTCAGTTGCTACATGAATTCATAATCATATATTTAATTTAATAAGCTGAGATGATATAAAAATTGAAGTCTTATATAAAATAGAAACCTATTTGAGTTGAAAACATCTTTTAAAATTTTAAAACCCTAATAAATCAAAGTTACTATGGACGCATGCCGCGTTCTTAGAGCACGTCAAATTTGGTTTCCCGCATATCTCTCTTATTAAATACACCTCATATTAAATAATAATACTAAATATACATTTAATACATTTTTTAATTAAGAAAAAAATTTAAATATTTTAAAGTATATTAACATTAAAAAAAACACAATTAAAAAAACATATTTATAATAAAATCATACAATTTTTAAAAACAATATATTAAAACAAAATGTTTAAGGAAACAAACATTGAAAAAATTAGTGTTTAAAAAAATAATACAAATATTTTCATTGTTGATCAACCCATGTAATACATGGAGTACTAACATATATATATATATATATATATATATATATATATATAGGGTAATGTTCTAATACTAACCCTCTCTTACGGCGATAACCCATTAACTTTGCCAAAAAATAGCCGAATCTTGAATTTTTTTTAAACATCATTGTAACACAATTTGAACACCATGTTCTTTTATGAGTTTGGGCTAATTCATTACCGTTTGGGCTCTTACAGTACTGTAGGTGTTTAAATATTTAAAACTTACAGTACTGTAGCAAAAAACTTACAACGATGATATTTTTTAAACGGTGATGAATTAGCCCAAACTCAAAAAAGAACATGGTGTTCTAATTGTGTTACAATGATGTTCAAAAAAAAATTCAAGATTCGGCTTCGTTTTGGCAAAGTTAATAGGTTATCTCCGTAAGAGTGGGTTATTATTTGATCCCAATCCTATATATATACGCCGGTCATTTTAACTTCCCTGAGAGCAATTCTGAGCCGTGTAAAATCCCTAATATTTGATCTGGACCGTCTAAAAGGAGGTTGAGTTGTTTTCCAACAGTTACTAACGGTTATTTCCTAGCTCTAGCGGTTACCATTTTTTTTGTGAAGCCTTTTAAATTTCAGAACCGTAACGACGCCGTTTTTCCCATATCACCGGCGATTCGACGAAGCATCCGGCATTGGCAACCAACAAACCCCAATTACAACATCAGTATCATCATGTGGCCCGCCTTGCCACAACATGCAGAGGTTAAAAACCTCGTATGTTCTTATTTTTCGACATGTCTAAATAAGTTAGATTGGAGAACGATCTCCAAAATGACTCGGGAGGCATGGGTGACGAAATGTCTACATTGCTTATGTCCAGATTTAATAATTCCCTCTGTGATTGAACCCATATTGGAAAGTCAGGCCCAAACCCCAAGGGTTTAAATACAAGAAAAAATCTGGAAAGGGGGGAATCCAGTCTACAATTTGTATTTTTAAGGTTAAGTTGTGTAAATTATGATGTTTATGATGTTCAGAAGTTAATGAACCAAAACAAAGCATTTTATGGCGTTTTTTTTTTGTAACGCATGTTTACATTTTATGTTGTTTTTTGAATTATTTTATGGTGTTAACATTTTATAGTGTTTATGATATTCAGTTGTTAATGAAAATAAAATAGGACATTTTATGATGTTTTTGAACACTAAAAACACCATAAACACTTAAATTTGTATATGGTGTTTTTTTAACTTATCTTTACGTTGTTTATGTTTTATGGTGTTCTTTCAAAATATTTTATTATTGTTTTTTTAACTTATCTTTACGTTGTTTATGTTTTATGGTGTTTTTTCAAAATATTTTATTATGTTTATGGTGTTCAGATATTCATGAGGTCAAAGCAGAACATTTTATGTTGTTTTTTTTTGTGTTCAGGGTTATGACAATCAGATGACAGCATAAAATGCAAAAATTATATACACCAATTCAGGTTGGTTTTTTTCATATATATCAATATTATACTCGTCGAAAAGATTAAAAAAATGCTGGATTTTATAGTATTTTTTAAAAAACAAACGTATAAAAAAGTTATACCATTTAAAAAACATAGAAAAAAGTTGTTAAAAGTAAACAATGGCTATAATATCATTATACCCCTACAACTACTCCAATTTTCCTTTTTAGCCTAACCTTTACTATCTATCACAAACACACACACACATATATATATATTAGTGGCACCTTGAAGATTGAAGGTACCACAGATGCGAGTGAGCCTAGCAAGGTGTGCGGGAGCATCTTCATCATCACGACCATTAAACTGAGAATTGTTAATGGCTGTCATGATGTATGAAGGAATCTGCCACGAATTTTCATTCGTTATGTTTGGCACAGTAATGGGATTGTTAAGTCCCGTGAATCCCGCAGTGGCCTGCTGGTGAACAGTGGGACGCGCCGCCATGGGTGGAATAAAATGAAAACGTGGGCTAGAGTGAGTAGAAGAAGAAGAAGAGGATGTGTGCTCAGAAAAATCTGCAGAAATGGGAGTAGAAGCACTTACCTCGCTCGTAGAACCTTCAGAAAAGTCCCGCGAATCGCTCCTTGATGGCAATGAAAGCTCAGGTAGCGATCCGTGTGAACGTAGGTGTGGCATGCACTAACAAACCTGCAAACAAATAAACAAAAATAATCAAAAGGAAATAAATAAAATAAAATTGAAAAGCAAAATAAACACGAATATGCACAGATAAGAACAAGAACTAGTAAGCAAAATCGACTAAGAAGTCCCCAGCAACGGCGCCAAAAACTTGATGTCGACGGAGCTTAGCTACAAAACTAACTAAAAACCGACTCTAAAATAGACACAAAGTAATAAATCTAGACTCTCTAAAACCTAAGCTACCGACAGGAAAGTGTACCTATCGTATGCAGCAAGACAAAAGCAAGTCCGGATATCGAACCCATAGACTTCTACAGAATGTACTAACTAGACTCAAGGACTTATCTATACAAATTTACTTAAATAAAATATTAATGAGGAAAAGGGGGATTTTTACTAACAACTAAAATACTTAAAAGATACTTAAGAATAAGAATAGATGAGCAAACAAAGACTAAATCAGAGAAGGAAAACAGCACTACCTAGGCTTGAATCATATACATGCTTGACAAGGTTCTCTCGGGGATGGAACTAATGTGATACCGGGATCTAAAAATACTAAACCTATTGGAAACTTAGAGGACCCTCGACCCTTCTCAAGGATAATCAACTAAATATCCTAAAAGATGTTAAACCACCGGTTAAATGGATTCCCCTCACAGGTCATCCAACTGCTTATGAATTATCCGCTAGATTATCTACCTCACAGTACGATAATCTCAAAACACCTAAGAAATAGTTGTTAGACAATCTACCTCACAGCGAAAGTCACAGTTCATTTAAATGTTAGGGATAACTTGGGTTTTCCTATTGAACTCAATAAACAAGGTTTGATAGACAAATTAGACTGATCTTCTCACGAAGCCTCTAACCTAACAAGCTAACAACCAAGACTTATTGACAACTTCTCACCTCACGGCTATTAAAGTTGGTTGCACATCTTAATCATCTAAATCATAATAAAACATTCCTATGAATTACATGATCACAATAATTCATCCAATAATCAAAGACACACAGTAATTGATTCTAGCATGCACCTATTTCGCGACAGACAATCGCCAAGACACATGAGGAACATAATATTAATCATTTAACAATCAAAGACACACATCCACATCCAATATTACAAACCAAGTCTTTAAATCAAAAATCCATCACATCACATTGTTTCAATCCCAAGATAAACCAAAATCAATCATGTACAATCATCTAACCTAGGTAGTTCTAGAAGTTTAGCCAAGAAACATCATATGAAAACAACCCATAATCTATTTAATGTAAGAAAACATGAGAAACAAGAGACACAAAGTAAACCGATCACGTTACACCCTTCGGATCACTCGTCTAAGGCTTCCCGATGATTAAGATCGACTCCACTCTTGTCCTCTAGCCTCTAGTCGCCTCCCTGCTCGTCTATAATCGTCCACTATCGAATGCCCTAGCCTCCGCCGTTTCAAAATCAATAAAACTTGAATTTCTGCGTTTTTAACCCTGTCGCGTACCGCGACAGTCATCCGGTAATCCTTCGCGCTACGCGATGGGTCTCGCTACCCGACAAATTAGTCGGGTCAAACCGCAATCATTAAAAGGTGCATTTTGGTCATTTTCCTCTGTCGCGTACCGCGACAGGGTTTCAGATGTCCTTCGCGATACGCGAAGGATTCCAGAATTCAGAATTTTGATCTCGTTGTTCTTGGGCCTATTCTCTTCCAACCGGCAGCTCGTTTTCTTGATCTTTTGCTAAAAATTGATATGTTTATTACCTACGAGCATGAAATTACCAAATTGTGAAGAACCAGCATAAATCGACTCTAAAAAGTAATAAACTGTACAGAAACTCAATAGAAACAAATGGAAAAATAGATGTGTTTTACAACACATCACATCCCCACACTTATATCTTTTTCGTCCCTGAAAAAGGCTTATGCAAAAATCTGAGATCATAGCTAGGCAAAATGGTTTCTACACAACTAAAGTAGTCAATTCAAAATTCAATGCTTTGGAAGAGATTGCAAGTATTGTTATCCTATTAAACCCATACCGATTATTCTTGTCCCTCAATCATGGTTCATTAAGTTCATGTTTTGCATTTCATTTCATTTGACCCACACTTAGGTAATCTAAAATCAACTCAATCCTGGATTCTAGTTTTCAAGTCATCCTTACATATAAACAGACAAGAAATTTCTCAAATCGGATTTTTATGAATGAAACAGATGGAAGCGTGAGCATTTTTCTTTTACACATTGAACTTAACTCAGTGGTGTTTCAACCAGGCTGCAACCCGGCGTGTGACACATAAGTTTTTAATCCAACTTCTTTCTTTTATTTTTTTTCTTTTAGCTCAGCTTATTTGGTGAAGTGGGGGCGCAATAAGACTCGGATTTATTCTCATAAAAATAGTACTTATGTGCCAGACAAAAATCATATTTTCAAAAACTCTCACCTGTTATTATGCAAAGACTCTGTAACATCAGTGCCGGAACCGTCACCGGAACAGTGATCGTAACAGTACGTGAACAGTAATCAGGTACGAACTTTATATAATTCAGTGTATTTCATATTCATGTTAAGATCAGTATCATTTCATGTTATCAAAACAGTAAAGTCATAGTTATTTCAGAGAAACAAGCTCAGAACAATGGTTCTAGAGTCAGATAACCATCTGGCAATACAGAACCATCATATGATTAATTGTTAGGATTTTATTATGTATAAACGTATGTGAGGTGAAATGAAACAAAATTCTAATAGTTATTGTTCTAGAAAGTTAAACCGACGAATTATTCGTATAGGTGACGATCTGTACGAATGATTCTAATAGTTTAACGTTCTGAAATAATAACTGAAAAGTAGAAAACAAGAGTCTGAAAGCAAAACCATTGTCGTGTTCGTTTGAATGACGATTCAAACGAATACGCGCGATGGCGACGCGTTCTGACGAAACGAAAACGAAAGCACGACACGAACGACTTTAAATTATTAAAACTAAATAAATAATATTTTACAATTTTGAAACTCATCAAAATTGATTAATTAAAACTGTTTAATTTAAGTCCATAAATACGCGCGTTACGTTCCGGAAACGTAACGAAAACGCGAACCGAGCAACGAAAACGAACCCGAACTCACTCGTAGTATAAATACCACAAGTGAGTCAAAATTCTCACTTTTCACTTCATCTTCTTCCCCCAAATCTCAAAATCCCGGTTTTGATAAAACCCCACCCATTTCAAACTTCAAACCTTCATAACTTCTTCATTTCTTCACCAAATCACCCCATCTTTGAACCTATTTGAAGCTCTCATCACCCTCTACACGAAAGTACAAAGGATCTGCCCTGAAACCCACTGAATCGAGGTAAAAATCGTGTTCAAAGTTGCGAAAATTAGGGTTTTCTAACCTCTTGGTCACCCCATCTTTCTAGCCGGCCAAAGGCCTTCAAACTCGAGCCACATGACCACAAGGACTAACCTTAGAACCCTCAAACCTCAAAACACTTGAAAAACCCTTGAAATGGAAGATGCCATTTCTTGGCCTAGTCTCGGCCGAACCAACCCTCAGCTGGCCGAATGAGGGCCAGGCCGAATGGCCAAGGTCGAATGGCCAAGGCCGACTGGCCACCCCTTCGCCAAGCCCCATTCGCCATTTCCTATTCGGGCCCTCAACCATTTGGAGCTTCATTCGGCCGAATGGCCCCAAGGCCTCATTCGAAGCCCTTCTTTCTGCTCCTATTCGGCCGAAAGGCCCTTGACCAGCCGCATGGCCAGCCGAGTGACTTGGCCGAATGGCCAACCGCATGGCCTCATTCGCGGCCACTCACTAGTCGAATGGCCTCATGCGGCCACCAATCATTCGAAGTATTCCTTCGCCAGGCCCTACCCCCATTCGAGTGTTATCACATTCGGCCAACCCCAGGCCATCTTCGGCCATCCCTTAGCCGAATGGCCTCCCATGCGGCCAACCTCAGGCCACATGCGGCCAAACCAGTTTCCATTCGGGCCTCCCCTTCATTCGGTGAACCTCATTCGCCCAAGCAACCAGCACTACTCATTCGGCCATAAGGACCACAGCAACAGCCCTTGGCCACCATAAGGCCAAGGTGGCCTAAGCCAAGAACTTCCTTGGCCCAACAGGGAATGACCAGGCCCAGCTTAGCCCAGTAGGCCCAGACTCAATTTAAGGTAAAATATAGCCTTTGACCCATCATGGCCCAAGTAACCTGTACATGGGCCCAAAGGCCAAGTAAACTAGGCCTTTGCCACCCATTTGGGCCCATATAGTAATCAAGGCCCAATAAGATCTTAAGGCCCAATCACCTCCCAATTCACTTAGTCTAACAGTCTGGCCCATGTATAGGCCCAATAGTTACTTAGTTGAACCATGGGATCATTAGGCCCAAATTGTGCCTCAACCGGCCAATAGCCCAAATTCTTAGGCCCATAGTTGTTCAGCCCATTGTAAGCAAGGCCCAACTTGGCCTATGAACTATCTTAGTGAAGGCCTGAGACAAAACTCATTGGGCCCAGCAAAATCAGCCCGAGGCCCACACAGAGCTTGATACAAGGCCACTCTTAAGGCCATGTCCTAACTTTGAGGCCACCTTGTAATTCACTTGGCCAACAACCTCATTCTGGTCCAAACATGCATCCTACAGCCCATTTGGACCTCAGGCCCAACAATTCTTGGCTGAGCCTACCCCTGGCCCAACAAGGCCCTCGGGGCCCAATCAAGGCCACCAGACCACCTAGTCACTAGGCCTTGCAACATTGACCGGGCCTTTGTCTTTCTACAACACCTATCATTGATCCACATGTCCAATCATGACCTAACACTTTCAGTTGTTCAAGAACAGTCCGAGGCCCATAGGTTTGGGCCTAGGGCCCAACTAGTTACTTAGAGGCCCAATACTTGACTTGGTCACATAGTTCGGTCCACACTTCATTTCAAACCATATGGGTTAACACATTTCATAAGATCAAAGTGTACAAGTGCAAGAATGAGTCAATTTCAAAGTTACAAAGTAATAACTTACAATGTTATTAACTTAAAACTTATGTAAAGGACCGAACGGTGATCATGACTAAGTCTTACGTGTGTTAGTCGACCTTAGGACTAAAACCCACACATAGGCACATCAAACTTTATAAACTTGTACTAACAAGATGCAAACGACGTGAAATCAATACAGGATCGTGAATATTACAACTACATACAACAACGAGCGCGCATTTTGTGGTAATTCATTACAAAGCAACACAGGTGAGTTCATTGCCCCTTTTCTAACATTTTGTTTTAAAACGCGGGGCTGAGAAGCATGCGTAAACTGTTTTATGTAAATTGTTTACTTGAATGCTTTTATATGTTTTACTTGTATAACTGTTATCCTAGACTCCTGTTTAGGTAAACTGTTTCAATTAAAGAACTATTTTCGAAGAACTATTTTCAAAGAACTAAAGATCTCAACAAAGAACTATTTTCAAAGGTCTATTTCAAAGAACTAACGATCTATTTTCAAAGAACTATTTCAAGGGTGTGTGATGTCAAAGAACTAACGGTCTATTTTCAAAGAACTATTTCAAGGGTGTGTGATGTCAAAGAACTAACGGTCTATTTTCAAAGAACTATTTCAAGGGTGTGTAATGTCAAAGAACTAACGGTCTATTCTCAAAGAACTAACGATCTATTTTCAAAGAACTATTTCCAAGAGTGGGATGTCAAAGAACTTACGGTCTATTTCAAAGAACTAAGTACAAAGAACTATTTTAAGGGGAAATCTGGGAAATGCTCAAAGATAACATGTGCCAAAGAACTAAAGAACTAAAGAACTAAAGAACTATGGACGGTCTAAAGAACTATGAAAGCCTATATATCAAAAGATGTCCTAGCTAGACTGATTGATTATAGGTCACATGTTTGATGAGATTTACAGCTCTCCTTCACTACTAAGTACCTTGATTGACAGACTAGTCTACTCGAGTTGACCATAGGCCCCAATCATTAGGACTTAGATTTTATTGAATGTTTACTTATTTATTTAAATTAAGCATTTATAACTAATTCTACAATTGCTGTTTTAATCATATTTGTATGATGAACATGTGAAATCAAGAGAGATTTCAAATGATTGCAATTACAGGAACAGAGAACAGAGGAATCATGGGTGTTTAAAAGTGTATGGTAGGTAAAAACGCTTAATTATCATTAACAACAATGTCCTATGCGGATTAGTATGTGGTGGGACGTCGTCTGGGCGGGGTTGTAGCCTTGACCCAGGGGTATGCCCTATATATAAGCATACCGATCTGGATGATACATGTGGTGTTAATGAGGTTAGGGTCTTTACCGAAAGAAGGGTTCAAAACATTTTCAAAATTTCAAAACTATATGAACTCACCAACCATGTGTTGACTTGATCTTTTTGCATGACTTCTCAGGTGACGAACAGGTCAATTAGGGAGTCATTACTTCTGGACTAGGACTTCAAAAAGAATACCTAGTATTTTGGACTTGCATATTTTGAAGACATCATTACATGTATCAGTTTGTATATCTTGTGTAGATACAAGATAGAAACCTATGATGTTAACAGTAGATTTACATTGTTAAATTATAAACTATACTGATGTAATTTAACTTTGTAATTCTATCATATTTAGCATTTCTCATTTATGTATCATGTGCCATAAAACAATCTGATCAATCCGATTATCACTCACGATATCGCGCCCCGGGAACCTTCCGCCCGACGGGACAACCGATCCTATTCCGCCGGCTCGGGGTGTGACAGATTGGTATCAGAGCCATGGTTATAGAGAAATATAGGTCATTTATTTAAACGGTTTGGCCTAGACTATAACCTAGGGACCCTACATGTAGAGAACATAGGAATTAGGAAATTATGTGCATTGTGTCTTCTGCATTCGATCATTGCACTAACCAATGTTCTATTGGTTATGATTAGAATGTCACCAAGAAGACAACCATCACCGCCTCCACCTTCGCAGGAGACGGACTCAGCAGTCGAGGCACTTGCAACTTTGATCACTGAACAGTTGATGGCAGTTCTCCCTGGAATCATTGCCCGGATCAGGAATAGTGAGGAGTTTGCTAAAATCTTCCCACTACTTTCTACAGAGCAGAAGAAATCGGAAACAGGAGAGTCAAGCAAGAAGCGAAAAAGGTGTCATCCTGAAGAATCAAGAGACCTTGTAATCTACACTGAAGCCATTCCTCTTCGTCAGATGGCCGTTGCTCCAGAGTCAGAGGGTCATAAGCTTCGTGCTGACAAATTTCCTTTATGTACCACATGCGGTCTACACCATGCTAAGGGCAAACTGTGCAAACATTGTCTGAACTGTGGGAAAAAGGGACACTGGAGTCGTGATTGTAATAATCCCCCGACTCATAACCAGAATCCCGGAAACACTACATATCCTCTTCCTCGATACAGAAAGGATTGCTATGTGTGCGGATTATCCGAACACATTTCACGGGACTGCCCCGTGAGGATATCTTCCACAAGTCCTGTACATTCTACGGGAAAAGATCCCCTTTGTTCAGTTTGTCACCACCATCATCGAGCTGAACTCTCATGTGTATCATGTACGTTTTGTGGAAAATACGAACATTGGATTCAAAAGTGTCGGTTAAATTTAACCAGGGAACAGAAACAAAAAGCGAGCACCTCTACTTCCTCTCAACACAACAACAACTGCTACACGTGCGGAATGCATGGACATTTCGCAAGGGACTGCTCTAGGAAAATGCATCCAGCAGACCCAGCAGTCACTGAGGAACTACTCGCTTTACCAGCTCCTGGGGAACACTCGGAGTCCGATGACTCCATAGGTATGCAAATTTCATCTTAGTGCAGTAAAGTTATTTATTGGTGTATTAATTAGAACTGCATGGTCTGTGGTAATTTTAGAAACAATAAATTATGATAGTCGTAAACAAAGTTAGTGTCAAAAGATAGTCGTAATAATAACTTAAGGAACCTTTAGGTTAAGTAAGCATTAAAAGATTAAATAAAGATAGAGGAATCCACAATTACATTTTAAATACAGTATTTAAGAAGAGAACTTAGGTTAAATAGAACACTAAAACTCATAGGAGTTCAAAATGTCCAAGTTAGTGTGTCAGCTTCCACCTTCCACCTGAACCTCTTAAAATTTTGAGTTACTTTAATTAGAGAACTATGGTTTAATGGCGTTAGTAAAGCATGAATGTTAGGACAATGCTGAGTCTTATTTAAAACAAGATAAGTGGATCAGGAGAAACCAGTTGTGAGTGCAAGACGAGGATATGACAAGAGACAACATTCCGAATGAAATATGGGCATTTCAAGTTACAATAATGCCTTTCGGATAGAAGAATGCATATATGATTTTCATGGGCTTCATGAACTGAGTATGCAAACTGTATCTGGATTAGTTTATCATTATCGTTAGGGATGACTTACTAAATCATTTTAATAGAAAGACAGAACGCGAAAGACATCTCAGGTATATTCTGGAGCTGTTAAAGGAATGACAACCCTATCCTGATTTCTTTCATTTGGAAATTAGGATGAGAATAAGTAACAGTTGGAACAACAGTTACAATGAGTTCCGAAAGACACATGACTTCCGGGTAAAAGTAAGATAAATATACATCACCTCACAGTGAGTATAGTATTACTTAGAAGGGATAGACCATTATCTTTATTCCAATAGTAATACCATATCTTAAGTAGACCTTCCCGATATATAAGTCCACTTTCAAAGTTGAGAACAGATTAAACAAATGGTGAAGTATGTATACGGTTATATCAAATAACCTAAGAATTCACCATGTGACGTGAGAATCTTAACCAGACGATCAAGATTCAGAGTTGTCAGAGTCACTTATGAAAGCTTTAAGGAGTGTGTCAGGTGATAGAACAGAAAGACAATTTGAAATAAACTGGATGAAATGCCTACCGCCAAAATGGTGGATTGCGGTAATAGGTCAATCCAGAAGAATTACTCTTGAGAAAGCACACGAACCAGAAAATTAGTGCATTCGGACGCCGATAAAATGTACTGAGAATTTCAGAGATTTTATTGGTGGCCGGGAATGAAGAAAGACATAGCTGAATACGTCGGCAGATGTCTTGCGTGTGCAAGAGTAAAAGCGGAACACCAGAAACCGTCTGATTTACCGGAACAGCCTGAGATTCCACTCTGGAAGTGGGAACAAATAGCTATGGACTTCATTACCAAGCTACCCCGCACTTCCAGTGGTCATGATACAATCTGGGTGATCATCGACCGTTTAACAAAATCTGCTCACTTCTTGCCGATGCGTGAAACCTTCACGATGGATAAACTGGCAAGATTGTACATCAACGAGATAGTGGTACGCTATGGTGTGCCATTGTCAATTATTTCTGATAGAGACAGCAGATTTACATCAAGGTTCTGGCAATCCTTGCAGAAATCTCTAGGGACGCAGTTGAATCTGAGTACAGCTTACCACCCACAAACGGATGGTCAAAGTGAACGTACGATTCAAACCCTAGAGGACATGTTAAGAACCTGCATTTTGGATTTTGGTGGAAATTGGGATTCCCATTTGCCACTGATTGAGTTCTCCTACAATAACAGTTATCACAGCAGTATCGGATGTGCACCATTCGAGGCTCTCTATGGCCGGAAATGTCGATCACCGATCTGTTGGACTGAAGTTGGAGACAATCGAATCACTGGGCCAGAACTTATTCAAGAAACCACTGACAAGATAGCTCAGATTCAGAGAAGGCTACAAGCAACAAGGAGTAGACAAAAGAGTTACGCTGACAAACGGCGCAAGCCGTTGGAATTCCAAGTGGGAGACCGTGTCATGTTAAAGGTTTCCCCATGGAAAAGCGTAGTACGTTTTGGGAATAAAGGCAAGTTAGCACCACGATATGTTGGACCGTTCGAAATCATCGAACGTATTGGTCCTGTAGCATATAGACTGAGATTACCGGATGAACTCATTGGTGTGCATGACGTGTTTCACGTCTCTAACTTAAAGAAATGCCTTGCTGACGAATCACTCGTCATCCCAATCGGAGAAATTCAAGTTGATGATCAGTTACACTTTATTGAGGAACCTTTAGAGATTATGGATCGCAAGGTCAAGCAACTGAGGCGAAGCCGTATTCCGATAGTAAAGGTTCGTTGGAACTCAAGGCGCGGACCCGAGTTTACTTGGGAACGTGAAGATCACATGAAGTTAAAGTATCCCCAACTGTTTGAAGAGGAAGCCGTACCCGATAACAACTCTTAAATTTCGGGACGAAATTTCTCTAACAAGGGGAGACTGTAACATCAGTGCCGGAACCGTCACCGGAACAGTGATCGTAACAGTACGTGAACAGTAATCAGGTACGAACTTTATATAATTCAGTGTATTTCATATTCATGTTAAGATCAGTATCATTTCATGTTATCAAAACAGTAAAGTCATAGTTATTTCAGAGAAACAAGCTCAGAACAATGGTTCTAGAGTCAGATAACCATCTGGCAATACAGAACCATCATATGATTAATTGTTAGGATTTTATTATGTATAAACGTATGTGAGGTGAAATGAAACAAAATTCTAATAGTTATTGTTCTAGAAAGTTAAACCGACGAATTATTCGTATAGGTGACGATCTGTACGAATGATTCTAATAGTTTAACGTTCTGAAATAATAACTGAAAAGTAGAAAACAAGAGTCTGAAAGCAAAACCATTGTCGTGTTCGTTTGAATGACGATTCAAACGAATACGCGCGATGGCGACGCGTTCTGACGAAACGAAAACGAAAGCACGACACGAACGACTTTAAATTATTAAAACTAAATAAATAATATTTTACAATTTTGAAACTCATCAAAATTGATTAATTAAAACTGTTTAATTTAAGTCCATAAATACGCGCGTTACGTTCCGGAAACGTAACGAAAACGCGAACCGAGCAACGAAAACGAACCCGAACTCACTCGTAGTATAAATACCACAAGTGAGTCAAAATTCTCACTTTTCACTTCATCTTCTTCCCCCAAATCTCAAAATCCCGGTTTTGATAAAACCCCACCCATTTCAAACTTCAAACCTTCATAACTTCTTCATTTCTTCACCAAATCACCCCATCTTTGAACCTATTTGAAGCTCTCATCACCCTCTACACGAAAGTACAAAGGATCTGCCCTGAAACCCACTGAATCGAGGTAAAAATCGTGTTCAAAGTTGCGAAAATTAGGGTTTTCTAACCTCTTGGTCACCCCATCTTTCTAGCCGGCCAAAGGCCTTCAAACTCGAGCCACATGACCACAAGGACTAACCTTAGAACCCTCAAACCTCAAAACACTTGAAAAACCCTTGAAATGGAAGATGCCATTTCTTGGCCTAGTCTCGGCCGAACCAACCCTCAGCTGGCCGAATGAGGGCCAGGCCGAATGGCCAAGGTCGAATGGCCAAGGCCGACTGGCCACCCCTTCGCCAAGCCCCATTCGCCATTTCCTATTCGGGCCCTCAACCATTTGGAGCTTCATTCGGCCGAATGGCCCCAAGGCCTCATTCGAAGCCCTTCTTTCTGCTCCTATTCGGCCGAAAGGCCCTTGACCAGCCGCATGGCCAGCCGAGTGACTTGGCCGAATGGCCAACCGCATGGCCTCATTCGCGGCCACTCACTAGTCGAATGGCCTCATGCGGCCACCAATCATTCGAAGTATTCCTTCGCCAGGCCCTACCCCCATTCGAGTGTTATCACATTCGGCCAACCCCAGGCCACCTTCGGCCATCCCTTAGCCGAATGGCCTCCCATGCGGCCAACCTCAGGCCACATGCGGCCAAACCAGTTTCCATTCGGGCCTCCCCTTCATTCGGTGAACCTCATTCGCCCAAGCAACCAGCACTACTCATTCGGCCATAAGGACCACAGCAACAGCCCTTGGCCACCATAAGGCCAAGGTGGCCTAAGCCAAGAACTTCCTTGGCCCAACAGGGAATGACCAGGCCCAGCTTAGCCCAGTAGGCCCAGACTCAATTTAAGGTAAAATATAGCCTTTGACCCATCATGGCCCAAGTAACCTGTACATGGGCCCAAAGGCCAAGTAAACTAGGCCTTTGCCACCCATTTGGGCCCATATAGTAATCAAGGCCCAATAAGATCTTAAGGCCCAATCACCTCCCAATTCACTTAGTCTAACAGTCTGGCCCATGTATAGGCCCAATAGTTACTTAGTTGAACCATGGGATCATTAGGCCCAAATTGTGCCTCAACCGGCCAATAGCCCAAATTCTTAGGCCCATAGTTGTTCAGCCCATTGTAAGCAAGGCCCAACTTGGCCTATGAACTATCTTAGTGAAGGCCTGAGACAAAACTCATTGGGCCCAGCAAAATCAGCCCGAGGCCCACACAGAGCTTGATACAAGGCCACTCTTAAGGCCATGTCCTAACTTTGAGGCCACCTTGTAATTCACTTGGCCAACAACCTCATTCTGGTCCAAACATGCATCCTACAGCCCATTTGGACCTCAGGCCCAACAATTCTTGGCTGAGCCTACCCCTGGCCCAACAAGGCCCTCGGGGCCCAATCAAGGCCACCAGACCACCTAGTCACTAGGCCTTGCAACATTGACCGGGCCTTTGTCTTTCTACAACACCTATCATTGATCCACATGTCCTATCATGACCTAACACTTTCAGTTGTTCAAGAACAGTCCGAGGCCCATAGGTTTGGGCCTAGGGCCCAACTAGTTACTTAGAGGCCCAATACTTGACTTGGTCACATAGTTCGGTCCACACTTCATTTCAAACCATATGGGTTAACACATTTCATAAGATCAAAGTGTACAAGTGCAAGAATGAGTCAATTTCAAAGTTACAAAGTAATAACTTACAATGTTATTAACTTAAAACTTATGTAAAGGACCGAACGGTGATCATGACTAAGTCTTACGTGTGTTAGTCGACCTTAGGACTAAAACCCACACATAGGCACATCAAACTTTATAAACTTGTACTAACAAGATGCAAACGACGTGAAATCAATACAGGATCGTGAATATTACAACTACATACAACAACGAGCGCGCATTTTGTGGTAATTCATTACAAAGCAACACAGGTGAGTTCATTGCCCCTTTTCTAACATTTTGTTTTAAAACGCGGGGCTGAGAAGCATGCGTAAACTGTTTTATGTAAATTGTTTACTTGAATGCTTTTATATGTTTTACTTGTATAACTGTTATCCTAGACTCCTGTTTAGGTAAACTGTTTCAATTAAAGAACTATTTTCGAAGAACTATTTTCAAAGAACTAAAGATCTCAACAAAGAACTATTTTCAAAGGTCTATTTCAAAGAACTAACGATCTATTTTCAAAGAACTATTTCAAGGGTGTGTGATGTCAAAGAACTAACGGTCTATTTTCAAAGAACTATTTCAAGGGTGTGTGATGTCAAAGAACTAACGGTCTATTTTCAAAGAACTATTTCAAGGGTGTGTAATGTCAAAGAACTAACGGTCTATTCTCAAAGAACTAACGATCTATTTTCAAAGAACTATTTCCAAGAGTGGGATGTCAAAGAACTTACGGTCTATTTCAAAGAACTAAGTACAAAGAACTATTTTAAGGGGAAATCTGGGAAATGCTCAAAGATAACATGTGCCAAAGAACTAAAGAACTAAAGAACTATGGACGGTCTAAAGAACTATGAAAGCCTATATATCAAAAGATGTCCTAGCTAGACTGATTGATTATAGGTCACATGTTTGATGAGATTTACAGCTCTCCTTCACTACTAAGTACCTTGATTGACAGACTAGTCTACTCGAGTTGACCATAGGCCCCAATCATTAGGACTTAGATTTTATTGAATGTTTACTTATTTATTTAAATTAAGCATTTATAACTAATTCTACAATTGCTGTTTTAATCATATTTGTATGATGAACATGTGAAATCAAGAGAGATTTCAAATGATTGCAATTACAGGAACAGAGAACAGAGGAATCATGGGTGTTTAAAAGTGTATGGTAGGTAAAAACGCTTAATTATCATTAACAACAATGTCCTATGCGGATTAGTATGTGGTGGGACGTCGTCTGGGCGGGGTTGTAGCCTTGACCCAGGGGTATGCCCTATATATAAGCATACCGATCTGGATGATACATGTGGTGTTAATGAGGTTAGGGTCTTTACCGAAAGAAGGGTTCAAAACATTTTCAAAATTTCAAAACTATATGAACTCACCAACCATGTGTTGACTTGATCTTTTGCATGACTTCTCAGGTGACGAACAGGTCAATTAGGGAGTCATTACTTCTGGACTAGGACTTCAAAAAGAATACCTAGTATTTTGGACTTGCATATTTTGAAGACATCATTACATGTATCAGTTTGTATATCTTGTGTAGATACAAGATAGAAACCTATGATGTTAACAGTAGATTTACATTGTTAAATTATAAACTATACTGATGTAATTTAACTTTGTAATTCTATCATATTTAGCATTTCTCATTTATGTATCATGTGCCATAAAACAATCTGATCAATCCGATTATCACTCACGATATCGCGCCCCGGGAACCTTCCGCCCGACGGGACAACCGATCCTATTCCGCCGGCTCGGGGTGTGACAGACTCCTTTCTGACTAGAAAACAGTTTCATTAATTCCAAATTTCCCAGATGTTTCCCATGAAAATCATGCATTTAATTAAGAATTTCCCAATCCTACGGGACAAGACACTCAGTTGAGCCTACCTACAATCCCATAGCCAAAACATAAAACCAAAACCAACGAGTTAACTATGAATGAAACCATAAAACCTAGCTTTTCTATTATTTCCCATCAAACTTTTCAACCAACTTAAACAAGGACAAGGAAGATCTAAGCCAAAGATGTAGAAACAAAAAATAAAAATAAAAATTTTCAAAAATTTTGAAAAAGTTCTGACTCAAGAATTAAGTAAACTAAAACTAAAAATCAAAAACTAACTACTAAAACAAAATTAAACTAAATAAACTAAGTTTCCATCCCCACACTTAAAATTTACATTGTCCCCAATGTAGAGAAAAAGGAAAACCAAAAGAAAAACTAAAAATTAAAAACTGAAAATGACTTAGCTGGTTAAAGTGAAGACTGTCGAGTGCCAATCTTTCCACGTAGCTCCACAATCTACAATTCTGCTCCACTGGCTATAAACAATAACATAAGATCTACACAAAACAAAGATCAAACAAGCATCAACACGTCCAAAGAAAAATAATGATATCCATGATTAAGTCCAACCACAAACCAATCCTACCATTTAACAAAAAATTAACAAAGAAAAAAACACAAATCAAACAAAAAAAATCAAAAACTAACTAAAAATTTGAAAAACATCAATTCAATGCAACAAAGATGAATTTAGAAAACCTCCAATGGTGGTGAATGCGGTGTAAGATAGGTAAATTGGGGGTAAAATTTGAAAACTAGGGTTTTTTAAACATTTTAAAACATTCCAGGCCTTGTCGTGTACCACGACAGAGTTTCGAATGGCCGTCGCGATACGCGACGCATGTTTGACCCGCGCGTTGACCGAAATCTCTAGTGTAGCGCGACAGATGGGCTTGTACCTGTCGTGTGACGCGACGATGTCATTTTTACAGAAAGTTTCTGGATTTTCCATGCCTTAGCCAAATTTTCACCCTTAAAACACAAATCATCCTAAAACCAATCTAAGGCAAAGAAATACATACCTGGTGGCTCCAATTCATCTTTATGGCATCAAATTGATTAAAACCTGCAAAACACATTAAAACACACAAAGCGAAAACGAAAACGAAAAACAATCACACGAAAAAATGAAAAACACCCAACGAAACTTAGAAACTAAAAATCTACAAACTCTACACTTAGGGATTCCACCCAAAAACTCACAATCCTCCACTCAGATGGGAGGATCAAAAAGATCTCCTCCCTCACAATCACCTCATGACCACGATCACTAACATCCCATGGTCCTTCTCCCATAACTTCAGCTACACTTACCTCATCACTCACCAAATTCACACCATCAACTTGATGGACTAACTCACCATCGGCCCTCATAGACTTGCTATCTTCAAACACACGCTCTCATCACCCACTCTAAAAGTGAGTTTTCCCTCGTACCGCCCAAGAATGATGGGAACCGCCGTGTCTGCCTCCATGTCCATCACAACAAAATCCACGGGGAACATAAACCTATCCACTTTGACTAACACATTCTTCAAAATCCCCCGTGGACACTTAACCGACCGGTCTGCCAACGATAAGGTCATGCGTGTGGGGGACAAGTCACCAAGGGCTAGCTTCCCGTATAAAGAATATGGCATCAGATTGATGTGTGACACCCAAAATCCATACACGCTTACACGTGTTAAATTTAGGTCCCAGTTAATTTTTAACTCAAAACTTTATCAAATATTTATGCGGAAGCGTAAAAAAACATTTACACAAGTAATATATACTTGTTAAATGACTAATTACATTCAAAAATCATCATACAATATTTTGTATGAAAACCCAACAACCAAAATTTACCAAAACGTTTGAACTTTCAACTTACGTGCCCGATCATGAGCTTTAACGCATCATCTAACTCCGACCTGCAAAACACCACATATAATTTCACCATTAGTTCCTAAGAACTAAGTAAGATTATCCCCAATGGTTCCCCAACCCAAAAATGGCAAAATACATCAATTTTGATCAAGGCCGTAAGGTAGGCCGTAGCCTACTCTCTCAGGGCCGTAAATCAGAAAGTTCAGCTACCCCAGGCCGTAGCTTATGGTCCCAGGGCCGTAGCTTATGGTCTTCTGCACTTTGGTGCAGCAACTTCCAGTTTTGTGTAGTTTTGACCCATCCGAAGACCCGTTTTCGTTCTTTCACTTTTCAAAGTGATTTCACACATCCAAAAGGTCTATTCAACCATATTACTTGGATTCAAATCATCAAATTACATCATTTCATATCCAAACATAATTGGACATCAAATCCTCAAAACGGGTCAAAATTTCAATTTCAAGCAATAACGCTCTGACCCTTCCAAAACCTATTTCCATCATCCATATACATATAATATGGAGTATTATCATGTTTGGATCATAATATAATGAATTCAAACATAATTTGACACCATATCCATCTATGATGAAATCAAGACCTCAAAATGGGTCAAAGTCACTACAAAAGGGTTAACCCTCCAACTTCCATTCAAATCAATTCAATTAGTTATACCGTTGATAACCAATCATATTTCAACAAAAATTACTATAATGTTCACCCTTAGGTAATTCCATTATAGATTTCAAAACAAATTTAACTCAATTAACCGATTTCAACCAAATCAACTCAATTATCACAATCAAGTGACAATTGATATTCAACATAGTTATGATGTTCTCACTCAAGTACTTCCATCATAACTTACCAAATTTTACTTCCACATTCAAGTGGTGAAGTAATCAACAATTTCAATTCATACTATGATGTTCACACTCTAGTCCTTCCATCATAGATTTAAATCAAGTAAACCATTCATAGGTTTATAATCATTTATAAACCATGATTCTATGATATTCATCCTCCGATACTTCTATCATAGATTTGCCCAATCAATTATCATTCAATCCAATTACTCAATATCACAATTCACATATTATGATATATAAACAGTTTGACTAAATAAAGTCAAACCTAACAATCCACTCAATTACAATTATGAACTAAACAATTCATAATTAATCCAATTCAAGTATGAACTAAACAATTCATAACCAATTTCATTCAAGTAGGTATTCAATCATTCATAGTCCATTCAACTCAATTAGTGACACATAATTACAATCCAACTCACTCAACCAAACTATATCTATGAATTTATAAATTCATAGTCAATTCAATTTACTCAACCAAAATCTATCTATGAATTATCAATTCATAGTCAATTCAATTCAAGTATTAGAATAGCACATCAATTGACACTCGATGTACTTGCAACTAATCACAATTCAAGCGCCACATTAGATATGCACAGTTTGACTAAATAAGTCAAACTGCCCAAATCAACAAACAACACTATGAACCAAACCATCCATAGTCAAACCAATTCAATAAGTAGACTATTACTACTTCACATATATGGTGTTTAGCAAGTTAGATAACTTACCTTAGCACTAGGATTGGAGATTAACAAATGATGATTTGCCTTCTCTTTGACTTTCCTTTGCACTTCCAATACCACCACCTATTTCACATCAAATTTCAATTCTCTTAACTATCATTCTAGTTAAGATTTACCTTGACTTATCTAAGTCAATTCATTGACTATCAAATTCTCTATTTAACAATGATAATCATTTCAAACAAGTTTCATGATTCACTTCACCAACTTTGACTAAAAGTCAAGTATTGGCATTTCTACAAACACTTTGTGTGCATCAATCTATTACACTAATCTCTATAATGTTTAAACATTAACCAATCCCACTCAAAATCACCCATTCATCATTTTTATATAAGATTGGTCAAAATTGATGCATCACACAATCAAAACCATGCCTTCAACCTTCCTACTAGTTGATAAACACTATCTTATGAATTTTCTCTTAACTTCTCAAGTTACCCAAATCCATACCAAATCAAATTCAACCAAATATCATATCAACTAGTAGTTTGATTGTTTTAAACTCATAAACAAACATATATTCATGATTTCTAACTTATTTAAACAACAAATTTCAAGATTTGAGCAAAACCCATATCTTGTTCATCTCAAGAAATCATGACTAACATCAAGAATGAAGTTAAAATCACTTACAAGATGTTAGACAACACTTATAGATAGGATTAGAAGCTTCAATCTCTAGTTTTGACCAAGAAATCAACGAATTTGGAAGCTAGGGCTTGATCTTCTTCTTCTTCCCCCTTTGCTTCTTACGTAAACACACACACAACTTCAAGAATTATGAGACTTTGACCAAGTCAAAGTCTCTTATCCCTTCTAATTACCAATTTACCCTATTGGCAAATTCAACCCCTCAAACTTTTAAACTAGTTAACTCACTTAACCAACCTAATCAAGTTAGTTACTAGTTAACTTTAATATCCCAAATGTTATTATATTATTAAAGCAACAAAATTTATAACCACAATAACATTTATTTATTAACAGTCATGACTGTTAAAACCGGTCGTTACATGATGCTAGCCCCTGAGTCCGCCAGAGCATACCTCCTCACATCATCTCCAAAAACCACGTGATAGTAAACATTCCCGGATCTGCGAGCTTTTCGGGAAGCTTGTTTAAAATCACTGCGAAACATCCCGCACTCAATGGTACGTTAGCAACCTCTCCTAAACGATCCTTACCCTTCAGCAACTCTTCAGAAACTTGACATACTTGGGTATGTGCTAAAGGGCTTCAATAAAAGGGAGATTGATCTTGAGTTGTCTAAACATGTCAAGAAAGTGCCCGTATTCCTTAGCGTGCTTTTGATTAGTCAAGCGCGCCGGATAAGGAACACGGGTAAGATCAATCTCCGTGGTGGGTTTAAACATGGCCGACTTACCAACTACCGGCTTCTCTATGGGAGACTCACTGTTAGGTGCGGTACTTGCTGGGACTAGCCTCATTTGCACCCTCCCAGGAGTCTCCATCTCGATCTCCTCATCCACCGGTTCCTCCTCATCTAAATCAACCGGTGGAACCAATCTCTCACTCTCCTCAACTTCCACCAACACCGGTGGTATGAACACTTCCCCTCCACCTCTTCCAGAACGAGTAGTGACCGCCTTAACGTGGGCGTTAGGGTGGTTTGGGGTTGACCCGGGAACTGGCCTTGGGGCCGTTCATCCAACCGTTGGCTATGTCACCAACCGTTCGCTGTAAATCCAAGAACGCAGATTGTTGGTTCTTGAGGAGAACATCATGCTCATGTAGGATCTTATGTGTAGTGGCATCTTTTGCCACTAACTGAGTAAGCAATTCCTCTATCCTACCCAACCACCATTTCCACTCGATGAACTACCGGAACTACCACTAGGCTGACCCTGCCCCTGGTTCTGAGGATAACTATTGTGGAAACCAGGGGGATTACCAGAAGATCTATAGGTTTGGTTAGAATGATTTCTTCAACCGGGGTTATAAGACTGCCCAAACCGGCCCTGCCCGCCTACAAAATTGGCTTCCTCCTGGCTCATCAAACATTCAGAAGTGGCATGACCACCTCTGCAAATCTCACACCTATCCACTCTCATCTTCAAATCCTTAACATCCCTAGGTAAAGACTTAGAGCAGCAGCAACACTAGTGTCCGTGTTCACATGATGAAACACTCCTCATTGACGAGGAAGAACTAGTAATAGGAGTTGAATTCCTATTGGACGATCGCTGCTCGTACTCGGCCTGAGCAAAACTCTCAAATAAATCATTGCATTCAGCCACATCCCTCTTACCCATGAGGTGGCCTCCTGCAGAAGTGTCAAATCTGGCACGAGTCTCATATGTGAGCCCATTGTAGAATTTCTCTACAAGGGCCCATTCAGACAAAACCATGTTGGGAGCATCGACTAAGCAGGTTTTGAAACCTCTCCCAAGCAAGATAGTGGGGGGCTCATCAGGGGCCATTCGGAATGAATGGATCTCATCTCTCAGGCGGGCCGCCTTAGCAGGTGGGAAGTACTTTTTAAGAAAAGCATCCCGGAGTCTAGCCCAAGTGGTGTAAAAGTGCTTGGCGGATGAGAGTCAAGCCAAGTAGCTGCTCGCCCCGAAAGTGAGAAAGGAAAAAGCTGTAAAAAAAATCGCATCATTAGTGGCACCTTGAAGATTGAAGGTACCACAGATGCGAGTGAGCCTAGCAAGGTGTGCGGGAGCATCTTCATTCACGACCATTAAACTGAGAATTGTTAATGGCTGTCATGATGTATGAAGGAATCTGCCACGAATTTTCATTCGTTATGTTTGGCACAGTAATGGGATTGTTAAGTCCGTGAATCCCGCAGTGGCCTGCTGTTGAACAGTGGAACGCGCCGCCATGGGTGGAACAAAATGAAAACGTGGGCTAGAGTGAGTAGAAGAAGAGAAGAAGAGGATGTGTGCTCAGAAAAATCTGCAGAAATGGGAGTAGAAGCACTTACCTCGCTCGTAGAACCTTTAGAAAGTCTCGCGAATCGCTCCTTGATGGCAATGAAAGCTCAGGTAGCGATCGGTGTGAACGTAGGGTGGCATGCACTAACAAACCTGCAAACAATAAAACAAAAATAATCAAAAGGAAATAAATAAAATAAAATTGAAAAGCAAAATAAACACGAATATGCACAGATAAGAACAAGAACTAGTAAGCAAAATCGACTAAGAAGTCCCCAGCAACGGCGCCAAAAACTTGATGTCGACGGAGCTTAGGTACAAAACTAACTAAAAACCGACTCTAAAATAGACACAAAGTAATAAATCTACACTCTCTAAAACCTAAGCTACCGACAGGAAAGTGTACCCTATCGTATGCAGCAAGACAAAAGCAAGTCCGGATATCGAACCCACAGACTTCTACAGAATGTACTAACTAGACTCAAGGACTTATCTATACAAATTTACTTAAATAAATATTAATGAGGAAAAGGGGGATTTTTACTAACAACTAAAATACTTAAAGATACTTAAGAATAAGAATAGATGAGCAAACAAAGACTAAATCAGAGAAGGAAAACAGCACTACCTAGGCTTGAATCATATACATGCTTGACAAGGTTCTCTCGGGGATGGAAACTAATGTGATAACGGGATCTAAAAATACTAAACCTATTGGAAACTTAGAGGGACCCTCGACCCTTCTCAAGGATAATCAACTAAATATCCTAAAAGCTGTTAAACCACCGGTTAAATGGATTCCCCTCACAGGTCATCCAACTGCTTATGAATTATCGCTAGATTATCTACCTCACAGTACGATAATCTCAAACACCTAAGAAATAGCTGTTAGACAATCTACCTCACAGCGCGAAATTCACAGTTCACTTAAATGTTAGGGATAACTTGGGTTTTCCTATTGAACTCAATAAACAAGGTTTGATAGACAAATTAGACTGATCTTCTCACGAAGCCTCTACCTAACAAGCTAACAACCAAGACTTATTGACAACTTCTCACCTCACGGCTATTAAAGTTGGTTGCACATCTTAATCATCTAAATCATAATAAAAACATTCCTATGAATTACCTGATCACAATAATTCATCCAATAATCAAAGACACACAGTAATTGATTCTAGCATGCACCTATTTCGCGACAGACAATCGCCAAGACACATTGTAACATCACTGTACTTTCAGTTGTCCGTACGTCCGTACATCCGTACGATTGTACTGTTACGACTGGAGTTATTTATTTATTATGAATGATTATGAAAAATTATTGATTGACATTACTGATATTATCACTGTTACTGGTATACATGATTTAAATTTATTATACGCGTAAACCACGGGAAGTTTAGTTGTAATTCAACTAAACAGACCCGTAGTGTTTATCGCGGTTACTTATCACTGATAATGATGGATTATTGGTCTGAGAATGGATTGAGATGGAATTGGGAGTTGTTTGAGTCTGGTTACTAAACGTAGTCAAGGACCCATGGTCATGGTTTATCGAAATAGCGGTGGGACGGTGGCTAGGGCAGTTGCGACTGACCCTTACATATGCCATAATATATACCATTTACGGTACATTGGGTGGATGTCAGTATTGAAGAATGTGGGAACTACCCGTTTGGGAAATTATCTGTTTAGGAAATTAACTGCTTAGGAATTTTCTGTTTTAGGAAAATTATCTGTTGATCTATAAACTCCAGACAAGGACACACTCGTGGTATACTACAAAGGTGGTGGGACGGTGGCTGGGGCAGTTGCGACTGACCCCTACATATGCCCTATACATATACCATTTGTAGTATATTGGGGGTCTGTCAGTGTCAGGAACATAGGATATTATTAGGACCTTACTAGGAGTGGTTGAGAGGATATGATTGTGGACTGTTGATGGATTGACTGGGAATGGTTCATGGATGATTATACTTGATAAATATTTATAAACTCACTTATGAAACACACAGATTGGACACGTAGGGTGCATAGGATTAACGAACGATAATGAGCGATTAGTGATGCGATATGGACTTGGGAGATGATATAGACACTTGATGATAATATAAACGCATAGTTATGATACTAACACTTAGTGATGTATTGACACTGGATGAGATGAAACTATAGGGAGATATGAACACCTAGTGACAATAAGAGCACTTCGTGATGATATGAACCCTTAATGATGATTATTGACATTGGAATTGATAGGATTTTAGTGAACTTAGACAGTTGGGGGAAACTTAATGTCAGGTGAACTTAGACATTAGGTGAACTTAGAAATAGGCAAGCCTACATGTCAGGTGAACTTAGACATTAGGTAAACCTAATTGTCCAAGGGAACTAGAGATCACTTCACTCAAAATTATCCTACTAAGGATAAGGTTTGTGAAGTGAGAATTATGGTGAAATACATGACACACTCTACACACTAGCAATGGCATAATCGTGGTGCAATGGAACGGTGGTGGGACGGTGTAGGGGAGATTGCGATCTACCTCTGCATATGCCCGATATATAAGCTTGTTGCATTGCATTGGGAGGTTGTCAGTGTTAGTGTAGAGTGAGGAATGTATAGGACCTAGGAATAGTTAGCTAACACTAGTTATGACCAACTAGGACACTTAGAATAATACTAGGCAAATCTATAGACATTATGAGTTTAAATAACAGATAGGAAATAAATATAGTTCCTATATGTAATCCTAACTGTTTAAAATAAACTCAATTGACCATTGTTGTATGATTTACGTTGTAAACGGTAGTAACATGTTTCTAATTTCTCAGAAAACATGCCGCCTCGCCGTCACACAAGATGATGACTCAAACAGTGGGGATGCTAACAACGGTAATGCCAACTCCGGCAATACAAGAGTTAGCCACACTTATTTCTGGATTGGTGAGCCAATTGACTCAGGCTAACCAGAATATCAAACCAGAACAGAGGTGTGTGCAAACCCCCCTCCACTTGCACATTCAAACACTTCAATTCCTGCAATCCCCTGAAATTTACGGGTGCTGAATCAGCCACTGGTCTGCTGCAGTGGTTTGAGAGTATGGAGAACACCTTCATCAACAGCGAATGCCCCGAGAATCTGAAAGTTCGCTACGCCACCAGTGTTTTCCAAAAGAGAGCACTAACTTGGTGGAATGGGGAAAAGCGAACTAGGGGAGTGGATGCTGCCTTAGCTTGACATGGACAGAGGTCAAGAACCTGATGACCACTGAATTCTGTCCTCGAAGCGAGATGAGGAAACTGGAGACTGAGTTCTGGGAACTTAAGCAGGATAGCGGGGAGAAAGTCATCTACAATACTCAGTTCCACGAGTATAGTTTGCTGGTACCTCATATGGTGACACCCTTGGAGAGGGCGATCGAGAAGTATATTGGCGGGCTGCGGTGCAGATTCAGGATACAGTCTATGGGAGCAATCCCAAAACACTCGAGGCTGCAATCCGATTATCTGCAACTCTTACTGATAATCACGTAAGGAATGGAACTCTTACCGCGAAGGGGTATAAGAAGACTGACACCAAGACTACTGCAAAGGAAGTCAAAGCTGAAGTCAAGTCTGAAGCTGCTAGCTCGTCCAAAAGCAGCAACAAGAAGAGAAAGAATAGGAACTTCATGGTAACTGTACCTGCTGCGAAGTCTGCGCAGCAATCATCAAACAATTCTGCTGCAAGAAGTTACACTGGGAATACTCCCAATGTAATACTTGCAGGTATCATCACGCACCTAACTTGCCATGTCGCGTCTGCAACAACTGTGGCAAGTTTGGGCACTATGCTAATGTTTGTAGGAGTGCATTGCAAGCACAAGGATGCAACATGCACCGCTTGCACTGCCAGCTCCTCATGCTCAACCTATTCCGGCTGTACCCATTCGCCAGGTACCTCAAGCACAGGCAAGAGCCTGTTATGAATGTGGCGAAGTGGGTCATTTCAGGAATCAGTGCCCAAAGTTGACGGGATAATCAAAGGGTGGCAAGAGGCCGGGCTTTTCAACTGAATGCTCCAGCTGCTCAAGCCAACCAGGATGTGGTCAACGGTACATTTCTGATCAACAACTCTTATGCATCTGTCTTATTTGATTCTGGTGCCGATAGGAGTTTCGTTTCATATGATTTTGAATGCTTGCTTGGTAGAACACGTACATACTTAGATAAACCGTTCAATGTGGAGGTGGCTGACGGAAACACTATTGATATTGACACTATTATCGTTGGATGTACGGTGAACTTAAATGATCACGTTTTCCCAATTGATCTCATACCTATGCATCTTGGTAGCTTCGATGTTATCATAGGCATGGATTGGTTAGCCACCCACAGAGCGGAGATTGTTTGTCATGAGAAATATATTCGTATTCCTTTACCTTCGGGTGGTGAAACTTTGAGAATATTTGGAGAAACTGCTAGTCAAGGTCTTAAGCTGATGTTTGCACAAAAGCACATAAGTACCTTAGGAAGAAAGTATAGCCTTCTTAGCTCATATTGTGGAGAGAAAGAGAAAGGAAAGAGAGATTGAAGATGTTCCAGTGATACGAGATTTTCCAGAAGTCTTCCCAGACGATTTACCGGGTCTTCCACCAGAACGTCAAGTTGAGTTCCGAATCGACTTAGTACCTGGTGCGAACCCAGTCGCCAAAGCTCCCTACAGACTTGCGCCTTCGGAGTTGCAAGAATTGGCGAGTCAGCTGCAAGAACTTACCGATAAAGGGTTTATTCGCCCGAGCCATTCGCCATGGGGTGCACCGGTCCTGTTTGTCAAGAAGAAGGACGGGTCATTCCGAATGTGCATCGATTACCGCGAATTGAACAAACTTACAATCAAGAATCGATATCCACTGCCCGTATCGATGATCTCTTCGATCAGCTTCAAGGCTCGGCATGGTTTTCAAAAATCGATCTTAGGTCTGGGTATCATCAGCTTCGCGTACATGATGATGATATTCCCAAGACAGCTTTCAGAACAAGATATGGCCACTATGAATTTCTGGTAATGCCTTTGGCCTTACCAATGCACCTGCGGTTTTCATGGACCTCATGAACCGTGTTTGCAGGCCATACTTAGATAAATTGTGATTTATTCATTGATGATATTCTGATCTACTCAAAGACTAAGGAAGAACATGAAAAAAACACCTTAAGTTGGTTTGGAGATTCTAAGAGAGGAGCGACTGTATGCCAAATTCTCTAAATGTGAATTTTGGCTTAAGGAAGTTCAATTCTTGGGACACATAGTCAACGAATACGGTGTTCACGTGGATCCTGCAAAGATTGATGCTGTGGAAGAATTGGAGTACACCGAAGACACCGACGGAGATTCGATCCTTCTTGGACTTGCCGGTTACTATCGGCGGTTCATATCGAACTTCTCCAGAATTGCTGTCCCTCTCACTGCTTTGACTCAGAAAAAATAGGCCATACGAGTGGGGACCAAAGCAAGAAGAGGCATTTCAGACTCTGAAGCAGAAACTTGTGATGCTCCTGTCTTGACACTACCTGATGGAAATGATGATTTTGTAGTCTATTGTGATGCATCCAACTTAGGTCTCGGTTGTGTTCTCATGCAACGGGGAAAGGTTGTGGCTTATGCATCAAGACAATTGAAGATTCATGAGAAGAACTACACTACGCACGACTTGGAACTTGGTGCAGTCGTGTTTGCTTTGAAGATATGGAGACATTATCTTTATGGCACCAAGTGTGTAGTCTTTACTGATCATAAAAGTTTGCAACATATTCTAAATCAGAAAGAGCTCAATATGAGACAACGGAGATGGGGTGAACAGTTGAATGATTATGACTGTGAAATTCGCTACCATCCTGGTTAAGGCGAATTAGTAGCAGACGCGCTTAGTCGCAAAAGTCAAGTTCAAATCCATAGTGTCCGACGTGCGCAATAACCTCTTGTAATGAATATTTTCACAGCCCAACAACACTCATTAGCTCAAGATAACTTGAAAAATGAGATGTCTGCGGGGCTGATGAATTTTATTGGAAATAAGGATGACGGGGTTGATGTATTACTTGAATCGGTTATGGATACCGGACAGGGGTGATCTAGGATGCTGATTTTGGATGTTGAAGCTCATAAGTCTCGTTATTCAATCCATCCGGGGCTTATAAGATGTATCAAGACCTTAGGGCTTGTACTGGTGGCCTGGAATGAAGAAGGATATTGCTGAATATGTATCTAAGTGCCTTAACTGTGCTACAGTCAAGGCAGAACATCAGCGACCTTCGGGATTG